>CAXAMN010017779.1:962725-986912 GCA_963970005.1 Durusdinium trenchii
AGTAGGTAGTAGGTAGTAGGTAGTAGGTAGTAGGTAGTAGGTAGTAGTAGTAGGAGTAGTAGTAGTAGTATTAGTAGTAGTCGTAGTCGTAGTCGTAGTCGTGGTAGTAGTAGTAGTAGAAGTAGTTCTAGTTTTAGTTTTAATAGTATTTTTAGTTTTAGTTCTAGTTTTAGTGTTAGTAGTAGTATTATTACTATTATTAGTAGTGGTAGTAAAAGCTTTCGAAAGTCCGTAACACGGAAGTTTTGCACCCCAAACTTCCTTTGATTATGTCTTTGCACATATACAATATATATATACACATATACATATATACGCGTACATACATATATTATATATATATATAGTACCACAATTTGGAAAGTGTTCAAAACAACCATGTGGAAAACGGTCCCAAAGTATCACTTAAAGAGACAAACCCAAAAATCACTAAAACACTGTAATTTGCAGTAAAAGCACACATTGTGTGGGTATTGGAAGGGGGGCTGCATATTCCTCGTAATCTCAAGGGCACCAGAGGTTTAAGTGTTCCCCACCGTTGCCCTTCGCTCCAGTTGGGTTTCCTACTGATCAACCCACAAGCGGGTGGGGGGATTTCGGGTGTCTGAATGGATTGAAGGTGCAGCAGTTTCGACCTCCAGTGGACGCCTACACGGTCGAGCTGCCCGCTGGCTTGATCGACAAAGGGGAGACCGCCGAGCAGGCGTGGAGACGAGTTGTCTTGCAGGTTTGAAGCCTCCTTTGAGTGAACAGAACTGGCGAACTGGGGTCGAAAACCAGACTACCTGGGAGGTCAACCTACCAGGGTGAAAGGGTCTTCGGGAGCCATGACCCACAGCCAACTCTGGAACTTTTGGTGAAACAGAACCCTTTAGTCGAAGGCATGGGGTGACTAGGAAGACTTGACATGGTGGGGTCGGCACAAAAAAATGAGGCATGACAATCCCTGAGGCTGATTCTTGGGGGCTGAAGACTCGTCCATCTCGTTCGGATGGACTCCGGAATGGCCCAACAAACTCCGGGGTTTCCGGAGGAATGACCACATGAATGAACCAGGGATTTCAGTTCGAGACTTCTTTCTCTTATCCCAGGCCTGTTTGGTTTTCCCTTCAAACTCCTGAAATTCTCAAAAATCTCGGTCACCAGAACGTTGGAAAAGACCCGGCTGTGTTCTTCTACCCAGACGCTCCATGGGACTGCCATATATGCCGATCAGGCCAGGGGTGGTTTGGGGATCCATGAGGCGGCATCTGTGGCAGTCCCAAAGGTCGTGTCTGGGCAATGTTCTCCGGTGGAATGAGGGATTTCATGCTGCTGTCAAACCAGAGGACTTGGCCAAGGTCGACCCAGCAGCAAGACTCCCTGGATGACCTGGACAGGTATGACCTGCTGGATGACCTTCTGAGGTGCTGTAGGATGACTCATGTGACATGTCTGTCGTATGGGGTCGTTGGCTGTTCCTATACCACTTTTTGGACTGCCCATGTTCATCCATGTTCGTGTAACAGGACGATAGCGCCCAAAACCGTCCAGGAAGAATTTCTGTTAAGTTGCTTGGGGACCGTCGTTCGTTGTTTCGGGGGAATTAGCGCAGAAGAAGTGTTTTTGACCCTTGCGGACCTCTGAAGAATTGGTTGTTCAGAACTAAGAGAGGGTATAAAACACGTCTTGTTTTTTTTGCGAGTGAACGGCCATGGTAAAAGCTTTGTAGACGTTGTAAACCTTTGTAAATTTGTTTGTAATTCAACAACTCTGTCAACTCTTTGCAAAAGTTGCAAACTTTGTACAAATTCTTAAGACTTTGTGAAAGTTTTGTAAACGTTGTATAACTTTGTAAAAATATAGAACTTTGTAAACGTTCTGAAAACTGTGTAAAACGTTGCTCTAACTTTGAAGAATAATTTGAAGAACTCCAAAACTTCGTAAAAGGTTTGTAAACCTTTTTACAGTTTGCGAGTTTTACAACGTCTTAATAAAGTTTTACCAAGTTCTGACAAAGTTTTACAAGTTTAAAGGTTGACAGAGCTTACAAAGTTTGACAAAGTTTAAAAATGTTTTACAAAGTCTACAAAGTGTTGACAAAGTTTACCAAGTTTATACCAAGCTCACTACGTTTTTACAAAGCTTTCAAAGTTGGTACAAAGTTTACAAAGTTTTACACAGATTTTATGAAGTTTGCAAAGTTTTACAACCGTTTACCAAGTTTACAAAGTTTCACAAAGTTTACAATTTTTTAACACAGTTTACAAAGTTTTGAACAATTTCCAAAGTTTACCCAGTTTACAACGGTTTTACCATTAAAAAATCAGTTAAAGACGTATTGAAAGTTTTACAATGTTGCTGCAATGTTGACAAAGTTTTTACAAAGTTTACACAGTTTTGCAAAGTATTGAAAGTTTACAAAGCTTGTACAAAGTTTACCAAGTTTTTACAAAGTTTACAAATGGCTGGTGAAAAACACTTATGTTTACAACAAATGACATGAAAAACACTTCTTTTTAAGCAAAAAATCGTGCAAAAACACTTCTTTCACATAACTTTACAAAGTTTTACAAAGGTTTTACAAAGTTTACATAGTTTACACAGTTTTTACAAAGTTTACAAAGTTTTTACAAAGTTTACAACGTTCTGACAAAGTTTGCGACGTTTGCCTTTTGTTACACAAATTTACAAAGTTTTTACAAAGTTTACAAAGTTTTGAAGATTTTGGAAAGTTTACAAAGATTTTGCCAAGTTTACGAAGTCTTGCAAAGTTTACAGAGTTTCGACAAAGTTTACAAAGTTTTGACAACGATTACAAAGTTTTGATAGTTTATTTATTTGCAAAGTTTACAAAGGTTCTTTCTACATTTTACAAAGTTTTTACAAAGTTTGTACAGTTTCACAATTTGTACAAAGTTTTTAGGAAATTTACAAAGTGTTCAAAGTTTACAAAGTTTTCACAACGTTCACAAGGTCTTTCAAAATGTTTACAATGTTTTGACAAAGTTTACGAAGTTTAAAAACGTGTTACAAAGTTTGCAAAGTGTTACGAAGTCTATAACGTCTTTTTTTAAATAGAGTTTACGAAGGCCTACAACATCTAAAAGTTGTTTACAAAGTTTACAAAATGTTAGTACAAAGTGTACAAAGTTTGCAATGTTTACAAACTTTTTGACAAAGTTCACAAAGTTTTGACAAAGTTTACAAGTGTTTACAAAGTTTTGACAAAGTTTTCGCATTTTACAATTTTTTACACAAAGTTTTCGCAGTTTTTTACACAGTTTTACAAAGTGTACAAAGTTTTTACAAAGGTTTACGAAGTTTAAAGTGTTTGAGTGTTTAAAAAGTTTACAATTTTAACAACAGTTTACGAAGTTTTGACAAAGTTTGCAAAGTTTTTTTCAATCTTTACACAGTTGTTGCAGAGTTTTGAAAGTTTACAAGGTTTTAGAATTTCACCAAAGTTTCTACAAAGCCTACACAGCTTTTACAAATTTACAAAGTATTTACACAGTTTACAAAGTTCTTACAAAGTTTACAACGTTTTGCAAAGTTTTCAAAGAATAAAGTTTACACAGTTTTGACACAGATTGAAAAATCCGAAACTTTGTAGAAAGTTTGTAAGCATCAAAAACTTTTGTAAAAGCTTTGTAAAAACGTTCAAACTCAATAACTTGGTAACAACTTTGTAAAATTCCAAAACTTGTTCAAAGTTTGATAAATGTCCAAAGCTTTGTTCAGATATCCAAAGGTTCAATACTTTGTAAAAACTTCGTAGTTCCAAAGTTTTGTAAAATTCAATGTACTGTAAGTTTCCAAAACTTTGTGAAGTTTGTTCTTTCTATTTTTAAAAACTTTGTAGACTTTGTTAAAACTTTGTAATGCAAACACTCGGTAAAAAAGTTGTAATTCCAAAACTTTGTCAATTTTTTGTAAAGATCCAAAACTTTGTAAACACTTTGTAGGAAGTTTGTTTGAAGACCTGCGAAAGCTGTTCAAGAAGAGCTGATCTTTGGATCAGTGAGACTGCTGGCATTTTTTTGTTAAAAAACGGCATTTGGTGCTTGCGCTTTGGGAATTTGTGACTGATGGCTGTAGTGTTTCAGGGTATTGAGGGTGAGAGGAAGGGTCGAATGGTTATTGGTTGTGCAAGTGTTTTAAGACTTGGCCACGGAAACACCAAAACACTTCTTTCATTTTTCCAAATAACATTGGTGCAAAACACTTCTTGCGAGCAAAAACACTAAACTCAAGCAACTTAACAAGAATTTCCAGGGTTCCCATGGTCTGTTTGGACGACACACTCAGCTTTCACTGGACCGTGCCGTTTTTTTCGACACCGGCCGTGTCGGACGCCGGGACCTTGGTCCAAAACGGTAGGCGGCGGTCCGGGAGCTGAAGGAAGAGACAGGCCGCGAGCCGGGCGCGGAGGGGGAGACGTTGAGAGATGCGGCGGTTTGGGGGCTGAGGCGTGAGACGTTCCCGCAAACGATGGGGAAAACCCCCTTCATGTTGCATGTTTTGGGGGGCCTCCCCTTTTTGGGGCGGAAGCGGAAGGGTCTTGGGCTATGACTGCCAAGTTCTCCACCAATGACCTCATATGAACTCTACAAACTCTTGAAGAGTTCGACTGACCATACCGGGACATACTCATCAAGAGTGGAGTGGTCAGTCTCCTGAGCTTGGCAGTTCAGCATCCACTCCAAACACCGAAACGAAACGAAGGTACGACTGGACTGGAGCCCTAGCGATACCGGGAGACGAAAGCCAACCAACACCACTTACGACGAGTGTGGCCGCATTCAAATGCTAGATCGCAGTGGGCATGGGCAGCGCCCATTTTGAACATGGGGAGGGGGCACAATTGGGCGCGGACCTCGTGGGAGAACTACAGTGAGTGGACCTTGGTCGAAATCCTTATCTTAAGTCGACTTAAGTTGTGGAGTCGTAGTGTTTTGCCATTGCCATATCTTCGAGCTTTTTGCAGACGTGCAACAATACACCCTGGGAGTCCGGTTGACTATTTTAGGTGACCCCAAAGGGAACTCCGTTTGCTTGAATGGGGCAAAGTAAGACAAAGTAAGACGACTTCCAGGGTATTTACACGTCCTTGTAGACTTTTTGGCATTCTGATTCCGAGCTGCTCGAGTCTACTCGACATCCCCAGCTTTGCGACCATGCCCAGGCTACACTGGGACAGCGCGCGGAAAGAGCTCCATTCCCTTGACAATGTCCCCAGGGCTGAGTGATGAGACAGTGCTTGGGCCGAGCAGAGAGGGCCGAGTGGTGCGGAGAGTGAACAACATGTGACAGCCAAGCACTTGGAGCCTACTATATAGGAGCAGACTTTGGGCCTGTTAAAACAGGGTAAAACAGTTTCCACATGATATCCCCGCAACAACAGGCTACAAGGTCTACAAGTTGATGACAATCGCTGACAACCCTTGTGATTTGTTAGCCATACAAGTACCACTGAATGACTGGTGACCTGAATCCTGTTTCTCAGGTAGAGGAGCATTTTCTCCAATGAATAGAATTGTTGAGATATGGAAAGGATTGGAAAGGCATGCGAGCAAATTATTCTATAAAGATCAAACAATCTCACTATTGGTCGATCATTGGTGTCAAAAAGAGGAGTCCTGGCGCCAGCTCAGTTGTGGATTGCGGAACTCGGTTTTTGAGGAAGATCGCTTGCTTGAGCTGTTGTGGATCAGACTGGGCGGCCCCTGTCTGGTTCACTCTGCTGTTGGCTGCCCCCTTCTTAACCAGTGCCAGTGAGTTACAAAACGAGTTTCCATCTGGCAATTTCTCGCTGTGGACCGCCGGCAAACTCACTAGGCAGTAGACGATAACACCATATAACACCAAACACTATCGCAGAACAGATCTCAAACCAAGGTATTTCAGGTGGCCTCATTTATATACCACAAGAGACATATTATATATATATATATATTAGAATATATGTATGTGTACGTATATATATATGTCCCCATGATCATTTTCGGGCTTGAAACAGCCAACTCACTTGGTGCCGACTTAAATGACTTTTGAGATGACGCAGGTGGTCCCTGTGCCTCCAAAGGGTTCGTGACACACAATGCTCTGACAAGGATTCCTGCATGTTCAATTCTTGCCAATGATTCTCAGGTGAAGCTGGTGGTGGTAGACGTTGACATGGACAAACCAGTTACTTGGATGGCATGAAGATGTCGTTTTTTTTCTTCGGTGTGACGAGAACCCACACGCCCCTTATGGCGGCATCCGACAGGGGAGTTGCACATGTTTCGATCTCTGTGGATCGTTCTTTTTGTGTCGTCCCCAAAGACTGCTTGCTCCAAAGTTGTCAGACATCTGGCAGCGAAATGTCAAGGGTGACTTCAGCCAGCAACGAGTTTTAACTTTTCAGACACCTGCATGGATATAAGGGCTGACGGGGTTCTGTTTGGTGCCTGGAGATTTGCACATCAAAAGGCAGAAGAGCTTCTCGAGAAAAAAACACGTTGGTGGGATAGTTCAATCAACAAAATTACAATGAACACCAAGTTTTTTTGGGAGGTTAGTTGAATGCGTGCCCGCCTGTGCCATCTGCTCTGAAATGGGTCCCGTTCGGCCGTGCCCGTGTCGAGGAAAACCAACAGCCTCAGCAGGCGTCGAGCGGTGGCGGTGACCAATCGGTGAGGGCGATGGTTTTCATGTCGAGGGGACAGACGTCGCATCGAGTGGTCGAGCCTTGAAACGGAGTCGCGGTGACGTCCGCAATCCCTTTTAATAGCGGATCAGACTGATCAGACGTCCGCAGCTGCCCATCGAGCCCGACTTGAACTGTTTTCGTGCAGCTTTTGGGGACTGGCAGACTGGCTACCCACACACTTGTACCCTTACATGGCAGTGAACTTCTGCTTGAACGAGATTTTTGGAGCGTCCTGAGGTGTTTATTTTTTAACCACGTCAGTTTCCTCAGCACTTCGGGCACGGTTTGCCTCACCGTTTCCTTCAGTGCAGAAGCACCATCCGGTCCAGAGTTGTTCCACATTTGGGCGGTTTCAAGAGATCTCAAAGTCCTGCAGTCCTGGAGGGTTTCTCAAAAGCCTCAGCTGAGCAGGTTGAGCATAGCTTTTCACGAGACGGCCGTTCCGATCTCAAATCCAAGGACCCATGTCTTTGTTCTTCACATGTCCCATCAACCTCAAAACTCCCAAGACCTGCTGCCTGCCTGGCCAAAGCCGCCGTCCTTCCTGCACGATTGAACCTTCGCCAGAACCCAAGAAACCGCTCCAACATCTTCGCTGCGCTCCGCGTTCCCGGCGCCGCCCTTTTTCGGCGGTCGGCTCGACCGGGAAGGAGCTGGACGAGGGGGAGTTCATCGTGGTGCGGCGGGTGTCCTTGGCCTCGCTGCCCGAGGAGCTGCGGAGCTTGGCGCTGAAAGGGGTGATGCCTATCACAGGAGACGTGGTGGGGGACGGACCCGCACGATGTGGGCGTGCAAGGAGGTGATAGGTAGTAGGGCCTGGTAGGGGTGGAAGAAAAAAGGACCTGGAGCTTGTGTGTGGGGTGTCCAATGGAAGTTGGTGATATGCTTAGAGTGATGGGCCGTGATGGGGTAGATCACTGGCCAAAGTCGCGAGCACGAGTTGATCCAGTTGATCCTGCAGGTCGAGTCTGTGGTGCTCTGACTGGAGCAGCACAATCAGAATCAGAGTTCCCCGATGCTGAGCTTGCTACCGGTCTCACGACCTCAATCAACCTCATTCTAAAACACCGAAGTTCCCGGACTCGTTCCCTTCGCTTTGCCCTCGCTTTGCCCTTACAATCCACACATGGATATCATGGATACAGATCGCATCTGTCCCGTTGTGAAACTCACCTTCTGAAACAGTCGTATTGAAAGAATATTTAACCAGGCTAGTGCCTGGCAGCCGCCGACCCCCAGGGAAGTGGATGGCCTAGGTTTAATGGGTTAAGAGTTTTTTTTTGAAAAATCGGGGAACCCAAAAAACAACACGGAACCCCTACAGACATGATCTGTCACTGCATCACCAAAGTAGGCAGAAGAGAGCACGGCAAATGGGTTAGCATTTTTCGTTGAAAATCTGGGAACCCAAAAGCCTCCACCGGCACACTTGCAGAATGCGAGCACAGCACTAGAAAAGAGCAGAAAAAGCTTGCACGTGCGGAGCGCATAGAGGAGAAACTTCTAGAAAAAACCCTCGAAAACACCTTAGAAAAAAGAGTGGAAAATCTCAGGAAGCCACAGAACTTCCTAGAAAAGCCATAGAAAATCCTGGAAAAGCCCTCGAAAAAGGCATGAGTAAATCTTACAAAAACATTTGAAAGTCCTAGAAATCCAGCGGAAAACGTTACAACATCTAGGAAAAACCAAGGGCACTGGCAGGGACCAGGCCGCAACCAGGCCGGGATTCGAGCCCGGGACCATTTAGGGACCGTGCTTATTTTCCCCCGCGGGTGGAGAGGGTGCCCCAAGATGTGAATCAATTGGGATGGAGAAATCTTGGACAAATCTTGGACAATTCTTGGCTAATTTCGCGACCTTTTCGTCACTTAAGCCAAGCTCCGGCGGGGTAGGGGAGGTATAGCCTTAGCCTTTACTTATATGATTAGCCTTAGCCTTATCCGTTCCCGGTCTTTTTATCAACAGTCACGCTGGGGTCGGCGTATTCGGCACGAACACCTCTCCCAAAAACATCCAAAAGCACTCTTCCCCCCCAAAAAACCTTGCCTTTCGCAATTTAGCGCAACTACCTGCACTGCTGTTCAGCACTGTATTTCAGCGCCTACCTGCGCTGTTTCGCTCTTGAAGTCAGGACTTCACCTCTTAGCCGTTGGCTTGGAGTTGGGCAGAGGCTTCACCTCGCCCTAAGTGAGCCACGAGCAACACCACTGACCCCCCGCCGGGTAGGCAAAAGCGCAGAGTATGGAGGAAGTGGATAGGGGGGTTGATGTGAATGGAAGCTGTGAGCTACACCCGGAAAGAGACCTTCATGGAACCTGATGGCATGGACCAGACTGGAAGATGATGTTCCTCTACAACTCAGTCTTCAGTGGCTTTCAGGTTCCATGTGGGTCTCTTCCAGGGCGTACCCAAGAGAACTCGTCTTCCTGTCCGCTTGGTCGCAGGGTTCTGCTCGCTTTCGGGTTGAGATGCAACGGAGTTTGGCCACCCGCGGTGGCCAAGATGCGCGGAACAGGCGGCGTGAAGATGGGTTTACTTGGGGTGACTCTGGTCAGATCAACCCCCCCTGATGATCCCTGATGTACATATCGATGACATTCGATCTGGGGGCCGGCCTCGACGGATGCCGACGGCGCCCGACGGAGCGCACCGTGGAGCTGATTCGGTGCGTTGAAAGATCGCCCGAAGGTTTCGCAGATGTGATCATGGCTGAACCACCTCTGGGATGTGGTTAGGGCCAAGGCAGTTGCCATGGCGACTCACTATCCCAGACACTCGATGTATGACACATATATCATATAATATACCAACACTGGGATGGTTTCAGGGGTCAATATACGTCAATATGCCAGTCCCATAGAGTGTCTGGGTGTGAGAGTCTGGATTTGAACCACTCGGGTGATTGATCAAAATGGCTGAGGGGTGGTGAAGCCATTGTTTCCAGGAGAAGCATGGATGACCGGTCACGTTGAAAAGAGATGATTCTCGCCTGGCGAGCTTCGACGCCATAAACAGTGACACATTTTTTCTCTTGGACCGAGTTGCACCCGTGCTTCTGGCTTCTGCTTCGAGTGATATGGGGCACGGACAAGAACCACTTACGATGTGAAAGGAGTCGAGTGCTCTTGGTCGGCTTTGAGCCGCAGCTGACCACCGAGCCCCGTGAAAACAGGACATCATGGGCCGAAACATCGAGAAACGGGCTAGTTCGGAACCGAGCGCTATAGACGGGTGAAGGCAGTGGCGACCGCACCTGAGGTGATTTCTCATTGGTCACAACCCCGTGAGTTCAGATGGCCAGAAATCAGGGGCCTGTCGGGTGTAAATACAGCATCACACGCAGCCTGTTGGGTGTGACCCTTCTACAGTCGGCCATGGTCTACGGTCGACGGATGCAAAACGTGATGCAACGACCATGCTTTTTCGTGTTCGAGCCGATCATCGGTCTGTGGCAGGCATCCCTGGCCGGAGACCAAGCTCGAGGCGTGGACCAAACGCGCCGCCGCCGCTCGACGAACTCGTCGAGCTGCTTCGAAGAGACAGCTAGGAAAAGAAGCCGCTCGTCACGTCGATCGAGGCCTTTCGTCATGGGTGGTTTCGTCCTATTTCTCTCCCTGGATCTTCCAACGATGCGAAACACATGTTTGCCTCACTTGGCTGTACTATAGATGCAAACAAAGGCAGACATGGAGCTGCGTTGGAAGATCCCGGACCGGTGCGGACCGGTACATGGGTCGAAACCGATGGATGGACGGAACACGGCTTCATGGAGAGACGAACACGGGGGAGCAAACCAGCACCACACCTGGACCCGCAGGAGTTGGGTGGTAGACATGGACACCCCTTAGAGGTCAATGGACACCCGGAATCCGTGTTGCTGGTAGCTTTTATATGATGTTATTTTGTGAAAGAATTGAAAGTGGACACCAGGAAGAAGCACTCACGTACTGTCAGATGATAATCTGATACCTGACATGTACAAGCACCTTCCGTTCGGCGTCCGGGGTCACCGATGGACAGTCCAATCATAGTTGAGTGCTCTAGAATGAAAAGGCACAGTCTTGTTGGACAGATGCATTGATTGCCAATATGATTGATTTAGCCAACTAGAAGCTTCTGCACCTGTCCAGGTGAGGATTGGACAAAAGCTGAGAAAATCCATGATGTGGGTCCGGCACCCCCCTGGTTCGTTCGGAGCTCCGAGGTGGAACGGGGCGACCACCGGGTCGGTCCAAACATACGAAACCACTGGACCTGGTTTTGTGGATCTGGTGATCTTTTAATTTTCCGCCTGGGTGAATCTCCTTATGTAATGAATCCAAATCAGGTTCCTCAAAGCAAATCCGACCACCTCTGGCCCCCAAGACTAGGGGTTTCCACAGAGAACCAACTGCCCCACTTGGACCACCGAATCGAAACTCCAAAACCGAAAAAGACCGGGCGACGACTCGAGTCCCTGCGCAGAGAAGAAGGCGACATCCCCCGGTGGAGTCCGGGCGATTTTTCTGCGCTCCCAAGGGGAAAGGAGGGGAAAGCGCTCCAAACTTTAGTTAAATATTTATCTGGGCATGGGTCAAAATAGGATACCCCCAATAACTACCATTTCAGTAGGGATTATCATTATAAACCAATGGTTGGGGGCTATACCCCTATTTTGAATGATTTTGACCCATAGCCATCTCAAGATCTACAGATCTACATCTTTTAAAAGCCCCCAGACCCTACTTCGGAGGTAAGCTTGCTTTCCGCTAGCAATAGGAAGGCTCTTCGGAACAGGACGGTCCGGATGGGGCCAGCGGAACAGGCGCTGGCACGACTATAATATATATATATATGGTACCTATGTGGTTTCTATAGGTTTTTAGGGAAGGAAACACACATCTTAGCCTGATGGCCTCTTGGAGTTTTGTGGCTCCCAGGTTTGCTTGAGCATCGCATCGATCCGCTCTTTTCGGACCCAAAGTGCTGCTCAGAAGCAGAGTCCTTGAGGCTCAAACAGATGTTTCTCTTCCCAAATTCTTTTCGAGTTCACTGAAACAAAGCAAGTGGGACGAGTTTTGTTTTGGTCGAACACCTCCGACATGTTTTGATCGAGACTCCAATCTTTTCACCAAACTACGGTAATCAGAGGGGTGGTGAAAAGATGTGAAAAACATGAATGATTGGTGAACAGATTGGAAAGGATATTCACTGATTTATATATCTTCTTTCGAAGGGGTGGTTTTTAAAGATGTGAGCACCCCTTTCACACCTTTTAACCATCTTCGGAAGTCCAACCACCCCTCGAAATGACTGACCGCCAGGTGAACGACGAAGACCCCGACCCGACCGTGTCGGCGGCCAAAGGCGTCGTCGAATGAGGCCCCGCTGCCGGCCGTCGACAGTGCTTCGCCGAGAAGCTTTCGGTGGAGTTCAAGACTCACCCAAACTGGGAACTGGGTCAACACATGTCAACACCTAACCAGAAAAGTAATTTCAGTGGTAGAGAAACCAGGATGAACCAGGTTTTGGTAGGGTATTGTGTTCATGTTGCAGGGATTTGACCCACAGCCAAAATCTTGATATTATTTGAGACAGAATGCAACATTGCAAGCTATCTCCACCCAGCAGCCCTTTCTCATCATTTTTTCCTGAGGTCACTTTGAGGGACATCGGTTTTGGAGTTTTTGGATTAAGTTTACTGTTGCTCTTGTGATTTTAACTTCGTCTCGCTGGTGCCATGCTTGCTTGTGTATGTTGCTGTTATGGTTGTTGGTTGTTGTTCTTGTTACTGTTCTTGTTCTTGTTCTTGTTGTTGTTGTTGTTGTTGTTGTTGTTGTTGTTGTTGTTGTTTGCATCCATGGCAGCGAGTTTGTGATTGCTATTGTGAGAAGCTATGGCTGTTGTCATGGCTGCGCGCCCTTGCTGTCGACACTCGACACTGTGTCGTGTGGATTCTGTCTGTTTCAACGGTGGCTTGTTGACGATGTCATTCTCTTGGACTTTCTGGTTGTCACACATGGTCTCGCACATCTGGTTGTCATGTCATTCTCATTCTCTTGGGTCTCGCACACGTGGTGACGCACCCTGCAGCCGTTTTGATCTCTGGACATCATAATGATCGCAGTCCGCAACTGGACACGCACGCAGTGATTCTTTGAGCGTCTTGGTAGTGCCTGATAGCGATACTGCAAAATGATAGGCTGATCTTCTAAATGCCTACTGAACTGGAAGGACATGAACTCCCCAGCTGGTAGCTGGCTATATCCATTAATATGGATTAATTAACACCCTTTTTCTACATTATGTCACATAAGCATGAGTGGCTCATTCTCTTTTCACCAAACACAGTCGAACACAGCCGCTTCACCTCAACCCCGAATGCCCGATCCTTGGTCCTTGGACGCCGCGCGCGTGCCGCCCGCGCCCGCGGCGGCCACGCATGGCGGCGCACCAGACTGTGCCCTTCACGTGGCGGGAGGGACCACAGAGGTTGAAGCTCAGGTGTCTTGGTTTTGCTGATAGGTTCAACCAGACACCTGTATTACAGAGGTTGTACCCGACAGAAATACTGTAAGTCAACAGTCTTCTTACATCTTCTTACTGTTTAGTCTTGTCCGACGCTCATATGGCGGCAGTGGGTCAGGGCACCTCTGGCACCCGATAGATTAACCATGTCTTAGGTCGTCTAGTCGATTAATTGTTCGGTGGTTTTGACACACAGCCGTGCAGGGTGACTTGTATATTAATTAATGTATATTAGCGATTTGATGTGATTTGTATACTTCCGAGCTGGGTGAATCCCTTGTACCAGCATCCTCTGCCACCACCTCCAACATTTAAGTCTCCAAAAGCTACCAGAGGAGACCTGTAGAGTCGGATGCTCCTGTAGGGAAGAGGTTCCTATTGGAACCTGGGTCCTACTAGGTTCCTGTCAGCAAATCCAAGGTGTTCCAGACTTCTCCGACGTCGCTTGCGTCGCGCGAACTCACCTTGGAAGTGGATGACTTCCTGCTGCGAGGGGTGAGTCTGAGCACTTGCTTGAGCCAATGGGGCAAGCACTGGAGCACTCATGGTGCTGATGGCGGTCAGTACGAGTCCCAGAAGAGTTCTGACTATGAGAAGAGCTTCCAAGTGCCAAAGTACGATCACTTTCTCAGCCATGACTGGAAAACATCGCGAGCGGCAAAGGTTTGGAGCATGTTCTTCGTTTTCAACCTGCCAGCTGCAACCTTGGCCTCGCAAATCTGTGCCATCGTGGTGGGGCTTGTGCGGGAAAGTGAAGCTCTTTGGGCACCATCACATGGGGCACCACACCAATTAACTACGAGCCTTGTGCCATGGCTCGTGTTTTGGCTCTTCTTTTGCTTTTGGCAGCGCCTCCGCAGCTTGCTTGGACGGCCGCTCATTGTCTTCCTGGACAGGCTTTGCATTGCCCAGCATGATCCGAGGCTTAAAGAGAAGGGCATCTTAGGCTTGTCTGCCTTCTTGGACAAGTCCCAGAGTTTGACCATTCTCTGGTCCAAGCGCTACTTCACACGCCTTTGGTGTAGCTATGAGGTTGCCACCTTCCTCCGGAAAGAAAGCACAAGTGTCGCGAATGAGCAGACAGACAAATCCTTGACTGTCTTTCCAGTGGCGATGTCATGGATTCTTATTCTTTGCTTCGTAGAAGTGAGCCTCGTGCAGGTGTTTCAACTATACATCAGTTGGTGGTCCTGGCAAGACTCTGGCCGTTGCTTTGGCAGGATTTTCTGTTCTTTTTGTTTGATCCATCTATGAAACTTCCTGCTGATTCTCTTTTTGCACAAGAAGGGCAGGTTTTTTGGAAGAATGAGACTGGTCCAAAGGGCTGGTTCACTCCCGGCAACATTTTCTGGCTTTGTCAAACACAACACAATTTTGGTGCTTTGGAACATTTGGAACGCGTTCTTTGTGCAAAAGCACCAACATCAGGAATTGATGTTGGGAGTTCCAGGAACCGACGTTTGGGACGCTTCCATCACCTCCAGTCTCGGGTATGGCGCCATTGTGTGGGCCTGCAGTCTCCCAGTGATGGGCTATTGGATGATCGGGCTATTGCAAGAAGTTCGTGATTTGGAGCCTCAACTTGAAAAGTTTGACATTCGAAGCTCTGATAGCTTTTGTTGTAGCCATGATCACAAGCACCCAAAGACTCAAGAGACGTTGCCTTGTGACCGGGACTTGATCTATGCGATGTTGAAAGACTGGTACGGCACTGATGGAGATGTGCACGAGGAACATCTCGAGCGATTGAACCATGCCATTCACAAACAGCTAAAGCGATGGATCTTGCATCGCCTTGATAGTGCCGTGTTGCCGCGACGCACTATCTTTTTATTGATGCTGGGATGGTTTCTAGCAGGTATTCTTTCTATTTTTTCTGCCCCAACGCCTCTCTGTTTGTGTTTTTTCTTTAGGGAAGACTCATCTAAAGCTGCTTTGATCGCGGTCAGATCCCACCTCGGTCTTGCCGAAGGCTTTGCTGGTGATTTGATCGTTCGCACGAGCGGACCGCAAAACTTCGTTCGTCAGGATGTTGAGTGCAATCGCCCCAAAGCTGTGCGATGCCGTGACAATGGTAAGAGATGTTCCTTTGCTCATGCCTTTCTTACCTGCAGATGTAGTGGCTTGGCACTGCTTCACGGAATTCTACATGCAATGGTTCAGAGTTGTCTTGGCATATTCCATGGCGGTTTGGTCCTTCTTTATTCTTGGCACTATAGGGGTTCGGCTCCTGAAGTGGATGTCCCAGCTCAAGGCTGCTGTGGTGCTATCTTTGCCGCTGATCGCGGCAGTAGTGGCCTGGGAAGGTCTTTTGCATGCTGTCGTCTATTTGACGGAAAAACCTGGCAACATGGATGCTGAACTTCGGGGGACGTTGTTGACAGATGAAGTGATGAAGTAACACATGGACCATCCAGACACATATGGCTGTGGGCCAAAACCCGGAGCCCTAAAAACTGGCAGGTTGACCTCCTCAGTGGCCCCAGTAGTCCATTCTGTGTAAAAAATCTGTGGTCAACCAAGTGCCCCGGGTTTGAACCCGCCATAGCCGTGATTAAGATATGTCAGATATGTGATATTTGGTGACTATATTTGGTGACCACACGGCCATACGGGTCAAACATGATCTTTCAGTAAATCATCATATTGGATTTCAAGGCTCGAACGGCTCAATTCCCCCCCAAAAAGGGATGATTTACAGAAGGCTTTGCCACAGATGCTTTTTTGCATTATTTGGGTCGGCCACTGAGTGTATTTTTGAGTCGGACCACTGGTGTGAGTCGGCTTTACATCTCAGATCCAAGGCAACCTTTGGGGCTTCAACTGGCTCTTTGGAGCCGCTTTATGGTTGGTCTTGGCAGCAGGCCTTTTCTGTGCCAAATGCAGCCGGCTGACCTCTTTGGGCTGACGACTTCGGCTGACGACTTCATGTTGACTGGGTGCTAAGCAGCTTCAGCATCAGTCTCACCGTCCGAAATTCTTTGATAGGCGACGAAGGGCTCAGGCTCATGTTGAGTGGGCCGAAAAGTTGGTTTCACGCATTTCTTTTTGGTGGGGTAGCCCTAGGCTTCCAACCACCATTAATTTACCAGGCTTTACCAAATCAACTAAGGATATCGTTAATGGTCTTGGAAGTCTAGGGGTAGGGTTTGACTCGGGTTCGAGTTGCTGAATCAATGCCCCGATCGTATTTTTGATGGCCCGAACGTCCCGCAATTCGAGTGGTGACACAGAATCTGGACATCCTTTGAAGGTGGATGCGACTTTGCCCAGGTTGATCAGCAGTCTGTTTCTTTTGGATTGGATGAAGGGTATGGGAAGTGCCAGTGAGCAGCTTTCTCTCACCCAAATCTTAAACTTGTAGAACAAAAGCCCCTTGTTGATTCAAATTCCAGTTGATCAACAGACTGAGATTTTCATCACACCTCCATTCCAGAGGTTCTCTCCCACGTTCTTCTCCCTCGGTTCTCGTGGAGGCGGCGGCTCTGATCCAACGACTTGGATGCCTTCGAGAAAAGACG
Organism: Durusdinium trenchii; assembly: GCA_963970005.1. Lineage (NCBI taxonomy): Eukaryota > Dinophyceae > Suessiales > Symbiodiniaceae > Durusdinium > Durusdinium trenchii. The sequence goes on from CAXAMN010017779.1 coordinate 979,430, forward strand.
ACTTTTCAGAGGGTTGAAGAAACTCCATGGGACTGCCATAGGACTGCCGATCAAGCCAGAGGTGGTGCCAGAAGAGTCTTTGTGTGGCAGTCCTATGGCAGTCCCAGACAGGTCGTGTCTGGGGAGGGTTGGTCTCGGGTCGGTGTCCGACCGTTAGCATTCCCCTAAACGGATGCGATGCGAACAGGCGTCGGGGATGAGGGTGGGGACGGTTCAAGCGGCACAAGACTTTCTGGATTCGATGTTCTCGGTTCAGACCACACGGCCTTCCTTCAGGGAGAGGCGAAAGGAGCTTGAATTGGTGTCAGATGTGTCAGACATCTCAGTGACCTCCAGAAACGCCCATGTTCCGCAGTCTGTTGCTTCAAAGCTCAAGCTTGGTACATCAAGACGGAGCGTTCAAGATGCACTGCTCCTCCCGGTTGCACTGCTCCGGGTTGCACAGGTTGCCCGTTCGTCTCTAGCAAAATCTGTCAGTTGCAGTGCTAATCTTCATATCCTCAGCATCTGCCACATTCTTCATTGATCAGACTTGGGGGGGAATTCTAGCAGACTTAGCAGACCATATCTCATCCGAGTCTCTGATATTTGGGGGACTGCCGTCATGCATCATAGGTACAAGGACATATGGACTTGAATGATTCACCTCCTCTTCCATAGCTGTATCCAGTACATATATAGCTCACATGGCTTTGCTGCTTGTACCAAAGATAGATGGACAAGATAGAGGAATCCCAAATGAAATCCACCATGGGCGAGGGGTGTAGGAGCTTCTCCAAACCATTGGAGTTGCCATGATTGCTTGGAGTTCCTGCAAGCGGTTGAGCAGCTTTGTGTTTTGTTGGTCATGGCCTTCAACCACTGATACCTGATATTCTTCTGGACCACCCCCCTAGTTTGCTTCTGGATGTCCCGGCGCGATCGCAGCGCCGGACTGCGCGAACAGCTATGGCATGGATAGGTTGCCTCGAGCCTTTCAGAACCCAGGGCAGCTTGGTGGACGTGATGCACTCCCTGAAAGAATCATGGTTACATGAATGGCATTAGGCCCCGATTTTGGATGACCATGATATCCGAATATATACCCGAGGGCTCCGGTCGTACCTTCGTTTTCGAAGGTTGGACTGGGGTGGGTTTAGAGGGTCCAAACATTTTGTAAGGAGGTACTGTACAATGTAGACTCTTGATTAATAACCCCAGCCATTTGAATTGAACATCCTCTTCATATGGGGGGTGTATTAATAAAGAGTCTACATTACGGTATAGTACTTGGAGCCCTAGGGCTACAGACAGGTGGTGACTCCACATAAACACCAATATCACATGATCTCATGATCCCTGATCATGGGACATATCTTCAACGTCATAAGACTTGATTTTACAGTGGGTATGCCCATGGCCCTCCTTGTCCGTCTGCGACTCCACAACCCAGGCAGTCAAGAGCGCCCGTAACTTGTTGGCGTCAAATTGACGTGTAATTTTCACATCCCACAAGAGTAAGAGTCAGAGTCAGAGTACCATTCACCCTTGGGCTCCGGTCGTACCCTCCGTTGACCCTTGGTGCTTGCGTGCCAGGTGGGTCCTGGGGTACCGAACGTGAGAAGGTTTCTCTGGAACTCAGGTCACTGGACCTCAATCTCCAGGTCTGGGACGTGTTTTGACCCATCAAAGGCCCATTGATGGCCTGGGTTGGTGGATGAATAGACGAGGGATTCATGGTCGTGAACTACCAATAAGCAAAGGATACCTGGCACCGACCTCTCTATGATTCCCCGCGTCATTGTCTTGAACCACACCTGAGTGAGGGGGGTCAGGTTTGATGATGTTCATTCAGCCAAAGGGCGACACAAACACCTTTGCTGCAAATGCCCTGGTTTGGCTTAGGAAGCCTTGTGCTGGCGGGGTTCCTGATGGCCGTTGGTGAGCATTTTTTGAGAGAAACTCCAGCAGCAGCATGTCTGCTGGCGTGGTACGTGGGTGATGTGAGTTTTGGTTGCGAGAATGGTTTGATGTGTTGGGCAAGGAGGGGGCAATGTATGGGACTTCCCAGTCTTTTGATTAGCACCTTGCATTTCTCATCCTGGCGCTCTTCATCGGCACCAAACCTGGCAACCTGCGGGTGGAGAAGAAGTGCCACTCAGCACCAGGCAGTGGTGCTGGTTCAACGCGCTCTTGCAGGCGCTGGCAAGTATCAGTGATCCTCGGTGCCTGGGCTGGTGAAGTCCCAGGGGCTGTGGAAGTGATGTCCATGAACATAACAGGGGAGGAAGTCAGGAGAGCGACCCACCGAACCAATCAAGCAAGTCACCAACCAAGCAAGCAACTCCTTGATATCACAGAGCAAGTTTGTTTGTTCCACCCTGATGCAATTTCTTCAGATGCACGTCACATCCTGGACAGTCCATGAACACTGCTTAGATGTGTTTCAGTAACTTGGACATGCGGACCCCAGACTATTCAGTGCTTGTCGGCCTATTCTCCATCAAAGTTGCACAGCCAAAACTTTTTGGCTTCATCTAAGTGGCAGGTTTTTCCACGCGCAGTAAAGATGCCTAGGGCCTGGGACGTGAATGGAAGAGATGCACCTCAACACCGCGGGGTTTTCCACCCGATGTTCCCTTCTCATCCGCTGGCCGGTGAGCCGGTGCTCAGATGGTGGAGCCTCTTGAACTTTGCGAAGGACTCGGCCTCATCTGGGCACAAAGATGTTTCTCAGATCAAGTGGATCAAGCCCAGGAGATTTGATGCGGGAGATTTGCCGGGGTATCACGCGTTTTTATGCGTTTTTCACGCGTTTTTGGGTCGATTGGCGCAATGAAGGAGTGGTGTTTTCCCACCATGCAGGAGATTTTTCAGACGGTCATAGACCGTCAGTTCGTCAGTTGGGGGGGACCCATGTCCTGCCACTTCCCCGAACAGTAGGGCTTCTGGCACCTTAGGGTGAAAAAACACTTGATGAGACGGATGAGAGCCTTGGTGTATCAGGGATGTAGCCCAGACCATCCATGGGACTGGAATAGTTGCATGCATTTACCCGATATATGACATGTTGTGACCCAAAATGTAAGAAACTATGGCATAAATGGATGGTTCGGGTGTAGATAGATAGACATAATATACGGTATATGGTTGTGACCAGCCTTGGCTCCACCGGACATGTGCAGACCCATACCCCACTTGGGGTTGCAACACCCGTCATGGGAGAGCTAGAGCGTCCGTTTGGTGAAAAAGCGTCCATTCATATCATAGACCAGTTCTGGGGCACCACGATCCACAGCCATTGGCTGAATTGATCGAGGAAACGACCTTGAAATGAGGAGGAATTCGAGTGCAAGCCAAGGCTTTGGCAGTGCGTTTGCACTCTTCGCAGAATTTCTCAAACTAGCCCATTTTCTTCTAGGAAGAGAACACCTACACAGCTTCCATCGACCCCGGATTCTGAACTTTTGGGAGTCCTTATGGTTCCTTTTTCGAGTCGTATAGCTCACCTGACCATCTTCACGACCTTCACGACGATGGCCGACGCAAAGCTCCGAGGTCTTGACCTTCTTAGCGCCGGTCCTTCAGCACCTGAACCGCGAGGACGCCGCGTTCCCGTCGCCCGCGGAGGACGGCGACGGGAACGGCGACGCGCTGGCGCGCCTGGCGCTGGCGATCCAGGAGGAGCGATAAGCCAAGCGTGCAGGGTGGAGGAGGACATGAGGCTTCGGAATGATGGGTGTGTATATATATATATATATCCAAATAGGGAGACCGACCGCCCGCTTGCAGACCGAGCCCGTTTGAACCCGGGCCTGTTCGAAACATCGACCAGTGCACCCAGCCAGGTCCATCTCCCGGTGCACTCCGGAAGGATCACCGGGTGGGTTGGGAAAGAGGAGCTGAGAGAATAGGAGAGGCAGCCCGACGAATGTGAGCCCAGGAGTGTGGTATGTCGTCCATCTCCGGTGAGCAACAAGATGCTGGGCAGAGACTGTAAGTGGAAAGAGTCCTTCTTGACATCCAAGCCAAACCCTGGGTTCCCTGTGATTGTTTTTGGGAGGTTGGAGGGCATATTTCCGTGGGATATTTTTTTTTGGGGGGGTGGGATATGTTTTTTCTTTTCAGGGCTCCGCAAGGAAGGAAGGAAGGAAGGAAGGACGGAGGGCTCCTTCAACTTGGATATGACACCCAAACTTGCTTGTCACTGCTGAGTCCTGCCACCTCCACGGAGCAGATCGCAGTCATTGTGGGTGCTTTGAAAGACTATTACCCTACTGGTCTTCTTGTTTTCCATGACCCTGCAAAGGGGGCTTTTTTGTTCTTGCCTGGGTCCTCGCCCTGCTACATTTCGCTGCAGCAAGCTGTTCGATGGGTCTCGGTCTTTCCACAGAGTCCTTGCATGGTTTTCACACGGAGTACACATTCTGATGTGGGCCATTTCCAGCATTGTTCCGGTGATGTGTTCGCACCGAAGCGGGCCTCTTGCCACAACACTTGCACCAATCAGGCGTTGGGGCGCGGTGGTCTGATGAGTTCCAATCCTATGAGCGGTCGAGGCTTGTCGTGTGTTGATGAACACTTGGGTTCCAATGCGGGTACTCCTGCGTTGCCCGAGCCATGTTCAGACCCGAATTGCACGGTTTGCGCCTTCGTTTGCTTTGATCGCAGTCCTCGAAGCCTCGAACAGCGAGATGCCAGTGAAGTTCCTTTATCTGATCAGAGTTTTTCCGGATTGTGTTCGGATCCTGATTGCAGGGTGTGCGCACGTCCTTGTCATGGTAGAGGCTTGTCTGTTGGTGGCGATAAGTCGGCCCAAAGCACCAGTCGCACACCGCCCCCAGCCGAGCCATGTTCAGACGCAGATTGCGAAGTTTGTGCAGTGGTTTGCTTTGATCGCAGTCCACGCCCCTTGGTTTCCAAAGCATTGAACAGCCAGATGCCTGCCTACACCGGGGTCTGCCTTCCGAGGCATTTGTTTCTCCAACCTTGCCTTTTGACATGTATGAACCAACAGCGTGCCGAAGCCCAACATCCCCAGCAGGCACTTTGCTGGACTCACCGGCTAGTTCGGATCATGCTGGGGCAACAATTACGAAGAGTTTGGCTTTGGACTTTGCTGCCGCCCGTTCTTTGTCCCATGCCTGCTCGAAAGATCCCATCAGCGACTTCTCCGATGAGGAGGCACGTGCCTCAGCAAGGACCCTGCCGTCAGAGGGCCCAGGGTGCTTTTGCCATGGTCTAAGCGGGGTCTGCCACTGCGTGCTCGCACGCCGCTGTCGCAAGAGGCCAGCAGGGGCAAGAACCGACAGCAAGACCGATGATGTCCAAGTCACAATTGTCAACAACGCATTGAGTTTGGAATTTGCTGCCAATGATTCTTTCTCTCGTGCCGTGTCAGACGATCCCATCCGTGACTTTTCCGACGGCGACCTGCACGCATCGTCAAGCGCTTGGGTCGTGGACTTTCCATCGCACAGGTGCTATTGCCATGGGCTGCACACTGTTTGCCAATGCCGCTTCGCGCGCCACTATTCCAAGCGTGCTAGGAAGGTCCCCTCTATGACGGGAGCCAGTTCTTTTGCAGCGCTCAGGAGCAGTCCGTGTTGCATTGACTTGGATGACCACATCCTCGATGATTTTGTCGGTCGCATTCAGGCGGAGTGTCCCATTCGAATTTCCCTGGACATGGCTACGCAAGCAGCCGCTGCGCACCCAGGCAACTTGCCACGTGCAATTGCACACGGTTGCCGTTTGTCGTGCTCTCCCCCTCGGGGCCGTGTCCATGTTTCTGGTTCGCAAGCATCGAGATCCCGCTCTCCGCCTGCGCGTGTGATTTGGCCTGCTTCAGTCAATGACTCTTCTGCAGCGGCAGCTTTGCGTACCACCCCTTCTGATTGTGTGGCGCCAATTGACCTCTCTGGAGTGCCTGCCTCCGTTGGTTTGCCTTGTTTTGCTGCTGATCCACAAGCTGAGGTCGAGCATTACTTCAGCATATTGGCGAATTCGGCTGGTCTAGCTGCGCAGGATGGGAACTTTTGGACTTCTGTTCCCATGTATTCCCAATACACTCTGCACCATTCTTTGGATGAAGTCGCGCAGCATTCTCTCGACAACCTGCGTCTCATCAAAACCCAAAGGCTGTCAGTTGAGCATGCAGCCAAGCTCCCCAGGCGCCTGGGTTACACAACCACTTTGCGCATGGCCGTAGCGTGTGAGTTCCTGCATCGTGGCTGTGGGCTTCCAGCCATATTTGTCTTCGACAGGCTTGTCTAGCTTCCTGTCAGCATAAAGACTTGTCCATAGCACTCTATGCTGACCGGTCGGCGCACTTCACATGCAGGGCCCGTTGGTGGGCTTGCCCAACTGGGGACCTCAATGCCGGCGAGTCTCCTGCGTGCGCTGCTATCACCAAACTCTTTGAGCGCACAGTCGCCGAACATCGTGCTTCTACCACGCTGACCACTTCATCGGTGTGGGGAACAATGGAAAGATACAAGAGCGTTTGAGGCGCCTCGATGGTGTGTTGTTACTTTGGGGTCCAGAGGCGAAGCCCATCCTTGATCCGTCTTTCCCAACTAAAGAGACGGTCGACGTTGCAAAATACCTTGATTTGACACGGTGGCTGGAGTGCGCCAACGGCGGCAAATGTGAATGGGGCACAGGCGCTGAAGAGAAGGCGTCATCCCGCCCTCGCCCAGCTGCAAACCAGGTGGCCGCATTGCCTGCTGACCAGCCAGTGCCTCTTGTTTTCGGCTCCACCAACGTCAACATTTGCTTGTTTCAACAGTTTTCTCTCTTTAGAAGGTGGTGGGCCAAAGTTGAACATTTGCATCAGTGTGGCTTTGGCGCGCGGATTCTGATGACTGCCGCAGGCCGTGCGATTGTTGACCCAGAGACGGATTTGTTGGATTCGTCCGTCGTTCATCCGTTCTTGCAGGCCAACTGGCTTCATGTTGCCACTCATTGGGGCCCCACGCAGATTCCACCTAGACACTTTGCACCTTCCACGGCGGCCCAGATTGCTGTTCGAAAGTTCTACCATGAACTTCACGAATTGGAAGAGAGCGGCGGGTGGGGTTCGGCTGGCAGAGCTGCGCTTGGCAAAATGGAGTATCACGTCCCGACCGCTGCTTTGCTCACTTCATTCCAAGATTTCGCTTCTTCGCAATGTTCCACATTCGGCTTGCCTGATCATGCCCTCAAGTGTGCCATTCGCCACTTCGACTTGCGCGTCGTTCATGACTGCAATGTTCTGGATTGGGAGGTTGCTGCTCGGTGTGCGGGGCGCGCTCAGTGCCGCGGCGCCAGCCCACCTCCAAATCGGGAGCCACGCTCCTTACCTGCCAGGCTCTTGTCTTCGCGCACCAAAGACCCCATCACATTGACGGATGTTGGCGCACACCTGTCCAATTTAAAAGGGTCCATGCATCTTGAGGCTCGAATGGACCTGCTGCGTGAGCTCGCAGACATGGGCCTAGGTTTCATCCGGGAGGGTCGTCGT
>CAXAMN010017779.1:986922-1066307 GCA_963970005.1 Durusdinium trenchii
AAAAAAAACATATCCCACAAAAAAAATATCCCGCTAAAGACCTGCAGCCTTGTTTTGGTTCAGAGTGTGTGGTGGCCCTTGGTCCCTTGGTTGTGTGACAAAGAGCAACGATCGAGACATAGTTCATTTGTATGAAGGTCGTGCTTTTCCACTCGTTGTCTTTCCCCAACTTCGTTTGGGACAAGCACCCCGACTTCCTTTGCCCCCAGATGAGCGCTGTGTTCACAGTATTCTGCCATCCTCTCGAAATGGGGAGCTGCAGAAACAAAGGAAACTGGGAGATTGTCTCACAGCAAACAGCTTTGGGAACATGTTATTTCCTCTTTCGCGGGCTTCGCTGGGAACCCGACTTCGCTGCCAGCTTTGTCACCCATTTCTCGGTGAAGGAATCCGGGCCCACAACTAGCTGATCTGGTCTGGCCCAAGGAACTCCACATTCATTGGAAGAACTGGGCAGGTTCTTTGCGACCAATAGGTTTATCGATGTTTATCCAATCCAATCATCATTTGTGTTGAAATAGGGAGTCCCAAGCAGCCGCTGAACCGCCTACGGTAGGCCTCCGATCCAGCATCCTCCCACTGTGGCATGGCTCGTTCCAAGGATGCACATGAAGCCTTCATCAAGTTATTGGAGTCGATCCATTCCTCGCTTTGTGGCGAGTCTGATGGGCCAGGAGGTCGTTTTGACGAAGATGTGACACTCCCTCAAATGATGTAATCATATGTCTCATGGAAGTGGACAACCAGTTGTTCGGTCTGCAAAATCGGGGCCACGCGTTCTCCACGTTTTCAGGGAGTCAGCAAGATAAGATGGCTTGGAAGAAACATGAACGCATTCCCAAACAGCCCCGGGGGGATGAAGTAGGGATCCCACCGTTTTGAGAGTTGAGGGTTAGGTAGTGATCCACCCAAATGCGAGAGGTTCCAAAAGAATTGAACATCCAATAGGCAAAGAAACAAAGCAATAGAGCAAGGTTAGAACAAAGATCCAAAGGGGATTCTGTACCAGCAATGGCTGCCAAGAAAAGAATATGTGTGACATATTTTCATAGAGGAAGATGATCTGCCAGGAGGCTTTCAACTAACTAGAACTATATAGTGCACTCCGGCTCACAAACGTGGAAGACAATGGCTCATTTGGTTTACAAAGCCAGAGTGTACTCCCATATATTGATCGTTTGGAATGGGAGATGGAACTTATCCGCTCGAGTTATTGATTTCTCGTGAACTGAACATCACAGGTCTCCAAAGTCCCCAAAGACCCTGACGGACCACCATCCAACATGGACCATACTTGTAGGCTGAATCTTGGAGCCATTGGATACCTTCGCCTTCGCCTTTCAAAGCCTCTGTCCCCAACATCCGTCAGGTCTGGCCGACCAGCGGTGGGGATCAGTCCAACCCAGCTTTTGACGGTGCTTCTTTCGAACTCTAAAAGCGAGAGTGCAGCCGTTTCTGCTCAGGTCGACGGCAGCTCAGAAGCTTCCAGCAGCTCCAGGCGTTCAGCGTGGCCAGGCCATGCCTCTTGGGACGCGAAGGGCTGCTGAGTTGGTGCCACTGGGCAGAGTATATCGGTTGCGACGGTCTGTTTGGGGAGCGCTTCGGAGGGTCATGAGGTCAGGAGGGGTCTCCAACGTGGTATAGGCTTCTTCACCCTAAACCGGTGGTATAGGATCCTTCACGCACACCGGTGGTATAGGGTCCAGGCATTGGTATTATTTGTATAGAGGTGAATCAATGTCGAGACTGGGGATGCAAAACAGGACGTCCTCGCCAAAAGTTCACTGAAAGCCAAGTCGTATGAAAACCATTGGCTTGCCTCCAAAAATGAGACCCAACACCTCCTTCTATAGCTTTCACCCTATTCCAAGTCCCTGGTGGAAATGAGACCCAACACCTCCTTCTATAGCTTTCACCCTATTCCAAGTCCCTGGTGGAAATGAGACCCAACACCTCCTTCTATAGCTTTCACCCTATTCCAAGTCCCTGGTGGCTTGGCACGGCCCTTTCGACCGTTCCCCGTCCGGTTCACCGAGGTGAAGCGACGCAAGCGATCCAATGCTTCGAGGACGCACGGTGCGGAGGGACGCCACGCGCAGCGCAGCGGTGCTGGCGCGGTGGGCCGTTGGCGGTGGTGACCGTGTGTAAGTGCTGGGAGTCCAAAACTACGTCGTCCAAAGATGGCATAAACAACGGCGATTTCAATAGGAACCTTACCTTTAGTTACTTTAGTTTAATGGGGCAATGGATAGTCTTTGAACTTCGAGGGTACGGCGTGTAAGTTAGGCGGTAAGTACATTCCCTGATGAAGGGCAGACATGGCTAGAAGATGCTAGAAGGGGATCTAGACCACTTGAGGCATGTGACCTGAGTCCTGGTGCTTCTTCTGAAAGGGTGAACAGTAACCAGTACTCAGTACTCGCACAGGGCGGATTCAGTCGGATTCAGCCCAAAGCTTTCGGACCAGAATTCGGACGGATTTCCGAGAAAAACCTAGAAAATCCGTATGCCAAATGCAACAATTGACCGTCGCTCTACCTGGTTTCCAGAGGGGACCCGACAGGCCCTAGTTCGACTATCTCATAGGTACCCCACTAGGGTCCCTTTTTTTTCAGGTCACTTAAACTCTCTGGGTGGACACCCATCGATCCTCGTGGCGAGACGCGAGGATCTCTTCGAAGGGGTCTTGGAAGAGACGCGCGTTTGCACCGCTTGTGGCCTCGCACGGGTCTCTCGCATGAGATGGTTTTGCACGATACGTTTTTCGTTCCCAGAACATCCCTGGGACTGGAATAGTTACTTAATGTTACTTATAACCATCCTGGAGTACATAGAATACGTGTTTTTTTACATTCCATATTCTATGTACTCCAGGATGGTTATACATTAAGGTCATAAATGGGGCAAATGTATGTGACTATTCCAATCCCATGGATGGTCTGGGGTTGTTCTTTCGCCGTCGAGACGGAGGTTTCTTCCCTTCAAAAATGAAACCAAACACAAGAGCATACACGTGGTCTGTATGGGGTGGAGGGATGTCTTGTGGCTGGGAACTGGAACTTCGAATAAGGTGATTCTGAACTCTGAGTACAGGGATGCGTGGGTGAAGATGCTGGGGGGCTGGGGGAAGGGTTATGAACAAGCAACTTCTTGCATGTGCTTGTAGGTATGAGCCCGGGACGAACATCCTGATTGGGGAAAAGGTCCACCAAGGCCTTGTGGATCCTTCCAATAGCTTGGCTTTTGGTCCAAATGTTCTCGAAATCCAAGCACACTGACCATTTGGTGTTGGTAGTATAGTCTGTGTGGAAATAGCCCCGACCATGACAACGACAGCAACAATTAGCATAATTAGCAACATTCAATCGTGGCTCAAGATGCCTCTAGTCTTTAGCTGACAAATGGTGGAACTGCCCCAGCTTGCTGTAGAAAAAAACGCTTGATACTGGCGTTGAGCCATCGCCAGATGCAGAACGAAAGCGAGAATCAACAATCATCCTAGTAAGCTTTAAGCTATTTAAGCTTTAAAGTTTGAACAACAACCTTAAACCATACTTGGTTTTCTTCCACAGAGCTTTTTGTTCATTCATGTTCACCTCCGCCGTCCTGCCAAGGTTGAAAGTTGCCCCTCCAAACAGGCCTTCAGATGCGGGGAAGCAGAGGGAGTTGTGGCCGTCGCGTACGCGTTGCGTGTCCCAGAATCACCAAAGTTTGAAGCCTTCAGTCAATGGGGATGGCTTGCCAGAGATGCAGAAGATCCTGGTCCTTTACTCGGAAGTACAAGTTTTGCCACTTTTCGGGCTCTTTCGAATGGGGTCATCTTTTTGTTGCTGAATGAAAGGGTTTCCAAACCATTTGTAGACCATGAGGGCATCCAAAGTAGTGTCGTCGCAAGTGATTTCACAAACGATTGGTGCTATTGCCATGAAATCATGGAAGTGGACGTACGAACTATACCTAGGGATCCACATACCTTCTCAGAAGGTACTTGGACCCTCCAAGTCTACATAACAGGATCTCCAATCACCTTCTCAGAGGGTATCCATTGGTTGTGTCCCGGCCACTTCTAGATCATCATTATTTTGCCCAAGCCATCTTTACACAGTCATGAACTGCTTCTTCGCTTTTGTGCGTGCGGTCCACCGAGCAGCGGACCACGCCTCACCCGCTCCACCGAGGTCTATCGCTCGATTTGATCAACATCGATCGTCCCCACTTTTCCAGCGTGACGCTTGGATCGAGTCCGGCGGACGGCGAAGGTGGGTCCAGGCGGGTCCAGGTGGGTCCAGGTGGGCCCACGGGTCCGGGGATGGTGGGTTGCATGGTAGAATGTGTCGATGTTGGGAACTAGGCACCACCACAGACCTAGTCGTGCTGGACCAAATCCAGCGCCATGCAAGTAAGAAGTTCTCAATGTGTACTGTAATATATTTCGAACTTCTTACTTGCATGGTGCTGATTCAGATACCAGCAGCAACAGGGAATCACGTGCGTTTGAAGTATTGCGTTTTTGGTCCATCAAAAGCATGGGCCCACATCCTTTCCATGCTGGCTGGTGATCTTGCTGACCCCAGAATCCATCTGTATCCATTTGGTTAGGGTCTTGTGCTTGGTTGCTGAATCCGATGGCTATAGCTATAGCCTTTTACCTAGCATGATCTTCAGATGTGAAGAGGAAAGCGTATAAAGCGTGAGAGAGGCAGTCACTCCGCCATTTTGGTAAGTCTGCTTCAGAAGACTGGGTGGTTTCAAATACTTCTTGATTTACACTCAACCCACTGACTCATATTTTTCAAGTGAGTTGAATTTACTGAAATCTTCGGATCCTCGTAGGGGGGGGTTCCTCAGTTGGCTGTGGGCAAAACGCTCCAACGCGCACGTCTATTCTGCTTCATTTTCTGTTGAGAAAAGACCAAAATAAGAACACGGTCCCCCAAACCACCCAGCCGCGCCGGTGCCAAGGAACCTGCTGAGTTTGCTGAAGGCTTCTTACAGCGGACAACCCACCGAGGCCGCGCGACGACCGTCAACGTCGATGCGCGTCGATTTGTCGGGTTTAGAAGAGCCTTCTGGAGGCCGAAGAGCGAATCTGAAACTTTTTTTTTGGCGGGTATTCTGATACCAAGCTCTCTGAGACCTTACTTAGCATAGAATCTCGGCACAGACCTTACCTAAACAAACATACTTCAAGAACCCTAAAGTTTACGCTTCTTACTCTGTTCCAACATGACACTTGCGGTCTACAGCGGATCGGATCAACACGTCCATTTTGCGTGGCAGGTACAGCACGGTCAGATTTCCACACCCGTTTAAATTTGTAATATTTATAAGGCTTTCAGGTGTGGAAATCTGACCGCAACTGAGGTGTCGACATGTTGCACGTAGGATTCTAAGGGGAAAGGGTTTGTGAATGTTTGTGATGTTTTAGAAGTCAAGAAGCGCAACTTTTGGCACCCCAGTGTATAGAATAGAATCTTGGCAGAGGTTGAAATCTCCTTCAAGTGATTTCAGACTTTCAGTAGGTGGTTTCTTCAAAATCCCCATTAAACCTTGGCCGATGAGTTGGTGCAAGCTGCTCTGAAACCACTGTCTCAGACTCATGCCAACAGAATTCAGCTGTTTTTGAGCTGATGTCCAATGAGACCACACAACAACTTTGTTTTCTTGAGATTCTTGAGCCACAAGCCCAAACAACTTTCTGGTTATGTTTGTTGCGAGACGTCTCCACCATGGCGAGCCCCCTAACAACACACAAAACCCCCCCTATGGTACTGATCAATGCATTCCTCAATACCATGGAATGAGTGGTAAGACCACTTGTTGCGGAGAAAACATGAGAACACCATCCGCAGCGCCGTCGGTTTTCTTCGGATCTCCGGGTCCGTCGACGCGTCGACTCTGCCGTGATCGGAGATCCACCAGGAGATCGATGGGCTGCTCTGTTACCGCTGCTCCCTGGAGGCCTCCATCCGTGGCTCGGCCTTCAACGGAGCGTCCGTGGACGTGGGTGGACGGGAGCAAGAGGTGCCCATTCGGAAGCTATATGGAAAGCCAGGTGTGGAATTTTTTGGGGGAAGGACCTGGGTTTGAGTTGTCTTTACTTCGCACATGTGCAAGATCTAAAGTGGACTTCGATAAGGGATTGACCGAAAAGACTGAAATCGTTGAGTCCAAGAGGTTTTGCAACACATCTGATGTGTTGTTCGGAGTCTAAGCTATGGAAAGAAGTCGGAGAGGGCTTGGTTTCGATGAAACTGAGTGGTGGATTTCTACTTGCCTTTTAGGATATTGAGGATGTACTCTGTATGGCCTGTATGTGGCCAGTTCTTTTGCCCACATTTGGTGCCGGGTTTGTTTGCACTGTGGAGTTTGTTGGATCCTCCTCTATAGAGTATTGACAGCTTACGGTACATAGTTTGCTCTTAGCTCTTGCGACTCAATCTCCATTCCACAGAAACCGAAAACAGGTGCCGACTCGAAGTCTTCATCTCTCCATGTATACTGCGTTTGGCTGTTTGACTCTTGACTCGTAAGAAGTCCCTGAGAGATGGATTGCACAACCCCTTCAAGCCTGGGAGATTTTATTCATCAAGAGTCTACATTAGCCGTACTATCAATCATCAAACTGATTCATCAGCCCAGGCCGTTTCCTCTTGGACTGCGGCGCTTCCTTCTCCGCCGGCCTCGCCTTCCGCCGCTTCATGCGCCTCGCCGACGGCTTGGCGCCCAGCGGGGCGGAGGTGCTGGAGGCCTTGCGGCCGCTGGGCGCGCCGCCCTGTGTGGCTCGGTGAGGAGAACTGAGATGACCCAGACATTAAGCTGTAGATTCAGGTACATTCATCGATCAGTTGGTTGAAATGGAGATCAAATGAATGTATATAAGCCAAAACGAGGTTGGAGGGTAGTTTGGGTTAGAATGTATGTACAAACACGTTTTGCCTTTTGGGGCTTTGGCCCACATGTTCTTCAGCCGTGCGGGAATTGAGCGGCGTCGGCATGATGCTTTATTAGTGTATAGGCTGGGCCGGGGGGGCGGTGTTTGTTCTACATTTGACAGTTGATGTACGATAATTTAGGCACCGCATCGATTTAGATTGAACAACCCCTTGCAATTGTTCATATTGTTCCTTTGCAGGCTAAGAGTCTTGAGCAAGATCTAGCTCAACCGTATTTGGCAACACAACAGGAGCGAATTGCCATCTTTTTCATCACTCTTGGTGACTTCAAAAAAATGTTTGCTTGTTCCTCATCCAACCCAGTATCAAAGGACCCCCTCCAGATCCTTGAAGAAACCTTGCCAAGTGCACCAACACTCCAAACCCGAGCCAAAGAAACCACAGGGCCGGGAACATACCATAGATTGCCTTTTACTCTTGGTGGGTTGATTTGACAGAGGGGATTCCCCCTGTACAACCAAGTCGGGTCCATGGTGGCATTGACTCCTCTATGCCTGAAATTCGGTCGCACATCACATGCGCCCACACCACACCCATCCGCGGCAAAGCGACACACATTTGCGTTGCGGTCGCGCGGTCGCGCGGCCAAACCCCAAGGTGCTGCGACGGAGGAGTCACTTGAGGTCCTTTCGGATCAAGGTGGCCCCGAGGCGCCCCGGAGCGTCCGCGAGTGGCGACGTGCGGAGAAAGAAACGACGAGGGGGGGTGGTCGGGTTGGAGTTGATTCCTGCGCTGTGAGGTGGTGGGTTGGGTGAGAGGGTTGGTTGAAACTTGTTTTTGACGTGTTGCTGGTTTGTTGGCTGGTCGGTACAGGTGCGCAGAGGCAGTTTGGAGGCAGTTGGTGTGACTTGTTTCTCCATGTCTGTTTACTTTGAAAGGGGTGATATGTGTGGTTTTCTCCCTTAAAGACGGTTGGATGGGGTCACCGAAACAGGTTGCAGTTTCTTTCACTCATCATACAACTGTCATCTTGCGGTTGCAGAGTGTAGAACACATCTTGTGGTTTGAGACCCAGGAAGGCTGGACAGAACCTTCAGTATTGTCCACCAAGATTAATCCACGCTCTTCAGGATCCTGACCTTCCACATGCGTCGCCTGATCTTTGGCCCTTTCGGCTTCATCAAGGCCGGAGAAAGCACCTGTGCGGAACAGTCCCATGGGGGTAGATGGGCGGGGGGTAAGAAGTCTTGGCAGAAAGAAGCAAATCTGGAAATCCATTATGCAATCACGAGGATTTGTTGAGTTTTGATTTGGGAAGATCCTGATGTTCATCCTGGTCTTTTGTTCTATTTGGCTGCAAAACTTTTGAGAGGGAAAACTACATAACAATTTCATGATGTTGTGAGTATTCTCCCTGTGGACCATTTTGTCCATTTACGCTGCGCTGCGCGCGTGGGTTGATTCCGGTTGTGAGCTACAGCCATATTGCCAACAGATTCAGCACATGCTCCACTTCTTGTGGAATGGGTGGTAGCCCGCTTCACCCCAAGCTGACGGAAGATGTTCCTCCTAGCTGACCTGGATATGCAGTCTATATAACCATCCTGTCATGGGTGGAATGCATAAAACTGACACAGTAGCCAGATGGCTGTGTGAATTGTTTCATGAGATAGTATTTCTAGTTGTACTACAATGGCCGAGAAGCACTGCGGCAGAAACGACATCACCAAATCACCGATGGGAATTGGGTTTCTTTATGCTTCTTTTCATTTGCTTTTAGGATCATCATATATTTTCAGTCAGCCAGATTCAGATGTTGGACTACTTTGTCAGAGCCGTGAGTTGTGTGCACACAAAGAAATTGCTGATGGTGGTCATTGGCTCCGGTTAGGCACGTAGTCAGGACCGGAACTGCCAGTTTCTGGATGACGGCCCCGGTGACGGCCCATGAGCTTGCAGCAGTGGACAAGAAGACAATGTTCCAGACCTGTTGCGGCTTTGTGGCAGCTAGGCCTGCGTCATGTCAGAATCATCCCTTGGTCTTCGTTGCAAGTTGCGAAAGACTTGGAGAAGGTTGCAATCACTTCAACCTCATATGCTGGTTGCCCCTTGGCTGAGATCACGCCATCGCTTCGGGGACTAGTGCTTGAAACGGTCGCTCGACGTGTATTCAAAGGACATTATCCGAATGCCACAATCCAAGATCCATTGCCGGGAGACCAGTGCAATGGGTGGAGGCGCGGACTGCATAACTCTGAATATGATTTCCGTTTTGATGGAAGGAGGGTGCAATGCAAGTCAGCTCAAATGTGCTGGTGCGAATCTCCAAGAAGGTGGCAAGTGCGGTTTTTTGGAATCAAACTATCTCTGCTCGACAAGCTGGTATTGGTCCTTTACAGTCCTTCTGGGCTGCACTTGTTCACACATGATTGTCGGAGCGGGCTCTCAACCAGCGGGGTGAAAACAGCTCATGCTGGGCTTGAGCTCAATGTATCGGGTCCAACAGGGGTGCGGGATTGGAAAGAGGCAGAAAGTTTCGTTCTCAAGAAACTTCAGACATTTGGTGAGTACGTCACCCACCTCAACACATCCGATGAGTTGGTCGTGGAAGTTCTGCAGCATCGCACTCAAAAGGCCTCGTTGAAACTCCAACACAAAGCATTTGTGGCGCATCCGTTGCGCCACCTAACACCCACTGCGCGTGGTTTGTTGTACCAGCGAGCGGTGGAAGAAGTAGATGTACTTTCCCATCCGTACTCGGAGTTTGTCGGTTCAGCAGCTTCCAATTCACCGTGCGACTGGCACAGAGATTGTTTGCGTGTTGAGTGCAAGCACACCAGGCCATTGTGGTCTCGTGGTCGCTGGTGCTGCAGGTTTCAGAATATTCAATTCGACAAGTTTGACGTGCTGTACTTGGCTTTGGACTCTCCCTATGCACTTGATATATTTTTGTTTGCGGGCTCTAGGTGGATTGCCTCAACTGGGCTCAAGGAAGCAACATGTGGAAAGATTATTCAAGTCTATGGCCCTGCAAATGTTATCAGTGTTTCTGTCGCAGTGGACGTGATCACTCAGAAGCTCTTGAGCACAGGCAGTCAGCATGTGGCATCCGTGGTATGGTAAACGCTTGCTGTAAGAGGAAAGCAGAAGCAATACCATGCTAGACAGATTCCTTCAAGAACCGAGTCTAGACGGCAGAGGATTCTATGGTCATGTGGACAAGTCCTTCCTGTGAAAAAGAACACAATTGGTAAAGAAGACTGGATATTGATTGATCCAAGACGGATTCAAATCAGCAATGCCCTTCTTCGGGGAGAAGGCACAAAGTCTGACCGTCAACCAGAAGCTTGTGGACCCCTAGTCAGCATGTTCTTCGTGGTGTGGCAGAGAAGCCTTCGCAACGTTTGATTCTAAGGAGGCTGACAAGAGATGAGTGGAAGAAAACTCCGAGTGAGAGCAAAAACAAGTGAACTTGGAGTTCATCGCTTCAAGTGGTCACCTCTTGACTCGACAGGGCATTCTTTGGGTGTGGACAGAGCCGGTACTCCAAGGTATGCTAATCCCAGGAATCGGGGTCAACCTTTCCCGAAGAGTCTTCAGCACTTTCTTTGCTACACATCCAATCATGTATTATACAATATACAGTATATATAACTTGGGTCTGTCCTATTACGTGTAACAGTCGGTCGGCAAACAATTATCACGATGTTTGAACAAGGCCTTTACTAACCACCATCCATTTTTACTTGTAATAGGATAGACACAATATATATATATAACTATGCCACTGGAAGAGCAATTGCTTTTCAGCCCCTACTTAGGTGTGCAAAACCTCTCCAGCACAGGTGATGAGGAATCTTTTATCACAACCCCCCATTGCACTTGCCAAGCTGCAGTATTCGCCGATTCCATGCCCTCATCTCCTCTTTAATTACGGTGCAACAATCAGGCGCGCAAGAATACCGTTGCTAATCCTGGCTGATTTTGCATCCTGGGGAGGAGCTTTCCATGACTTCCTTCTCGCGCAGGTGAGCAATCCTGTTCGCTATGCCGAGATCCTTCACGCAGACGACCTGGGCCTTGATGGGGGTCTCTACTCCTTGTCCTCTGTGACTTGGATTTTGCTAGCGGTAAAGGTGACGAGTTTGCAGCACATCGACATTTGCCAGCCGTGGGTGGCCTGAATGGCCTTGAGCACACACACAGAGGAGTCCCGAAGCTTGTTTGGGCTACGAAACAACCGAAGTTATTCCTTGTCCTGGCTTTGAGTTCATTTGCCAGAACCTTAGTCTTTGCAAAAGATTGGCAGCTGAGGTCATGTCCCACTTGGGCCAGGCCCACGCGGGGCATTTCATCACTCACCGCGTTGCTGGGACAGCAGGGAGCCAAACTGGAAACTCAAGTGGATCGCATGGAACAGACTCCTTGGCGAAGATGTAAGTTCTCCAAGTGCATTTCAGGGAGTGCAGGTTGGGTTTGTTTTGCAACCCAAGTGGCACACCTCAGGTCTGGCCGAAGGGGACGCCCCTTGTGGAAGAGCGCAGTGTGCCCCTCTGCACGCCATCAGGGAAGGTAGTTCCGTGGCCGGGTCCGCCCAGAGGAGTGAAGCAGGGAGAGGGAGGTTTGGGGTTTCCTCAACATTTGGTTTGCAGCGTCTGGGCATTCATTTGGGGAGATGACACAATTCTTTTTTTAGAATTCTCCGAATTGTCCTGATCATGAAGTTTTCTTGGATTTGACCAGAGAACATGGACAAGACATGACAAGACGAGAGAAACCATTCTTCCTTAAGGCCTCAGGATCATTGCGGGTCCAAAGCCACGTGGATCTATTTCCTTTGAAGAGGTGTTTCAGCAGTTTTTACATTTCTCGGGTCGGGTCTAGAGCTTCTGGCATCATCCTGTAGGTACCTTCTTTAAAACCTAGATTTTGCTTTAGTTCGTGCGTGGCTCATTTTTGCTTGCTGCTAGTTCCAGTAGATTGGGGGATTGCTGTGCAGGTTCCGGATGGATTCCAGCCTGAGGATTCTGCGAGGCGGGTGCTGAGATGAACGAGCAACGAGGGAGGCAGGACCATACACATGATGAACGTCCGAGAAAGTTGCAACTGAATCGCACAGAAACTTGCAGATACCTCCTGCCGTTGCCCTTCGAACGGTCGAACTTGACCCAAGGCAAATACACATTTCATCACTTTTCTGTTGGTACTGGACCCTCTGCCAGAGGGCTTCCATATCAAACCTGGGTAGTTAACTTGAAAGTATCTCGGCTGAGATCGGTAAACAGCGGAGATCCTGTCCTATATGTACTGATTTGTGTTCGATGTAGAACGGTGTTGGTGTTTGGGTCGGTTTTTGGACCCTGCTGATGGCTTGAGTTCTGGTATGTTCCATTGCCCATGTTGGACAACTGACAACAATACAAGAGGTGACATGTTCATCAATACCTGTTAACCCTCCTGCAAACCCTACCAAAAGAACACAACTGGCTTTCTGGATGATTTGGACTGTTCATGACTGTTCCATCTCCAAGAACCACTTGTTCCCCAGTCTTTTCCGCCCCTCACTCCGCCCATCTCCGGTTTCTACTCGCGCTACTCGGTCAGTGCTGTGGCACCGCGACGTGGGCTGCCGCCTCTTTGGGCCCGGAGCTACCGGTTTCGACGCGGCGGACGCGGGCGGACGGGACTTCTTTGGCGCGCTGGAGCTGTCTGGATCTATACCAAGAGAGGTTTTTCACAGCCCTTTATCGCCCATCCCATATATACCACAGACCAGGGTCCTCTATATGGTCTCTCAACCTCTCTTGGTAACTGATCTAACTGAGACGTGACGACAGGGTGTAGCCCAGCAAGCCAGTATGGCCGTGGGTCATTGGTCGGCCCGCACAGTCTTATCACTATTTTCTTAAGATGTCGGCCTGCAACCTAGTCAGATCATGATCATCCACTGGTTACTGGTAACGGGATATACCTAAGACATGAGCTTCTTTTGGATAGGAAAAGATAGGAGCAGGCCATACAGGTCATATTTTGGAGAGTTGATCCTCCAAAACCGAGATCACTGAGGAGGTACTTGTACCAAGACATGAGATGTTTCCTTTACCAAATGTGTTCGAGTGAGGGGATGTTTGGGTGAACAAGTGACCCTTCGGAATCTTGGGGTACTTGGATGTAGAATTTGCGCGACTCCACAGGTGTCGATGGTGTTTTCTTTTTTGCCGATCAGTGCGCCTGTTATGGCCATCCACAGCAATGACATGCTGCAGCTAGTCTCCTTCGATTTTGCAGTGCTCGACGGGGACATGATGGCCCCTCCGGAGAGAGAACCGTCTCGTTACTTGGGCAGACAAGTCACACTGCCTTTCGTGCGTGTATGGTTTCATTCGCACGAAAGAAAGGGAGGTGTTTTAGACCACACTCACTGCCAGCATCTTGGGATTCAGTCCTTGTTTTGGGATACCCTCTTCAGGAATCCTCTTCATTCCAGCCCCGCAGGAAAAGCCGACAGACCTCCAAAGTGTGGGCACGGGCCCCAAATGAGATTTGCTTCCCAGTTGCAGTGTTGCCGGCATCTGGCATTTGTGGGACCTAGACGAACAGGTCCATCTGAGACAATACACTGCAAGAGTCTTGCATTTTTCTCAACGTCTGTGTGGATTTTCACCTGAAAGGAGTTTGACATTTGGTAGGAAAAAGTCTACCCAAGTTTGACAAGGGCAAATGCTGCGAGCGGCATGGCGTACATGTCTTTGTGCTACAGCTCAAGATATCGACCCGCCATGACAGAAGGAAATGTCTGCAGTAGTGCGGCAGTAGTCAATAGTGTACTTACAGTCAGAGTGTCTTGTGATCACATTTACATATATATATGTCGGTGCGGTCGCCCCACCAGGGGCATCGCAGCGGCGCCTTTCTACGCTCCAGCCTAAAGGTTCCGCTAGACATGGCGTCCGACCATGTGCTCATCACAATTCACACTCCTCAAAATCTATATATGATCCAAGTTTTCAATGGCCTTCATGGCCAAAGCGACGGGCTTCCTTCGAGCCTGGATACGTCACTCCGAACTTGGAAATTCCGGGGCTATACTGGACTGCCTTCAAATATGCACGGATGTCATCCATCTTCGAGGATTTGACTCCGCTGTTGGTGACCCATGTCAAGTAATCCCTCATTTCTTTACACGAGTCAGCTTCTGTGACCATCATATCGTATGTCATGTCACGTTTGGCTACCTTTGGTAGCTCACAAATGGTGGAGCCCCACTGCTTCAGTGACTGAAGACCCTCAGGCAGGCGGATCTCTGTTCCAGCATGAGAAGAGTAGCCGACCTGACGTGGAAGCACCGGTGCTTGACTCATCTTCTTTGGGGTCGGAGTCACACTTTGAGTCAAAGCAATCACCTCAAACTGATCCAGCTCTTCCTTCGCAGACACCACAGAACTCGTCAATCTGCGTTTTGAGCTGTCATTCATCGATCCTTGCGCTGTGTCGGTCGAAGTGGAAGCGGATGCTTCGTGCAGCAGCTGCTCCAATTCACCGCTCTCGTTCAAGGCTCGAACTAGCTGCTTGAGCTCTTCTTTAGAGAAATTTTGGTACATGGCTGACACGTCACCTAGAGTTGAGGAGACAATCGGAGAGTCTGATCACACCGAGAAAGCTGTGCCCTCTTCGCACTTGATTGCTCAGATTCAATTATATGCATTGAAACACATTTCGTTATCACATCGAGTAATGCAAAAGCGTCTGCAAAAGAAAGTATCTATATATATTGTGTTACGAAATGCTCACATTTCCACAATGCGTTTCCCCTCACATTCGTACCCCAGAATGTGCGCTGGGTGCTCACCAGCCCTCACCCAAAACCAGAGAAACAATCCAAGCGGCCTGGACATGTAGAGTAGGACGAAACGTGACTATCGACAAAAGCAACCAAACAAACAAAAAGGGAGTCCTGCATCACACAAAACAAATCTGGCAAACAGAAACTCAACTGGCGTCCAAATGCACTCAGTCTGCTATTCTCTAGAAAAACCCCATCCTACTGAATTAGGAACCCTTCTGTTTCGGCTTGCTTCTCCTTAGTGCTGCTTCTCGTGCTTCATGCAACGCCCGTCTTTCTACTCGTGCTTGACGTTGGTTCTTTTTTAGCTCCAGGATCATGGCTTCAGGATTCAACTGGTATTCCCCCACGGACAGTGCCGCCCGCAAGAGATCTGCCGGATCCTGCTGGTCCTTTGTTAGAGCGTCTGCGAGCATGAGTTGTGTTGGGCACCACCTAACCACGAGACCTGTTCGAGACATGCACTGTTTGAGTATTGCAAGGTCTATTGCTATCCTTTTATCTTCGCACTTACTAACTGATGACATGGATATCATATGGTCATATAAACTCTTGCAATCTGTGACACCCACGACAGGAACTAGGTCCAGCTCATCACGGCATTTCAAATTTGACACTCGTGGCTGTGTTTGCACTTGCTCTGTTGTCCGAAGATCAAATCTGCCATGCTTTGCTTCTGCTATGAGCAAGCTCACCCACTCAGCCGTAGCACTAGCTGTCGTGAAAGCCTGTGCCTCCCCCGCTAGTGTCGAGGCCACCACTCTCGGCAATTTGTATGACCGCCAAGCAAACGGAGACCAGCTTGCTGCCTCATTCTGTACTAGTCTTTTGCTCACAAAAGCTGCAATGAACCCTGCCTGTGTCTTGTGTTGCTTTGCATTACCAAAACCTGCATCTGAATGAAAACAGATAGCCAAATCTTCCCATGGAATGCTCTTCACTGTAACATCAGTGTGACTAAACTGTTTAGCCCGATGCACCAGTTGGTTTGCAAACAACAAATCCCGAACTCTAGGTTGAGGAAAGCTCTGTTGTGAAAAGGAGGTCTGAACGCACAGATCTGGTCTTGACTGCGAACTAAGCCAATTGCATGCTCCGTTGATTGCCCTCAAGGCTGAGATCTCCCGGTCAGTTGCCAGAGACTCTTTGTCCTTCAACCGTTCTTTAGAGAGAGAAATGGCCCGAAGATGTTCGGCATATTCTTTTTGATGGTACGTGATCTCAAAACTTCGCATGTCTTGGCTATATTGCACCCCACAAAATTCACCATTGCCAATCCTCCATTTTCTGTACGGGAAATGAGTCTTCAACGCTTGAATTGCTGAATCGTAGGTTGCCCCGTGTCCCCCCCGTGATGGTGTCGTCTACATGGGCTCCCATCACACCACACATGGCTCCCTGACTCAACGGATCCGGAAGGTAGTATAAACAGTTGTCAAACTGAGAACGAACCCAACCAATCTTTCTTGCAGTCTCGTCGAACTTAAACCACCAGTTGAAAGGGGCATCGTTGGACCCGTAGACGTTGCCTGTGACCTCGATCACATCATCCGGACTGAGTCCTGGGATCCCTCCTGGAGGTTGATGCGCATACAAAGGACTAAATTTGGGGTTCAAAGGTCCTGCTTCCAGAAAAGCCCCCTTGATGTCCCCTAGCTGCATCGTCCATTGCTTGCTGACTAGAATTTGTAAAATCAATGATCTTGACAAAGGGTGAAGTGTGGGACTGTGGCAAGCCCCTGACTGGATCTTCTCCTGGAAGTCAGGATCCAAGTGCCCTTGTAGGCACCAGCGACTCTTGACTCGCTCCCCATCCTCATCCTTCTTGTTGATCACAACAAAACGACTGCCAATGAACCGATGTCCAAAACGCTCTTTGATCTCTTTGGCTTTCTGTCCAGTCCACACACGAACAGCTTGTTTCCCTGACAATGTCTCCCATTCTGTAATCTTGGATCCATCAACCTTCTCTTGGATGTCGGATGGGTTGCCAGTGGACGGAATCTCTTTTGCTGCTCGCTTCTGCAAGAATCCTGCTATCAATGCTTCGACATGACTCTGGCCACTTCGCACTGGAACCTCCTCTCCTGGAGAAACAAATGAACACAACAATGCCTCGTCCTCATATCGTTCAGTTCGACTGCGAGTGCGCGGTCCGTCATCAATGTCGGCACTGGCCTCTCTCTTGCTACTAGTGCCTCTGGGACTGAAGCTCTCGGTCTCTGGTGTCTCTAGCAACGAAGGAATAACCTCTTGCAGCAACTCTGACAGATCTTCCTGTTGCATCTCCATTGGACGAAAGAGATATTCCGGGGGTGACTTGACTGTGTGTCGAACCCGTCTGATGGGACCATAATCCTCTGTACGACCTAACGGTGTCCAGGAAGACGTTCCCCCCCAATCGAGAATACGGCCCATGTTCTGGTGTTGTCTCATCTGCATTGTAGTCTTCCTTTTGAGTCTTGGTCTCATTCACGACAGCTTCACTCCACAAATCGGCCGCGGATCGTGCCGCGGAATGCCAGCCTTCTGCCCGGTCAGAAATTTCTGGAGATGGCGGAAGTGTGGTATTGACCAAATCAACAAACTGTCCTTTTGGAAATTGTCCCTTTTCTAACAAGTTCTTGATTCCCAGCAATTCGTTGTCATCAAAATCTGCAACTGTTTTCTCTTCTGAGGTTGCATGCCGTAGATGTTCTGGTGAACAGCGAAACAAACTTCGTCTGTGCGCAACAATATAGTTCACCCCCAACTTACCCAAAATCATGCCAGCCCCATGCCAACGACCTCCCCTTAGCAACTGCCCGTCTGACCACTTTTGTGATCTCCAGTAGTAAACCCAGTCACCTGAGCAGAAGTCCTGGCGGAGTCTTGGGCGAGCTCGGATGGCCGCCTTCAAGGCCTTGTGGTCTTGGCATTCCAGCACCGCTTGTCGCGCCGCTTGCCGCACGAGATGTGCCCGATCGAACGGCGAGTCGCTTTCGGTGGCGTCAACTGCGGGTAAGTGTGGATCATCTTGCAACAAATCTTGAGGGATGCGGGGATTGCGTCCAAAAACAATCTGAAAAGGGCTTGCTCCTGCTTCTGTAATCAGGGTGTTTTTGGCTATTTGGGTCTGAAGAACGTTGTCAACAAACTCTTCGGCATTCTTGGGTGGATGCTCTTCACATACCCGAGAAAATATCTTTTCGAACCAACCTCCATGTCTCTCGACTTTCCCCAGCTGCCAATGTGAGTCTGCAGCTGTGTATAGGAGATCTATACCAAGTCCCTCACAGTATTCTCCCAAAGCGTCACTCAGGTTTGGTCTGCTTGGGTCCAATTCCAAAACCTTTGGGGGCCCGGCCCATGCAATCCAGGAGTCCCGCAGAACACCCTTCAACAACTCAGCGTTTTCTTTCTGGAAAATGGGTGCCATTATGTGCAATGACGATGCATAGTCAACAATGCTGATGCACGGAACTCTCTGATTGGGTTTCCAGCCGGGGAGGTACTTGACGTCCATCCCAACTCGCGCGTTAAACTCCATGATTCTACTAGTCTTAGCAGGTAGGGATGCATGCGGAAGCTTATGGTTACTACACACGGTACATGTGAAGTTCTTTGCTACCTCCAGAGCTTCTTTAGAAGCCTTACTATGCTGCAAGATACGCACCAAATCCCTGTTGTGCGGATGGCCGAGGTTAACATGCAATTTCCTAACAGCTCGCAACACACTGGGAGTACCTTGGGTGTGATCAGCATGTATGACCTCCGCGTCTTCTTGCTCTGGTCCGGCCCTGTCTCCTTCGATCTCACCAATGAGACACTCTGCACCTTCGCACTCAGCCAAGTCGATAAAGTCGACCACACTCACATGTTGTTGTGCTTGGCAGGCTTTTAACATGGCTTTAACGAAAGATGGGGTGTACTCTGCTGCAAAGTCGCTCACGTTTTGTCCTGAGTTCAGTTTTCCTTCAACCAAACGATGTTTCTCACACCCCTGACACTGATGGAAATGAGTGGACTCCTTGATGGATGAAAGGATCCCCGTGGCTTTTCTGATGGGGATACCCGTGTCAGGACACTTCAACCCGTAGGCGCACATGTCAACTCTGCGGACTCCATACTTCCTACGAAGAGTGATCATGTCCCCATCGTCCCACACTTCGGAACCCCACGGATGCTCAAAGATAAAATCACCACCTCGACTTATCTGCTTGCGAATCTGTTGGAGAGCAAAGCGAACCTGATCTCTAGATGCTCGAATTAGCAAGGCTGTCTCGAAAGGAGACCGCTTGGTCCTATTCAGATGCTCCCACCCGCCTCGATGCGTGCATGGTGGACACGCCACCAAAAGTCGAGGGCGGACGCGATCGAGTTCCGCATCCACTTGCGACTTCACATTTGATTTGGAAAGGTCCCACCCCTGCTTAATATCATATGCTATCCCTTTTCCCCCCGCCGAACAGCCTCAGTGGAAAAACGAGGAGGAGAAAATAACTCAGCAACCATGATACCAGCATCTTCGGTCTGGGAAACACGTTTCATCTGAGCAAGCAAACATCTACACTCTTTCTTTCTCAGTGTGATTTTTGTCTTCTGTTTTTGACTTGAGCCCTGCGCCTTCTGTTCAACCTTCTGCTGGTCGTCCTTTGTGGAACGAGCTGTGTCTCTGTCGTGTTGATTACCGCGAGGCTTCGGGGTAGCTGTTTCTCTCGCTGGATATGCTAGGACATCCACCAGCAGCTGACCAGCCTCATTGGTCTTGAGATCGGTCGTGCAGCCGAGAAGCTCCATCTGTCCTTGAGCGAAATCCAGTTTCACAGCCATCTTTTCCAACGTTGGTCGTCCAAGCAAAAGAGGAGCTGAGCCCGCAATAATGGCTGCGTCAATCAAGCCAAACTTGTTTGCGATCCCGACAGGTAAGCGGCATGCACGTTTTGCCACTTCCGTTGCTCCATTTCCGAACCTGAACACATTCTCAGACTCATAGTACTGCACAGAACCAAACCCTCGAGCCTTGATCATGGGTTCAAGCTGTTTGAGAGTTTCTTCTCCGATCAGGGTGCGTCCGCACCCACTGTCCAGTACTCCAAAGCCCGGTGAGGAAATCAGGCCAGCGCTAAACACCGTGGTCATCACGTGTCCCACAAAGGTTGGCTCCACTCCATATCCAGCCTCAGTGGTTGGCTCTGAGCTCTCAACATAGTTGGCTGCCATGGGAGGAGTGCTCGAAGAAGAAGCTTCTTTCGCACTTGGTGGCTGCCTGCACTCTCTGGCCCAGTGGCCTACTTTGCCACAGCGATTGCATTTGGTTCGCCTTTTCAGCTCTTCTACTTCCACTTTGAACTGCCTTTTGGAAGTGCCATGAGAACCGAATTGTCGACTCTTCTGCACCTTTGCTATCTCCTTGCGACGCTCTTTCCAAGTCACAGCGAGGGCTTCGGCTGCCTCTTGTTCAGTGAACACAGCCTCTTCTGTAGTGGTCTCGTGCTCATGTTCGGCGATGAAGGCCTCAACTTCTTGCAAGTAAGCATCGTCCGTGTAGGACATCTCTGGTGCAGCTTCGAACTCGTCAGTCATAACGTCGACTTGCAGAGCTCCAACTGGCTTTCTGCGACTGGCTGTTGCTTTGTACAAAGGAAAACATGACCTCATGGCAGCGGCCACGGCTTCGTAGTCTAAGCTGCCTTGTGTCTTGGCCTTCACTATGGCCTTCTGTTCCTCAGTCAAGCCTGCACAGTTCAACGTAATCCAGCCCTGAGCGGCAGCTGGAAAAGCCACTCCCGCTCGTCTCTCGCATCTGTCAAACACTTCTCGAGCTCGAGCCGTCCACTGCTTGATGGACTCGGCTTCGTTGGCTGACAGTGCAAACACTTCGCCCAGCGATTCTCCTAGCAGGTCATGAGCCTCTTTTTCTGGAAATCGTTTCTGCAACACTTCCCAGATCTTTTTGTCACCACCTGACACTGCAAGGTCGTCTAAGGTCAGGTGCTCACAAGCATCCCAGGCACGACCATCTAGAAGCGTCAGGATCCATGGCCCCCTTTGTTCAGGTTTGATGTCTTTCAACGTAACCAGTTTGGCCTGGGCCCATGTCTTCCACTTTTTCAACGCCTTACCCGGGTCATCGCCCTCACCGTCAAAGCGGCGATGACCCTTGTCTTCACTCATGGCAGCGGGTGCACTACCTAGTGACACTCACTGCGAGCCCCTGGTGGGGCTCCGCTACCAATGTCGGTGCGGTCGCCCCACCAGGGGCATCGCAGCGGCGCCTTTCTACGCTCCAGCCTAAAGGTTCCGCTAGACATGGCGTCCGACCATGTGCTCATCACAATTCACATATATATGAGAATCACTATGTGGCTACTAGACTGAAGCACTCCCTCAGCTTGAGGACTCGAGGACGTGTTCAAAAAGAAGCAAATCAGGAACCTCAAGCAGATCCAGAAGATCAACACTGGGAGCTCAATCAATATCGGGCCCGAATCCTCCAGTTGAAAGAACAAATCCACAAGCAGGACCCCTGTAATCCTTTTCCACACCATGAATCTGAAGCATGCCACTTTTGTATGGACGCTAGAAAGCACCAATTTGAGGCCGAAGCTTGAAAAAGCATTGAACAGGGACTCTGCGACCCTATAGGCGATATCTATCTATAGCCCCACTTCTATTGTCCTGCCCCTTATCTATTTGCCCCTCCACTCCTCTACGCCCTCCACCCCACCGTGGCCCGTGGCCGTGTCTTACCGCCGCCGGACGCTGCGCCATGGGTGGCTTCTGGACGAAGCTGCTCCTGCTCGCCGCGGCGAGTGCGCGTGCAGAGGAGACCTGCGCTGCGGATGGGAGCTGCACAAGCCCCTGGGCGAGACTGGGATGGCTTCGCATCCGGATAGACCGGGATAGGCCACACAACGACAAGAGGAAGCAATGATGACATCTGGAAGGCAAGGGATTTACAGAATTTTATAGAAGCCTGTTTGGTTGGGTAGTAGTTTGAAGTAGAGTCACTGGTGTGCCAGGCATGATGCCTGGCTGCAGACTTTAGATGTCCTGTTTTTTCAGCCTTCACATCCACGGCCACCGTTGAACTCGTCCATCGCACGGTCTAAGGCTCGAGCTCGCGAGACAAAGCTTGCCGTCACTGGGAGAGTGGTCATGGTTTATACTCCCTGAACTCATCATGGCTACGTGGATCGTATGGATGGCATGGCTCCGGAACGATGTCGACGGATGACCATATTTCTACGTAGACCAAAAAGCTGGTGAACTCCACTTCCATGATGATTGCAGGGAGTGTAAAAGAAAGGTCTTGAGGGGGCTTGGGGGGCCAGGCTGACAACTTCCTGCCAAAACCTGGATGGGAGCGCCATCTCCTAGATTATATATAAATTGAACCAGGTTGAGAATGCTGGTTCACCCCGCACAATAGTTCCAATGCAAAAAAACCACGTTTTCGGATCGGTCCTTTTTGCTGGCCTACCGGACCCATTGAGTTGATCTTTACACAAGGAAGTTCAAGTTCACTTAGTCAGATTTTGTGCATGTCCATATTGCATATTGAACAAGGATAAAGGACATGAGATATGTGTTTCTCAAGATCTGTAGCACTTTAGTGTTTCGGGAACCCACATGTGCCTGTACGTGTTGACCTTAAAGTAAGCTAATTGTGCATTTTGGTCGACTGTTTAGGAATGAGATGCAATGAGCACGTTAACTGGGTTGCCGCATCCAGTCATGACTAGGCAGGTCAACAGACTTGGCGCAGTTGTGAGAAGTAAACTAGGCAGCGCCACGCGCAGCTCCGCCGCGATGTGCCTGAGGTGATGTGCTTGAGCTGGTGCCAGCAGGGACCAAGAAACTTTGGACACGAAGCGAGCCCGCCGTGCCCTGGCAGCCAGCTCTGAAAAGGTCTAGAAATCTAGTGCTGGGCGAACTTGGGGGTGCACGACGGAACTTGGGGTCGGTCACTCTCCTACCCAGAAACATGGATATCCTTCAACCTGTTTTTGGGGAGATGTTTCCCCACTGAAATCGAACAGGTGGAAAGAAGGAGTTTTCCGTTGTCGCTTTGCCTTGCTTGATGCCGTTGGGTCTCACCGATTTCTTTAGAGAGCTTTTACGTCGTTAGACCAGTGTGTCTGCGATGTTCTCCTCACAACGAGGAGCAGGGGAGATGGAACAGGTGGAAAGAAGGTTAAGTTGTTCAAGTTTTTTTTTTCCCCAGGCAAACGTTTCTGGGTTCAGCTCTGCTTCACGTGTGCTTCACTCTGTGCTTATGTTTCGGGGTGAATTGGACATGGGGAAATAAACTATGTGTAGATGATGTTGACCTTTGTGTGGAGGTACTGTATGTACTTGAAAGGCCACAAGACAGAGTGCATTTGGACGCATTTGGTGAAATGCTCCGAAATGACGGGTGACGCTGTGGGATGGTGGATGATCTTTTGGCCTCGGACCGGGCATATATATATATATATACTAGACCATACGCAACTTCTATGCCGTTGCTATCAGCGTGTTCAGACAAATCTGGATGCCTTGTTTGATTGACCTGTCACTACGAAACCATCTCATCTGCTCCCATCCGAAGACCTCTGAGGTTGTGGCTGATGCGGTTCTTGCGTCCAATTGGGATAAGGAGGCTTTCAGCTACCAGGCAGGGGCTGTCACAGCCAAGAGAGTCGCAGAGGGTGTCTTTCTTTGTTCAATCCTGTGGTGTGGTGTGCATTAGAATTAATCATTAGAATAGGGGTCTACCAGTGGGTCTACCCGGTTCCTGGCCCAAGGGGTTTTCATCCGCCCAAAGCCAGAGAGGGCGCCCAACTGGGCGGTCAGGCAGGGCTTACTGTAATGTTTGCAAACAGTTCGGAGACCTCCGACGGGTTCCGGCAGAAGACAAGCCATAGAGTATCTACAGGTGGTTTTTGAACACCCCCAGTCATCTATAGACACCCCGAACGGAAGGTCCTGGAGGACTTGAGGATTTGGACCCAAGGATCTTATTTACACATCTCCCCGGTTTCGCACGCTCCTGAGTCAAGAAACCAACAAGATCGAAGGTGGTGTTGTCAAATCTTTGGCATTTGAGCACCTAGCACTTAGCAGGCTTTCAGAATCTTTTCAGAAAACTGTTCTTGACAGGTCTTGCCACTTCGCTTCTTTTTGGCATTCCAAACTCATCGTCACGAACCAAGGGAATGCGATCTGCCTTTGGCGACACGCGCCTTGACTGTGAAAGACTTTTTGATCCATTCGGCTTATGGGAACAGCCGTGCATTTGCGGCAGGGCTGCCTTCACCGCCCCGGCGGCATAGTGGAACCTCCGAATCTCTTCCGACTTCCTGCCAGAAGCACAGGTTCAGTGGTGAATCTATCATATGTGTTCCATTTAGGGGTGTCCGGAGTCTTCCGCTAGTGTCGGGGCAGTCGGGATTGAGGTCGTCATTCATTGGAGGAAGGGCACGCCCTTCCCGCTGGACACTCGTGTCCTGTCTGTGTCCTCGAGGCGGTTGGCCTCTTTCGAAGTCGGTTCAATTGTTTCACAAGACCCAGACACGACCCGTCTGGGACTGCCATAGCACTGCCACCCCAGACAGACCCCCGGCTTGCACCACCCCAACTGATGGGTAGATATGCCAGTCCCATGAAGTGTCTGGGATATATCTTAGACTTAGAAGACCCCCCACATAAATAGAACACCGTCAATTTCCACACTATAAACATGTAACATCATGTAGATAGATGTTGGAAACCGTGCCACGAATACTCTTTTGGGGCACCACACTATTGGAACCCCCAAGAGCTTCTTCTTCACTTTGGACCTCTTGGCATCTCCCAGCCGCGGAGAGACACCGCCGTGTCTCCACTCGCCGCCCAGGGCCTTGAAGGTCTTCAGCCCAGCACAGGCGGCACTGCTGGATGGGCAGACCTCGAGGCTGCACCCCTTGAGGTGCGCGGAAGGACTGTGGATGGACGCGGAAAGGGTTCAAACTTCCACAAGAAGAGGTTGCTCTTCCGCAACATAAACGCTGTGGTTGATTCATCATTGTTGGATTGGGCCTTTTTTGTGGCATTTTGGGCCAGAGTGGAGTTGTAGGCCAAATTAACTAGCAACACCATTAAAAACACACACACACACATATCTATATATATATATAACATGAGTTGATGGACGCAGGTGAACTTCTCAAGTATAGAGGAATCACGGCTTATTCCGCCAAACATGTTGAAGTTTCTGCCTACGTTCCCTGGGCCAAACTGCTGCGATGTGCTGAACTTTTCATCCGTGCGTGGTGGGAGTTTGTTCCATCTCAACCCTTCTCTCAGCCGAAGAAGCGCAGCCACCTTCGGCCTCGGCCTCCGCGCCAGGCACATCTTATCGAAGTTGGGTGGACCACAGCTGCTTGGAGCGAACGGAGGTCCGCCGAGACCCGAAACTCCAAGGCCAGGGATGCGGTTTCGGTGCTGCCCTTTTCGCTGATGGAAGACATCCACCACCGAACTGAAGCCCTGCTTGATTCAACACTCCAACTGCTGTGTAGAGGTGGAATTTCCTGATTGTCCTGTCCTATGTGTTGTCCGGAGCCGGAAAATTCTTCCGCCAGAAGTGCAGAAATTCAGGGCGAAGCTTGATTGGGCACCCAGCATGTACCAAAGCTTGCAACAGAGAACTTGTCTCAGAGGTGGCCTATCCGCTGCCTATCCAACAAGCGGGCCAGCGGGCTACTGAAGAGGTGTAAACTTCCGCAACTGTCGATGTTCTTCCTCCCTCTCCGCTTTTGCTCAAGAGCTCAGGCAGATCTATGTCTTCGACAACGATTTCTTTCTGAATGCCAGTGCGCAAGCAATTGCACCTATACCAGAGACTTGGGCGCACGCCAGCTTCCACACTTCCACACTTAAACCAGATGAAAAGGGGCATGCGGTGAAATGTGGTCAAATGGGGCAGTCTCAAATTCAGGCACCCCCTACACTGCTTGTGAACTCATGGGCCAACGTGATCGTGGACGGCATGGCCGCATGGGCCCTGTTGGACGAGCTCCGAAGACCTCCGAAGACCAAACAGGTGGTATTCACTCCGCTGCCATGATGACTTCGAGGAGTACATGTCACTTCCTGTCGAAAAGGCAGAGTGAGAGACAGAGACCAT
This sequence comes from Durusdinium trenchii, assembly GCA_963970005.1. Lineage (NCBI taxonomy): Eukaryota > Dinophyceae > Suessiales > Symbiodiniaceae > Durusdinium > Durusdinium trenchii. Next base: position 1,012,796 of record CAXAMN010017779.1, read on the forward strand.
GTTTGCCATGACCTTGTACCATGCCTTAGTGTACAAACCTGTGTTTTTTCCACTCTAGTCATTGTTGTACAGTACCTGGAAATTCCCAGAGAATACCCTTTTTTCTTGAGACCACATTCGCCTCAATTTCCTGGACATCCATACGTGTTGTGCCTCACTTGGTTGGAGGACCTTGTAATTGATATATGGCTCAGGCTCTCCTGTCTAATATTTGTTTTCTTTGAAGTATATAGAGCCCTACTTGGTAGACATCACCTCACTATTCAGTGGTCAGAAATCACGGAAATCGTTTGTTGAGAAAAGCCGAGGATTCCAATCACCTGCTACAACATGTCGCTTCGAAAAAAACAGGTGGCCAGGCCAAGTAGTTAGGCTACGACACAAAGGACTAGGCCTAGCCAACTGGCTGGAAGGTGCAGCGGTAACTCCCACAGACCCATGAGATGAGAATTCATGCACCATTGCACCACTGCACCGATACAGCTCAGCCAGAGTCCAAATAGCGCCCTCTCCAAGAGTCCGAAGTTGAATCATCCTACCTTGTAGCTGGGGTAGTGCTGCGGTGCTGGGGCTTTCTGCGTTTTGAAGCGTGAAAGTGTCTCCAAAAGAGCGAAGGAAGCAGTGGACAACCGGCAGAAGCAGTTGAGACATGTTGAGACAGGATGGGAAACTTCTGGTAAGAAGATGTAAGAAGTTGCCTTCGGTCATTGAAGTTTGAAGGTATAGACATCAATCTGGTGCTTAGCTTCCTCAGGGCAACACGGGTCACTTGACCGATCGATGTTACAAGATGGTTGATCGAGCTTGGGTACAACATGGGGATGGATAATGCTCTCTTCCGTAACACCTCTCAGCGCGGCGGACAATGCGCAGCTGGGACGTCCCAAACTGCCCTTCTACGCCTAAGGAATGGCTGCGGATGAGCAATGCGAAGGCTGGGAGCAAGATAATTCTGCTCGAATGGTTTAGGCAAAGGTCCAGAGAACGTGTCCTCTTCGTATCTTCGAGGTTCTGTTTCAGACCAACACATCTTCGCAAGGAGTTGATAGATGTTGGAGTCGGCCCCCGCCCTGTAACAGTTTCATTATCTCTATTCCAACTACAGGGCCATGTCCAAGATAGATGTCAAACATCCGAATCAATTCATCAATGCAATGCGTCACATCCGAACCTGTGCGTTGAGGTCACTCTAGCATTTCAGGGCAAGACATCAGTGCCCCAAAAGCTGGTCAGGCTGCTTGGATCTTGAACACTCAAAGTCATCAAAAGTCCAGTAACCTTGGCAAAACCAAGTACCCTCCTTGAAACAATAATGGAAGTGGAACACTCCCACCTGTCAGGTCTTCGGAGTTCTGATTTCATGCTCATCCGAGGCATTTCGGGGCCATGCCATCCCATCGCACGGTGTGCACCAGTGTGATTCCGAGTGTGCACCAATCCTCATAGGTACGGCTTTGCAGTTGGATTCCCAGCGTTTAGCGAGATCCCGGAAGTGGACACTGGTTCTGAAAACAACAGATCTTCCTCTGATGCTGCTTCCGTTTTTGGAATTCACATGAAGACTCAGTAAGTTCTCAACAACTCACAGTTTCATCATGGGTGGGCAACTTCTTGATTTCGGTGTGCCTTGATAAAACAATCAACACAGAGCCGCCCATCAAAGACTCCTATAGTAGAAGGCGATGAGCACCAAATTGACGGCCCAGGTGTGGTGGTGAAATGAGAAGTCATGAGATCCACGCATCAGCGGCATCAGAAGAGATGGGATCCATCCTCACCCATCTTTCTTCCGACGATCGCCGCGTCCGATCAGCCGCGATCGCAGGCCTTCTTGACCTTGGGAGGGCCCCTTTCAGGGACCCAGTTCCACTCCCATGGCCCCGCGTTCCTGCTCTTGGCCTCCGGGAAGAAGCGTGCCGTGGCCGAGCGGAGAACGCGTGGGTGGGGGTGTGGAGGACGGCAGATGGAGTTGGATGATTTGGATCTGGTGGAAGCAGGTGGAGGAACTTGAAAGAATTCGGTTGAGTCTCCGCTTCACTGTCGGAGGTCGTGCGTTGGTTTGTTGCTTTGAGACGACTGCGGACTCCGTTCTCCATGGTTCGTTGGTGTTCCCACGGACAAATCAGCACCCGGATACCTGAGCAACTGATATCCTCCACCATCGCAGGCCACACTGATTGGAGATGTGGTGGGTTATCCAAGGTTACAATGGACTAATTATCCTTGTGGCCTGACACCCCTAGCGTAGAGCTTCCCTAGCCCTAGATCTACCAAGATCCTGAAAAAGACCCTTGAGTCAAGCATAGGGATTCAGATGAGAACTCTTTGAAGCCATAAAGCATCATAAAGCAATTGATTTTCCAGCAACTCATGTCCTGGTTTGACGGGCATTGACCAGTTGTCACACGGAAGCCTATGATATAATATTCAAGCCTTGATACTGGAAAGGAGACTACAAGGAGGATCTATGAAAATCCCTTGGATGCAAGTTGGCACGTCCATGAACCATTGTAGTTCTAGTTCTCTAAAGTATCATGATAATTATACCCAAGTCTGAAAGACAGGAAGGATTCTGGTTGGACTGAATGTTCCTAGACTCTCTGGCAAGGTCTCCAGTATAAGGTTCAACAACCCCCCTTCAATTGCACGTGCCGAGCACGGGTGCAGGTCTGTAACCTGTTTGGGGAAGCTCTTTCGCTCACCGGGAACGGCCGCCCGGCCGCGCCGGGGCGGTGATGACCGGTTTTGCCGCCAGGTTGGTATCTCCACCCGCCGGGGCGGTTCCCCAACCGCTCCGCGGTGGCGCTGCATCGGCCGATGACCTTCTTTGAGACCAAGGTCTTGGACGCCCTCGAGCCACTGAGCGATGTGATGGTGGATGTGATGGTTTGGGGCTGTTTGAACTGACCTGTAGCAGGCAGTAAACAGTTATCCCATGGTCTCCCTATTTTTGAACAAGGCCTTTAGTGACCAAAGCGGAAAATCCACTGTTACTGGGTAATATAGGATAGACCAAAATGATGGTCAGCCAAAGCGGAGGTGGTGCTTCATGGTCCTTGGTGGTTTTGGAGACGATGATCACGATCTATCATGGTCTATCCATCAATATGCGTAGATCGTTGCGAGTCCCACCCCCCGTGCCGAATGGGGGTCCTCGGTGCCAAGTTCCTTCCCTCTGCGAAGGTCTTCCGTCGCCGTCGCTGATGTTCATGCGGAAAGAGGATCCTCCGCCCTTCACAGAAAAACCACTTCCCTGGGCCCCGAAAATTCCCATCGCGCCGGCTGAAAAACCGGGTGTCGCGGCTGACAGTCGTAACCTAGGCGTTTGACATAACAGGGATTGCAACACCTTCCTGAGACGTTCTTGTCTATTCAATCATGAAAGAATATTGATCAACCATATATTTATCGTTCGCGTCCGCATGAACCCGTCCGCCATACCCAGGGACTCCGTGCCCCTCTCGTGCGTCCAAAGCGCTGGCGATGCCATCTTCGTGCCCGACGGCTGGTCGCATGCCACGATCAATGTCGAAAAGCCACGCGGCTGTGGACGGCGGTCGACGCGGTCAGGGAGAGAAGTGGTGGGACGGGTGGGGACGGGTTTCCGGCCGGAAGGAAGCAGAGTTTTCTTTCACCATGGCGTTCGGGTGGTTCCCGAACATGTTTTGAGAAAGATGTTTGGAGCCTTTCTCGACTCGACGCAAGGATCAATTGCCTTTGAACATACGAGTGAGGGCTTGTGCCAATTTCTTGCTCAGCTGATCTGGCTTTAGGTGAATTGCCTTAACAGATGATGGTCTTGCCTGCACATTCCTTACCTTACTGGTGCGACGAGTGTTGTCGCTGGATTCAAAGGGACTCAAGGTCGAGGCTCATTCGGCTCGCGTCCTCAGTCCCTACGACTCGCAAGAGGTCCAAAAATAGACAAAAGCTCCGGAGCGGAGCGGCTTTGGACTCATCATGAACCTGATGCCCTAGAGGTCCTAGACTGAGGCCTTACAGAGGCCCTGTAGAGGTCCTAGAGATTCTTCACGATCTTGCATGATTGTTCGATTGCTCTTTCACATCCCTTTGGCCAAAAAAGAGAACACATTGTTCACCCCAAGGACCCTAGGAGTCGCATGGCAGCGGACGACCTCCGAGACTTGGTGGTGAACGGGAACGCTTGGGCGGTGCCTGCTTCGGGCGGAGGTCGGCTGACTTTCCCCTCTCCCTGTGACGCCTTGTTTGGTGGTCAAAGAGAGAGAGCTTTCTTCGGGCCAACCGCTACCCCCGGGACCACACCACCACACCCTAGCTGAGCCCCCCAAAGCCTGGTTCCTCTCCAGACTGCGGGGCACTGACCCAGGTTCCTTCCTGAGTGCATGTTTGGTGGTCAGAGAGAACTTACGTAGGATTATAGGAAACATGTTTATTGACCATCAATGGAGGAGAAAGCGGGATTCTGGGATTTGCCAAGTGTGGAGTGTATTTATTTGTTCAATGTGTGCCAGTTGGTTTGTTTGGATCAACCAGGCCGATGCAAAGTGCTGCTTCTGAGAAGATGTCTCACGACATGTTTCTTGATCTCGAAATGTGTTTGGGGAGTAGTCAGGGAATAGCGGCGCCACAAGTTTTGTTGTCTTTTACTCAGCTGCCATTGCCACTGTGGACATGGGGGATGGCACTGGATTACCGGGATTACAGTACCTGGTCGCAAACCATAGCCAAACAGAGGAACAGCAAAGCAGCTTCTCTGGTTCGACTACAGCGGCATACAGCGGCATACACCCCATAAAAGAGGTAGATGAAACACCATCGAACGACCCCCCCAGTGTTGTTGGGCCAAAGCTATGCGATGCGCCCGCAACACTAGTGTTTGCACAGGAGGAATGGACATCTGTCGGTTGGCGAGGACGTGCACATGGCTAGACTTGGGCCCATATGAATAAACCTGGACCCCCTTTGACGCCTCCTTTAAGAGAGGGCAACGTCTTGAATCGTTGATCCTCCAAAACAGGGGTCGTATATGTCGAGTACGACCTACCTACACCGCCCAAAGACAGCTTCAGGTGGTCCGACTGTCCGACCGAATACAAAAACAAAACGCACACACACACACACACCGAAAAGCCGCCGTGGCCTTTTTTTCTTCGCGCACACCAACACACCGCAACAAAAAGGAGATCGACAGCTGCAACTTGGGACACGACTACTGGTGCCTGGCTCAACGCTTCTCCTCGGCGGAAAAGCTCCGCGGCTGTGAACGGAGCTGCGCCTGCTGCGTTTTTGACTGCGCTGCGTTCGTTTGTTGGGGGGCGGTGTCCTGGTGTGGGTATGGTTTCATCCGATCGCGAAGAGGCTCCACCAGAAGGTGTAGAAGATCGGTGTGGAATCCATATGAATCCAGAGCAATGGGCCTGGAATCTATGGAGGATCTGTCGCTTGATACGAGCTGCCACAGCGTTTTTGACCCCTTTTTCGATCTCCCAGTTGGTGGCCTACTATGACTCTGACCTACACATGGTAGGTGTTTGGGCCAACGACTGCGATTGGTGTCTGTGGAATAGTTCCACTTTTGCCAGGTCAAATGGTGTGGATTTGATGTGGCCTTAATGGCAGAACAGTGTGAGATATGAAGCTAGTTTGAGGTTTACTCTCATATTGCTCCACAAGAATAAGTTCTGTGACATAGACGAGCACCTTGTACTGCGTGCCGCTTTATGGGTGTGTATTAGCGAGACCCCCGATTGACCCCCTTGCAAAACGACATAATATAGACTACCAAGGTACCCGCTGGTGTGATTGGTTTAGTCTCGCATCCACAGGGTCCACACGGGATGCAGAGGATATTCTATCTATCGATATATCATGCATTTACGATACATCGTAGATATTGCAAAGCCAACACGGTCATTGTACTGTTGCTCATATGATGAGCCCATCTAGCTCATCCGAGGCTCAGCCTGAAGAAACAAGGTCCACGCTACAAGGAGCTGCCTTGAGGGAATTCCGCTTGGAGAGATTATGTTTCCCGACAGAGTCCATTGCAGTGGTACCCGACTTTGTCATCTCTTTTTTTTGGCTTTGTCAAGGTTGACAAGTGAACAGAAGCGTTCCACACCAAGCTTGGACTGGAACATCTACTAGCATTTCTTTCACTTTTCCATCAGTTGGTTGGTTGGGTGGCTGGTTGGTTGGTTGATTCGGACTGTGACTAGATGTCCGCATCCACGAGGTTGAAGGCAGACTGCTTCCAGGAGCTTTTTCTTGAAGCAGACCAGTTGACTGAAGGCTTCCCAGTGGGCTTCCTGCGCCGCTCGGCTTGGAGGTGACTGCTGCAGCGACTCGGTGACGGCTGCAGTGTGCGCTCTGGGCCGTGTGGGACTCGCTTTCTTCATGACGAACGCGACCCGGTGCGCTTGGTAAGCTTCTTCCGAAGCGCACCATGGTAAGCTTCCACACATGGTGTTCAACAAGTCTCATGTTGTGGATGTTCTGACCTACCTGAAGCTGTGCACTTAACGACGCACTTGGCTCGTCTCCCCTGTCTCCCTCTCGACGCCCAAAGGAAAAGCAGTTAGTCCAAGACGCAGTCCACTCAGGACATTTGACGCCCTATTGGAAAACATCTCCAGAAGATGCCAAGGACGACGTCAGCGGTTCGCTCAGCTCGCGGTTTGCTCTCCATGGGGAGACGTGCTGAGACGTCCACGTGGGTGGTGAGAAGATGTGAGACGTCATTCCTTCAAGTCAATCTCACAGGAAGCGATGCACCTGTTACTAGTAGCGATGCACCTGTTCCTAGTAGCTTCTTGCTCCTAGTAGTTTTGCCAGGAGCTAGTAGCTTCTTGCTACTAGAAGCGATGCACCAATGTTGAGGGCTGATTTGATTGCTCCCTTGAGGCTTGGAGATGTTTGACCATGCTGGTTCTGAATCGTAGGAAGTAGGAAGGCTCTGGATGAATCTGAATGCTGTAAGATCATAGGCAACATGACTGTTCCGACGTGTTCTGATTCCTACGTGTGCTAAACATTCTGGTACAGTATTATCTTCTTGAGGCGAATGCCCCACAGTGTTTCCTGTCAATTTGGGTGTTGCGAGCGGACAGGAGACCTTCAAAAGCCTTCGCCTGAAAGTCTTGAAGTTCCTGAAGGTGCTGCTCAGCCTCGGGACACATCGACGTGTTCCATTTCGTGGATCATGCGGGTCATGTAGATGGCCACTTTCACCATGGGCTGGGTCAGGACATCCGCTCCGGAAGACGATCTTCCCGGTCTTTAAACACGAGGTTATTTAAGTTATTTGTGTTTTGTACTGTAGAGCTTCGCCACAGCGGCGATGCCCCCGCATTCGCGCACGTGCATGCCCCAAGAATATCATTGAAGCATGTTGGGACCTCAAAAGGTGATTGAATTGGTTTCGTGCCATACTACTGATGGAAACCAACGTCCTGCGGCAATTTCACCCTCAACACTCAAACGCACCATAAAATAACCTGGACTTATTCACTTCCGAACTGCACTATAGTGTTTATCTGTCAACGGTCCAGCTCATTCCCTCGTCCTCCAGGATGCGCGGCGATCCTCCGATGAGGCACTGCTGGCAGCCGCGCTGCTGAAGCGGCTGGCGGATGTGCTTTTTACCGTGCGAAAGGATGTCACTGAGTGGATGAAGAAGTGAAGAGACAGAATGTGGGGGTTATGAGGTTGTCGTTGCCCTAAGTCATTTATTCTTCCGTTGACCCGCTATCTCCAAAGGGGGGAGCAGGTGGAAAGGAGACACAGATTAGTTTTATAAGATGAAGAGAACCTTTTGCTGGTGGTTGGCGAGATGTCTTAGCATGCACATGGTGGCAATTGGGTTCTTCCTGGTGGGTCAGGGATATTGTAGTATGTAAATCGTAAGCCTGAGATTCCGATGCGCACGCATGCACGCGCATACCCCGTTCGGAGTTCGGCACGCGACCCGGTGAGAGCCCGTGAGCGTCCCAAAGAAAGTCATGTTGACTCTTGATGAATTGGTAAAGGCCTGCGTGATGCAAAACCGGGACTCGATGGATCAACAGTCAGAATGACACCACACTCCAATTGGGGACTGGACTCTTGACCTATAGGCCTATAGGCCAAAAGGTGCCCTGAAAGCAACACCCACCCCATCCCACTGTGTCTCGGGAGAGTCATATATGTTGGCTCTGTTCTAGTACCTGTAGCAGTCGGTAAATACTTATCACTTATCACTCTTTTAGAGTGTGAGTTGGGCCTGGAACCAGGCCCCATCATCCACTGCGGTTTGGGAAGGGCTGGATAGACCCAGCAGAACGATGCCAATCCTGGGTCTCGCTTCGCTCCATGCAGCACCATTTGCTACCGGTCGCTCGGACCGAGGCGCGGCGGGCCTCCGACCTGCTGGCAGCGGCCCAGAAGAAGGCGCCTGAGGCAGGTCAAGGCGAGGCTCGTGTCGTGCCGTGGCGGGTCGTTTGGCGCACCGCACCTAGGGCTTGAGTGTTTATATTTTTTGTTAATCATGGTTTATCCTATTCGCTGCTTGTAACAGTTAGTCAAGAGTCAAAATATTTATGAATATTTTTTTGTGTATATATATAGAATTATGCAAATCAATCATCAATTTATCAACTCTTACAAGTGATTAGGATACACCCACTGGACACCAGCTGCAAGGTGGTGGACGACTGGCTTGGACAAGAGGAATTCGGTTTCGTGGAGGAAATCCGGCCATGTGGATGTGGATCCTGATTCTCTTTCCATGCTTTAAGATGAGGTTTCACAACGGTGCACATACATTCACTCTTCAACACATCTCATTCTTGATCTTGATAAACAATTTGATATCTAATCTTGTGACTAGGTCCTGCACTTGGACGGATATTCCAATAGACTTGCAAGGCTGCACACGGGCCCTTGGGGCATAGTGGGGCCCTAGCCTTGAGTGGTGGGCAGCAAGAGAAACAACTGATAGGAAGTCCCACTGTCACACCTGCAGCTGTCCTGGCTCACACCGGTGGATTCATGGTGGGGCATTCCACATCTTAGATGGTGGATCCATGTCTTTCTTCCTTCAGCAGAATTAGCGATCCAGAATCTTTGGAGCAGTGGATCCCGAACGCACACGTGTAAACGCGTTCCAGCAAGTTCTATGACTTTACTTGACAGAGGTGACCAGTCTGGGCACTGCATGACAGGCGTTGTGTGGTTTTGAGAAATATCGGTTCCCGCGAGAAATCGCCTCAAGTGAAGGAGTTTTACAGTGAAAATGGGTACATGTTCCATCATATCTCGATGGAACAAGTGCAAAACACCACCGGTTTGTGTTGTTGACCGGTCAGCCACCGGTTTGCGTGGACTGGGCAGGTCCAGCATTGGCGCGCTTGCTGGGGCAGCAATTTCGCTGGAAGGACCGCTTCTTTAGTTAGCTGGAAGAACTGGTGAGAGGTCACATTGGGAGGATAGGAGCTGAGGTTGGAGACCATCGTTAGGAGCTGAGCTTGGAGGCCATCTATCTACTTAGGTTGGAGGCAACTGCTCTCAGGTTTCAGGCCATCGCTAGGTTGGAGGCCATCTATCTACTGGGATCTTTTGGAACCTGTGTTTGATGCTCCCAGCTGTTAACTCATCAACGTCTCACCCAGAAGAGACTTAGATGGAACCCGAAGAAAAGCTGTGTGTTGAAGATGATATGTTCTCATCTTCTATATTATCTGACAGTGTCGGGAGAGGACGTCCTTCACCTGGCGGTTCCTCCACCGGTTTCCATCTGTACTAGTTGGAAGACGATTCCTGACACCGATTCGTGAGCATCGGGTCTACCATGTGACGTACTCCTGTTCTTCCCACGCACCCGGCCGCATCCGGCCGCCCACACCCTGGCCCTGACTGGCTGCAGCCTGGCTGGGAAGACTGGTCTATCTTCCTTCTTCCAAGCTTTCGTTGCCTGGGAGGTTTGCCTAGAGAGTCCCACACCCAGCTGGAAGACGCGCACCCAGCTGGGGGACTCTTCCGCTCTCACAGTCGTTCAGGAAGCCTCTGAGGCCTTGGAGCTGCACCTGGTCCACTTTCCCGAGGACTCAGGAGCTGTTCCTTGGGCATGTCTGGGCTGGCGAATGGGGAGAGGGCCAGAAGTTGGAAACCCTTGGAAGAGGAGAGAGGCGCGGAGCATGCAGGAAAGGATCATTGACGGGGGAGTTTTCTTGCTGTTCTTTTACATAAAATCTGGGCTGCTGGCTGATTTGTGGAAGATTGTGGAAGTATGTTTCCCTTGATTTGCTTTGTTCTTGCGTGGGTTCAGAGACGTAGAAAACGGATGAAAGTAGAGAGATCTGCAAACACATCGAAGCTGACTCAGCTGACAGTCAAGCCGTTCAAGACTTCCGCAGGACTTTCTCGATCGGTTTCCTTTGGTGAGCCCAGGACCGTCTGTACAGCCCCTGTTAACAATCCCGACATTGATGTATTTTTGGTTCTTGCCGCCGCGCCTGTCAAAACAGCCCGTCCTCCGATTTCTTGTCGTTTGACTGAGGCTTTGATGTTCGAACAGGCCCGGGTTTGCTTGGGGTGTTCGCGCCGGCTCTTGCCCGTTTCCTTGATCTTATGCTTCCGTTGAAGTTCAGCAAGGCTTTATAGGTATAGCAGTTCGTGCATCAAGAGTTTCAGATCATGCAGAAAGTTTTCGTAGACATCGGTCTAGTTCCCTTGGTGAAGCTTCGTAGCTGCCTTACTGCTTTTGGGGCTCCAGGATTTGGTCTCCCAGCCACATGGAGGACCGGAAATACTCTTGTCTTTGGAAACTTGGCCAGGACATCGTGCTGCTAGGTGTTTTGACTGTCAGGAAACTTAGGTCATGGTAGCATCCCACGCGAAATGGTGTCGCAGGAACCTGCAGTATGTTGAAGCATGTTGAAACTATTCATATTCCAACGAGCCACTGCGACGTCGGGTGGCTATTGAGGGCCCAGATGAACTACTGATAAGAATAATTAAGAATAGGCGCCGTTTGATGTTGGAAATTCTTAAGACGCAGGGAAACCACATGGGCATGGCTTAGACTGAGAAACGTCTGAAGTGGGTAAATGGACAACATATTACCATCATGTTACCATCACAGTGACATGTCATCAGTGGCCATTGCTTGCAGGCCCGCAACTATGCCCGAAAGCCATAGGATGCAAAAAAAGGTGTGCGACGCGTGTTTGGGAAGGCGATGGCTGTCGACAGTCCTGACGATCTGCCTGGGTCGGATTGAGTATGTGTAGGGTATTTGGGGTGTCCCGCCACCAATGATTCCGGATGATGATGGGTTCAAATTCCACAGGAAAGAATACGAAGTGAACTGATGTGTCTTTCCAAAAGAGGCCGTCAATCTTCACCCAGAGCATCTTCACACCTATTTTTTTGGGGGGTCATGACAAGGGCACCCTCTGCACCCTTTCCCATGCTATGCCTCTCCAGTGCCCCGGCCACGAGGTTTGCACCAATGACGACGACGTCTCGGAAGTGCCAGCGTGGCAGGCTGGACTGTGACGCGTGTGACACCTTTCGGTCCATAATGGGCGGCAAAATTTGACAGGTCCATCGGTCGAGTGTCCGTGCAAGCACCGCGGGCTTCGAGCAGGGGAAGTTTTCGGCTGAGAAGGCCACTTGCCGGACTGTCCAAGATAGCCCTCCCCAAGAACATCAGAATGACTCCCACTCCCACTCTGTTGCGACTTCATCACATATTGGCACCAAGAAGCATTCGTCGTTCGTCTCCGAGACCTGCACCCGGAGCGATGAACAGGTGCGATTTCGGAGGTGAACAGAAGCAACTGGTCACCGTATGAAGCGACTTCACATGTTTAGTCCTGGTTTAGAAGGGATTCCTTACTAAACTAAATAGGTTAAACAGTGGACCAAGCTGGACAGCCAAGCCAAGAACCTCCCTGGGTACGCCGCTAGAGCATGAGGCCTTGAACCTCCCAGCGGCGTACCTGTTCTTCTACGAGTTGGGCAGCCCAGCCAGCCGAGTTGGGGAAAGACCTACCAGACGGTGGTGGAGCGATTGATGAGCGATCGCCAGGTGTGCCATTGGTGTGAAACACCAACAACCGAGCTGAAAAAGTGGATTTGGATGGATTTGGGAGAGAAGATTGATGTGAGATCTTAAGCAGAGGCAGAGGCCGAGCTAGGTTTGAACGTGAAGTGATCTTTTCAACAGTTTTTACTGTAGATTGTTTTTGGGCTTTGTTCGGCGTTTCTCTTCTTGGAGGTCTTGTTTGGGGACATCACATGTATACTGTAGTAGGTTCAGAAAGTGACAGCTTATTTTGCAAGCTTAATAACCTCACCAACGGGTACAAACATACTGTATTATATAAAACATTGTTATTGTTACTATTATTATGTATATATATGTACACAGAGCCCATATATATATATATATATTGTGGACTTGCACAAATAACTGCGTTTTGGCAGCAACCCTGTCTTCAAGGATTCTGGTGTTTCGGGAGTCTTTTTGGGGTGCATGATGCGCACAGCGCCAGTACGACAACCGTTGAGGCAGCTCAGCTCAGATTCATAAGAGACTCCAAAACGAAGGGAAGGGCTGCTATTAAGGTTTTTCAAGGCACAAATCAATCCTAGAATCTGAGTTTGTTTGAGAACCAAAATTATCAGGTCTGAACACGGCAGGTAGAATCTTCAAAAGCACTGAAGTCACAAATTACACCCTGGAAACTACCGTGTGATCCCCTGAGTCGGACCCAAAGCTACACTATGCAACGCAGTCAGTCTGGATCTGCACACTTTTTAGTGTGACTCGCACTCATCATGGGAGTGGTCAAACCCACAGGATGACTTTCGAATTTCATGTCGTCCACATGCTTTAGTAACTCTTGTAGATGTGTCAGCTGCCACTCGCCTCGCCATGTTTTTTACCTGACGCAGCAGTCACTCTTCGATGGTATCCGGCCTGCTCACAAGTGCTTCTTGGCAGTGAGTGGTTGCATCTTCTCTCATGGATGCTCAGAAACGGTGGCATCGTTCACAGAGGGGATGAGTCTGCTTTCCCGAGCTTGCATAGAGGTGTGGTTTTTTTGACCAAAGTGCATCCTGTGTGGGGCCTGAAAAATAGAAGTTGGACGGTTGGAGTTGGAGTTGGTGCCTTTGCCGAATCAACATGAGTGCAAGATCCAGCTTCGCTTTGCTCCAGCTAAGTGTTGATTCGTGAGGGAAGTGCAAGTTCTCAATCTTCTCCTGCAGCACCAGGCCCATGCCCTTCCCTCCAGGTGACAGAGATATCCGATGGATCAGTGCAAAGTTTGAGGAAACACCATCTTGGCCGAGGGCAATCTGCATATCTTTTGACAGAAGTGTTTCTCTGTGTTCAATAGGTGGCTTGGAACCAAAAGCTGTGCAGATCATCAGGCAGATCATCAATCTCAAAACCACGTATATATATATATACATACATACAAATTCTGGCCACCATGAGCCTGGCCTTGTGGTCAGGCCGTGGACAAGGCTGTCGCTGAAGTGGCCAAGGCTCGTGGCTTTCTCTTGGGAATCCTTCCTTCCTATCCTGCTCCAGTGGATTCCGTGGACCTTGGCAATGTGGAACAGGACCAAACAATGCTTGCCTGCTCCAGTGGATTCTGTGGACCCCTGGCAATGTGGAACGGGACCAAACAATGCTTGCCTGCTCCAGTGGATTCCGTGGGCCCTGGCATGTGGAAAAGGTCCAAACAATGTTTGCCTGTTGATTGTGTATGATTTGATTGCAGGGGCCAAGGCTGGACAAACGGCTAGGTCGGGCTCGGGAGAGGCTACGCGTTCGGTGGACACTTCAATCCAGGAGCCAGAGCCTGCTGCAGGGGATTCTGCTCGCAAATTGTGGCCAAGGAAACAAAATGTGGCCCAGGACCAAACAATGCTTGCCATGTCTGGGTCAACAAGTGGGTTTATGCATGATTTGATTGAAGTTGACTTCACCCTTTTTTTGCTTCCAACACTTCTTTAGGGTTGGCCATGGGGTCGTTGGCATTGGGTTGGTTTCACTGTTTCAATTGGTGACCTGTGAAGTCTGGCGCTGATTGATTCAATTTGACTTCACCCTTTATGCACTGTGTGCGGTGCTCTCAAACTTGAACCATATGTCGCAAAGCGTCAGTGCCAGAGATCGTGGCAACTGTCCCCGTTCAGGACTGGATGTCAAGGTTTCATGTAGGACTGAGGAATGAGGTAACAAAGCTTCTTCTTTGGATATTTGGGGGGGGCAAGATACCAGGACCCTCCAAGTTCCAACAGGTCTTTAGTCAAGAGTTGTTGGGCCATTGGTTTGGTTTCACTGTTTCACTTGGTGACCTGACCTGAAGTCTGGTGCTGGTAGATGGCGTAGATCATGATCATCCCTTTGCTCTGGAGGTCCCCGCTTTTTTGCGCTGGCTGACCTATTCTCCCAGTTAAGTCCCGCGTTGAGGAGTGCTCCAGGCAAAAGGTCAACATGGACGAGGTGGTATCCTTTGAGCTGGTTGTCGCAGGTCACCGTGTGGGTGAGACCCAGAACAAAGTAGATGTGCGCGAAAACACAGTTGTCCTGTGACCTGTCCAAGTCCAGGTGTGGGCGTCCATCAGGTTTTGAAAGGGGGGGTGGCTGAAGTGAAAATGAAAACTCGCGCAAAAGTCATCCCTACCGAAACTCACCTGCCCTCCTTGGGTTCCTAGTTGGAACTTGGGGGAGAGAAGTCGCACCCGTGTGGAATACACGTGGTTTGCCTAGGGCCAACTCATTGCTGGAGGGCAATGTATGACATCAGGACACATGGGCTTACGAGAAACATCTAAATCGCAGACCCCTTTCTTAATTACAGACTTCAACCCCTATTCGCGCAAGTCCACAATAGATAGTTGTAATATAACTATTGGCTCTTTTGCATATCTCTCCAATCCATCATTATCACACCTTAAGATTACTTCTGTGTTCCCCTCACGTTGCTGAGTTTGGATTTTGTGTAGGGCTCTAGGGGTGTGCAAAAGAACACCTGAACCAAACGCGCAAATCGCTGGGTTGTTTCCAAGTATTGTTCCTGTTCAGCATCACCGAAGTGGATGCCTGGGTTTGGTCTGCAGCGTCGAGCGTCAGTTTGTTGTCTCAGCTGGGTAGAAAATCAATGAATCTGCCATATGTGGAATTCGCCGTTCAGTGCTCTGTCTAGCCACTGGTCCTGAGTTTTGTCACCCAACAAAGAACAGTTGGTGCTTTGGTGAATTTGTATTTTCTTTCACTTTCTATTTGGTGCCAAGGTTGTATCTTCTTAGCTTGGCTTTCGAAATTTGTCCACTAAGGAGGTGCGAATCCGCTGCGAGATGACGTCAATTGCAAAAATGGACGCGACATGTCTTTCGCGATGCAGGGAGGATGACTTGCCCTAGAAAAACGTCAATCTCAACAGAGGACCTCCATTTATCCGAAGACTGCCTCCCAGGTGGTCCTCGTGAGGCCCTCGATTTTCAGCGCTGTTTTAAGGTATCATTGGTCAGACAGAGATGGGTTTTACCTGTGCATTCCGCACTTTGGACTTTGTTCACTTGATTTGTTTGCTCAGTATTTTTCTTGTGTTTCTGTTGCTCATCCTGAGGCTCAAACCTTGGCTGAAATAGACAAAACTGAAGACAAAATCAGAAATATGAGAGTGGGTCAAAACATCTCAAGACCAAACCGCCCCAATCATGACAGATGAAGATGCCCCAAAAGGCTGCTGCTGCTTCTTTGATAGTATTACAATAATGGTTTTTGACCTAAGAATTCAAGGATCTTCCAACAATGAACATCTATACAAATCACTGTCTAGTGGATTTATGTGATTTCCAAAATCACAAACGTCGCTCATGGTGAAGCCTGATGGTGAGCTCTGTTTTTTTGTTTTGTTTTTGTGACAGTTGCCCGGAAACCACCCACGTTCGACTTAGGAACTTGCGTGTTTGCGAAAACGGGTTCCTGGAAGTGGGGCGAAAAATAAAGGCCAAAATGATCACTGCATGGCCATGATATCACTGCATGGCCATGGTCTTTTCACGCCATTGGTCTAACAACAGGTCTAACCATGCAAGGCCTGTCCTTGGCCATGCGTTGGATGAATGCTACGGTGAATCCGGCCATGTTGGGCTGCTGTGAAGCAGATGGCCATCAAACAGTTGCTTGGAGGTTGTTTGAGACATTCCCAAGCCATCCCAAGCCCAACTCTGCCCAGGGGTGTCGACACAAGCAATCACAAGCTTCGGAGGAAGCATGCAGCAAGCATGCAGCCGTGATTTCTCTTTCTCAAGTTGCTTTGATCCGCGTGCCGCGACCCTTGTGCTTTCAGACACACATGCTGACATACCTGACCCACTCCACACAATCAAGCAGGACCTTTCCCAACGAACCTGCTCGCTTCGCACGACACTGGCCTTGCTAAGGCTCTCCCCGGTGCCCCCGCTGCCGGCGAACTATGCTGAGCGCAGGGGCCTTGGTGGCGCAGTTGCGCAGAGCCTGCAGAAGTGCCTTCAGGTGCAGTGATGAAACCGTGACCATGACCAACCCGGCTGTGACCCGGTGGTGACTCGTCCTTTTCATTGACCTGGGAAGGGAGGCAAGACCTACCAGAAATAGGCGGGGAAGCCGACTCGACCTCCTTGACGAGGTCACAGCCGACTCCTTGACTTTTTAGGTCACAGCGACCGGCGACAAACAGCAGGACGTCGATGATGTTACAGTTGCCAATTCCTGAAGAAAGAAGAAAGGGCATACGCGAGCTGGAACCAAACATCATATTAATCTATATTCCCTATGGCTTCCCAACCGAGGAATCTAATAGGGAACATTCCAAAGAATTGCGGTTTAGCTTAACAACCGCATAAGTCTTTGACATCATAAGAATGGCCCCCCATCACTGGAGCGCGCAACAGTCTCATAATATCTTATCTTATCATTGCTATACACATAATATGGTATCATACAGTTTGCTTTTTTCTTGAGGTACAGAATCATAACCATGAGTGCCCCAGGGGAGTGTTTCTGAGTGTGGCATTCTAATTCCAACACTTTGCTCCAAACATGCTTTCGACGAATGAAACCAGTTGGGTTCATGTTGCTTCGACCCAAAGACACAAGCTCAGCGGCAAACGGGGCACTGCAGGGCGTCCAAAAACACTTAGTCAACCCATCCCTATCACTGTTGGAGGTCCTACTTATTTGTCTACTTAGATCTACTTAGACTTGGCACTTAGCATACATCGGCCCACATCGGCCTACCTGTGCCGACTCTATGACCGGAGAGCGACACCACCAGCCTCCGCCCTCGGCCTCCGGACAGGCCTCTGGCCTGTGCTTGGTGCATGGTGCCGGTGGCATGGGAAAGACGGTACAGACTTGTGCGACGATTCATCAGGAGACCGTGCTGTGCCTTGGATTTTTCGTGACACGGATGGCTTTGGGGTGATGACGGTGATGTGGGATAAGAGATTTGCAGCTCTTTTTTCTCCTGGACTTGTTTTTTTTGAACAAAACGTCAATCGTTCAGTTGTTAGGATTTGAAGTTGGATGGTGGATACCGGAACTGAGCCAATTTCCAACCCTAGGTTACCTCGTGCTCGAACATCCCCGTGCCGTGCTCCATGCCACTCGACCATTCAGTTCCTGCATTTATTTGGACACCCATCCAATATTACGTTCGAGCCAACCCTCTCAAGCATCCCAAGATGGGAGTTCATAATGTTTTGGAGTTCCACCCTTGCGTGCCTCTATTATAGAGGGGACTCCAGGGTCTTCAGCTTGTTGACAGTCAAGCAGACGAGGTCAGAGATCTTTCCCGATGGAGTCGCTTATGTGACGGTGGGCCAATCGCCTGATTTGGTGGCTCGTTGAGATTCGAGATTCGGGCTGACCGTCGCCCGGTGCATGTCGAGTTGACCGAAAAGACAGCGCTGGCACAAAGGAGACCCATCAATAGATAATAAATAGTAATATATAGAATATGTTCTTAAATCTTACATGTTATAAAATAGCATATAATAATGGTCAAACTACCTTGCCTTTTCAATCCTTAGATGTCCACAAATTAGACCAACAGACGCTCCATCATGCTCCGTCTACTTTCACCCCACGGTAGCACCCCCACACCTTGGTTACACATTCGCACACTGCCGGCGTCCCACAAAATCACCAACATAGCAAAGCAACCACCAAGTAGAAGAGGTTCTGATCTTCCAAACGACGCAGAACTCCAGTTTTGATGGTTACTTTTTAAGTTCCATCTCCCTGACAATCCAATCATGTACTGTTCACATACTCGGCCAATCATGCAGGATTCACATACTTGGTGCTAAAGAATAGGGTCTAGTACACCCTCTCATCCTTCTCGCCCTCCAGCGAAAACGCACCGACCAGGTCCACCTGCAGTCGCAGCTCTTGCGCGCCTTCGGTGTCTTCGAGGCTCCCACGGACCTCTCCGACGGCTACGCCAAGCTCTTCGGAGCTCTTGCAGGACCTCTCGAGCGGAACGTGAGCGCGAGCGGGCCGGCGTTCGGAGCCTTCGGAGCGAACAACGGCCACCCCGGTTTTGGGGGTCGAGGGTCGGATCCTCAAGATCGATGCTGGGCCTTTTGAGCCTCCAGATGCTGAGTGTGATGGGTAAAACGAGTATTTCTTCTCAACCCCAGCAAATCAACACAAAGCATGCCAGTTCCAGACCTGGGATGTCATTTGATCCCACTGCCGAACACATCTGAACACAGGTTTGGGATCAACGGCACATGGTGCGTATTAAATTAGGGAGACCTCCGTCCCGGTTCGATCCCCTGGAAGAAGGAAAATCCAGTTAAAAAAGCATAACAAGACCATACAAAACCCATTGGTTGGGTTTGTGTTTGCCTTACGCTTAGAGGGCAACCACAGAGACGATTTTTCATGAAACTTCAAAGGCCAAGAACCCATTGGTTGGGATTCTCCCAATTTCAAATACACACCCGAACATGGCTGGCTCGTTCGGGCCAGCTCACTGGCCCGTTCACGAAAAAGCCCACCGATCTCTGCCAGCGCGCTTGCGCCTGGCTGGCGAGGTCGAAAAGCGCTGCTGATCCTGGACGACGTGTGGGATGCACAGCACTTGGAGTTCTTGGTGCCCTTGAAAGGCTCCGCTTTTAGGATCTCGGACCTTGAAAGGAGGTCACATGAATTCAACAAAGCCGGACCCAAATAGAAACAAGTTGGTTGGTGTCCCCAAAGAGATAGCTTCACGGTTTTCAAGACTGTTTTAGAGGGTTCTGTCAATTTTGCTGCGGCCAGCGACTTTGGGGCTCACCAGGTTCTTTTCAGGCCTCCTCCAGCCCAGCAAGCCTAGCACCCAAATCACCCAGAACGACTCCGTGTCTGGTGTCTGACCATGTCTGACCACTGGCCGTGTCTTCCAGGGCGCCCCAAGTCCTGGCTGCAGAATGCTGTCCTGATCACCTCTCGTCACTTGGATCGCCGTTGGCCGTTCACGATGGATGACCCCGATGCCGGACGGAGGACGCCGGGACATGCCCGGGACATTGGGACGAGACCCTCTCGATTTTTTTTTCAGTGTTTTTGTTGGCATACATGGGCATACATATCCCAGGGACAAGTGGATAGCCTGCCAAACGTCTTTTTTTGGAAGTGGTTTCACCACGTGAATGTTGGTGAATGTGTACATAGTTTGTGGTTCCTGATGAAGTTGACCCACACAACTCCCAAACTACAAAATCATCATGAGTCCACCCAACTGGTCAGTGAGTGCACACACACATATATAATATATGAATTATGAAAAACAATTATATCTAACACGTTTTCCCCACAACTCCTCTGAGGGTCAGCTCCTACAGATGCAACACACACCACCAAGCCTCCAAACACAAATAATTAAGGAATTCCAAGCCCCACTATCCAAGTTCAGAGAGTCTTAAATGGGTGGGTCGGCAACCACATCACCAAGTATGCTTTGTCCGCTCGTTATTTCCCGGTGACCTGAACCTACACGAACCTACACAGTATATTGCCAATTATTTTTTTCTATACAACAATTATTTTACAACAACTCTTCCTCATTTTACACCAGTTTGGGGCTGCTATTTTTTCCCACCACCTTCTCCACTTCACCCACCCGCCCCAGTTCGGCCCCGACCACTGGCCCTGCGGCTGCGCTCTAGGCCGGGTGGATCTGCTGGGCTCCGCGGAGCTGCTGCGCCTGGGAGAGCTCACGGAGGAGGAGGCCCAGCAGCTGCTGAAGTTGGAAGGACCCCGACGGACGACGATGGACGCGGCGAACGCTTCTCTTTGAAAGAAAGAGGGGTCTCCCAAGCAAGAGGGCCCAAACATGAGCACTGAAATGGTGAATTTGTAGTTGATATCTCAAAACATGGCGAGCATGGCTGTTGAGCCGCGGCACATCCACAGCAACCCAGGAGATTTGCCCTTGGTTGCCAAGCTGGCCAAGTTATGCTCCAAATCGCCCCTGGCCCTTTCGATCCTGGGTGCGACAGGCGACGTCGTGGCGTGCGCTTTTACCGCACCACGTCGCGCAAGTGTTTAAACCAGTGGGCTTTCAACAGCGGTCTATGGTGCTCCGAGACCATGCAGATCCTTCGAAATTGGCCATTGCTTTCACGCATTCAAAAACCCGTGTAAATGTTTATCCTTCGATGACCATCGTCACTTCCTTTCCTCAAAAAGCGCTCTGCTCAGGCCTACGAGAAGAGGAGCGAACGAGCTCCAAGCGGTGGGGGAACACATCCGTCCGGACCGGGTTGGAGATCCAAACGGATTTGGCATGTGGCATTGAAAATCGGTTGAACCCTCCAAAAGGTTTTTATATACATTTTTTGGGGGGAGTTCGTGACTATGAACTTCTTACCTGCACAGGACTTTCTGCAGGTCTTCCGAAACGGTGGCCTTTGGGGTACTACTTTTAAGAGGGTGCTGGTATAGAATAATAAATATCTTCAATCTCTATAGGTGAAAACCACAAATTTGGGAAGGGCGATGTGGCTGCGGTGTTTTTTCTGGTTGAGAATGGTGACCTTGGGCCTAGGGCCAACGGCTAGCTACTACACGGCTGGTCAAGTAGCCGGCAGAAGCCCTTGTTTTCTAGAAAATTGCTTATTTTGGACAAGGTTTGTGAGGCCACAGAAAGCCAAGGAGCTTCGAAACCATTAGGACAATAGGATACATAGCAGCATATAGCACCTCTTCTTGTTGTTACTAACCAATACCAGGGCCTGGGCGTGTAGATCATTTCTTTCATGCAGAGGTCACCTGGTCTTCCGATTCCAAACCGGGTTTGCTCCGTTGTTCGGTCCTTGCCTCGACATGTGGCAGCCGAGCTCACGGCACCCGGCAGCCCAACAGGTCCAGCATCTTCAACTCGTTCCTCACCGAGCTCACGGGACGCAAGGAGGCGATGGGAAGATGGGAAGAAACAGCGGTTTTCTGGGAAGAACAGCGGTGGTTTACTACCCCTTCAAGACCACATGCGGTACAGGACCAGTTGGTCAGAGAATCATCTTTCCAGAATCAGCTGTTCAACTTCTGTTCCATGATCTGTTCGCCCAAAACACCCACCACGGAGAGCACCACAGATCTTTTCCATCTGGTCTTCATCGGTCCCTCAACCTGCATCCCAAACGGCCCTGGGTTGGGTGGTCCGCGCCTCGCCCTGAGCGGCGTGGGTCCGGACCTCGCCCTCCTTCGTTGGCTTCGCTTCGGGTCAGTGGCCGGACCTGTGCGGACCGAGCCATTGGAAGAAAAGCCGAAGCCGAGAATAAGGGACCCCAAAGGAGACGCCAGATGGATCCCAAAAGGGCTTTGAGAGGAACCAAAACATGTAACATGCCTTATGATTCCTTTGCACTCTGCCACCTCGGCCTTTCAAATCCATGCCGAACTGCTAGTTCAGAGGTTCAGAGAGGATTTGTAATTGATAATCTTCTAGTGGTTTTGCACGGGCTACCCTGTTGAGATGCTTTTTATATCACCAATTAAGATGTGTCAAAACTAGTAGGCTCCTTGTGCTAGGGCGCGTACGGCGCCCTGCCTCAGCAGCCTCAGGAGCCCAATGCTGTCAAGCGCTGCATCGAGCTTTGCTCCAAGCGCTTGAGCTCCGAGGTGCGCGGCGCTGTCAAGCTCGCGCTGCTCGCCACGAGTGGAGCGAGGGAAACAACAAAAGATTGATCAGATGCAAACGGAAGGGTGAGGGTAGTGCACACCACCCTCCATTTCGCCTTCAATTCGATATACATATATAAATATATTATATCTATCTATTAATTATATATTTAGAAACACATGGCAACTTGGTGTGTTGGAACCTGATGGAACCAAACGACACTGGTTTAGAAACCGGTCTGGGTATATGGTGAAGTGGATGAAGTAAATAGAGATCCAGCTGCTGATCCGAGAGATGCCAGACTGGTTCTTTCGCAAGTCAGCAGAATGGACTCGATCACATTAGATCACCGTTTGTACCGCTTTGAGCCTAAAACCATGGGTCTGGAGCCACATCCCCGACGCCTGCAGAGTCGACGCCCTTCGCCGCTGAGATGTCCAAGGGGAATCGTATACCTATGAATCCAGACACGTGCCATTTACCGATTCTAGCGCAAAGACTCCCTAGGGCTAGCTGCCTAGCTCCTGAGTAGGGACTGGGGTGGGTGGGTTTGGGGGTCGAATACCACCGAACCTGAGGAGATGAGACAGGAGCCCCAGGGACTGTAAATACCGCAAACTCGCCAAGGACAGATGCCATAGTACATGATTGGATTGTCAGGGTATCAGATTTCAGGTGTCGGCACCACTTATTGGTCCGCTTTGCACAGGAGCTCGAGCTCTATTTGGATCTGGCAGTCTTTCCCGACGACGTGCTTCTTCCCGTAGGCGCCTTGCGCCCGGGCCCTGCTGCGATTGGGCACACACCAGCTGGCATCCATGGTCGTTTTGGTCTGCAGCAGCGCATTGAGGCGGTTTTCACACTTGGATCCCCGCATGGAATCATGTTGAGGGGCAGAAATGATGACAATCTACTCTGAAGCGACTGAAACCATCGGTGATGTTTGCCAGCGTCACTCCTACTTGCCATTCGCTGGTTGTGTCACTCCTACTGAGCGTCACTCCACTTCTGTCAGATTTGGACATTTGGTCCTTGAGAACAGTATCCTCCTGTTGATTCTATTCGTTGTGCATACGGTGGAACTCACTCTTCCTCATCCTTCGTCACGGCATGTTCGCCGAGGCAACATTTTTGCTGGGCGTGACCTTGAAGCTTTGAAGGAGTTGGAACGATTACACCTTCTTGGTGGCCTGGATGGAGGATGTCAACAGCGAAGACAGGGGAGGTTTGTTGGGTGAGTTTGGGTGGTGAACGTGGAGGTGAGGAGGTGTTCAATGATGAGAAGCTGGTAGGAGGTGTTGGTGGAAAAGGGTAGGTTTGAGCTTAAGTTAGAGTAGAAAATACGATTTCCGTCAGTGGATCAGACCAAACACAAAGTATACAAGGCCCTGTTGTTCATGTCTGCAAAAGGCTCATCGAAGGTCCATCCGAAGAAGCAGGTGTTTTCATGGTATTTTGCTCGAAGAAGCGTGACTGATTCGACTGAACAGCGTCAACAGTTGATGGCACAGCAGATTCGATGTCTGAAATCCGTTTGGATCCTTCGTCTCTGGAAGACACCGCCAGAAAAGCGATCCGTCAAAAAAGAGCTGCGTCTTGCTTGACAAAACCGTACGTCGGACCTTCGGACCGGATTCAAACATACCATGAAAGTTTGGAGTTTGCAGAGCACTTCTTTCACAGAGAAGAATTACATCCCAAAGAATCCTACTAAGTATGGAAGATCCATCGTTGGTACCAGAAGTTTACCTATGTCCCTACCATGCTTTAAGGGACATATCATGGTTCACCTATGTCCCTTAAACCATCTGAAAACCAATCATCGACGGCAAATGATCCGGAAAGAGGGAATCAGAGAAGCAATCCGACCGCGTCGTCGGTCCACGGATCCATCACAGAAATCCCCCCAATTGGCCAAAGATAGGATGAACCCAACACCTCCCATGAGCCCCGACCTGCCAGGTAGTCCGACCTGCCGGTGCACGGACAACCCTAAACCCTAAACCCAATCTTGCTGGTTTTGCTCTGGTGCTTATGTTTCCGTGATGGGTCGAATCCCCTTCTCGCTTCGACAGCGAATCGGTCCACCACCAAGCTGGTGCCGATTCGTCAAGGCATGGAGAGCTCAGGCCGCTGCGCCACGGTTCGGCTCGACGACACGGGTTGAGCTGGAGCATCCTGTCTGAGTGTACAATGGACTAATACCCTATACTACTTAGGGATCTCGCCCCTTTGAAGGTGCTGCTATAGGGGATTGTTAGGGATCAATAGGGATATCATGATGATGTATGATCATGTTATTTGCTTATTTGCATGGTTTTCGGAAGGCGGGGTTTACGCCAATCTCAATCAGAAACGTGCACTAAGTGCACTTCTCCCCGTGGTCTTTTCACTCCATCAAGTCTCCGAGGGATCTTTCTTCGTTCGTTTCCCCACGCCTCTGGACAGCCCAAGTGATTCTGCCTTCGGCCATGGTAAGCTCTTTTCCATCGGGGCTGATCCCACCCACCCGGCCAACGCGGCCAACGGGTCGTAGAGAGACACGCGGGCGACGTCGCGGGCCCTCCCTACCCCCCCGCAAGCGCCCCTACTAACTAAACTGGTTCTTTGCTTTAAGGCTTTTCGGTTTATTTTGCCGAGCTGGGGTGAATCGCCTGGCATGGGGAATAGAATTGTTTTCCCCCGTGGCTCCGTGAGCAAATCCAAGACCAACGATTGGGACCAGGCATGACCGGAGCTTGTTTAAATCAGTTCCCTGGGCGTGTCGGCGTGTTTCTGCGTGCGCGGACAAGGGACGTCCCGGGTGGAAGAACAAGGGTCCCGCTTTGTGGCCAGGGTTTTGGTTGAACTTCTGGAGATTCATCGAACTAGGGGCTGGATTGCTATGGAAAGAGAACCTGTCTAATGGTCGTCTCGAGTTCAGAAAGCCCCTTATCTTGGGTATTTTTCTGTGACAGGTCACGGTTTTGCGAGGCTCGATTGTTCATTCATTTTGCCACAAGACCCACAGTGTTGTGGTTTCCATGGCAGGTGATGAGCAGCTCGTGAGACTTCATGACTTGTCTCTTGAATTCGCCGCTTGGACAAGTGGCTGGTGGCAACAAGTCTCATTGAATTCAAGGTGACAAACAGCTGGTGACAAGCCGTCAATGGCTATTTAGTGGCATATATACTTCAAATTGACCTGTTTGTGTGTGTGTGTGTTGTATATCGGATAGCTCGAAAGTCCCAAAAATGTGTTGTGTATATATCTGTATATTATTGTATATTACACCATTTGTAGATTGCATACAAACTCTTTGTATATAATATATCATCGTCTCGGAAAGTCCCCGACTAAAACCAGCCAGAAGTGTTTCTACAAGAAACATGGTTAGCTCAAGGGGAAGACTGGTGCATTGGAGGAAGGCTTCAGTCAGCATTGGAAGGTCCGGCTGAAGAGAATCACTGAGTCCTGAAACATCACAAAAGCTGGAAACTAGACCCGTGACAGCGTGACATGTGTAGCATAAAATGTGGATTTATGGATCACTGTTCTTTCATCAGCTGATTCTTGATGATTCGTGGCAAATTCCGCTGCAACAATATGAATGCACCTTCTTTTAGAAACTCCTTGGACTGCAACGGCCGGATCCTTCGGTCCTCTCAGGTCAAAGAGCATGCGGTGAAGCGGGGCATGGGCGAGAAGAAGCTTCATGAGGAACCGCCCGCTTCATCCGTTGGGGGGGGCGCCTGAACGATGTATGCATCAGGGAACGACCGGTCGATGATGACCTAGAAACGGTGGCGGAGGGCCGGTGTCCATTTTCAACCAGAATGCAAAAGGATGGAGGCCCGGGCTCTTCCTGCTTCAGGCCTGTAGGCATCTGGATACGCATCGGACCTGCCGGACGCGGAGCCCACCGGTGTCGGCCAACGACCGCAACGTGCTGCGACCGTTGTCGCGACCGAAGGATTCGGCGTCTCAGTGATGCCACTCATCTGCCGTGCTCGGCGTGCGATCTTGGAGTCACGAAGTGCACAAGTCCTTCCGAGCATGTCTCTCTTGCCGGTGAAGCCCCAATTGGCACCACTAGCCCGTCCTATCTCAGACGTACTTGCACCACTTGCCCAAATGTCTGTATCTCCTGCGCGTCCATCGAAGATACAGACTTCTAAGCCCTCTCGCCCTGCTTGCCCCACTCGCCCTAACCCTGCCCTGCCCCTGGAACCGTGGAACACATCCCAACAGTCATTTGGGCTCAACCAGGTCAACCGGAAAAAAAAAAGACAGATTTACCAGCTCCCGGTGCTGATGCGCTCGTCGTGTCAATCCTTTCAAGTCGTGTTGATGGAATTTGCTGTTCCATGTCTTGCCTATCCCTAGGGCTCCAAGTACCTTCTGAGAAGGTGTTTGGGGTGGGTGCCAGGAGGGTCCAAACACCTTCTGAGGAGGTACTTGGAGCCCTAGGGTATATGATTGTCACAACCCCCGTCGGTGAAGGAACCTCCATCAGACATGGATGGGGTGCCAGTACCATCAAACCTTTGAAACCCGTGTACTTATATATTTCGATTTGGGATTTGGAAGTTCCAAAGTTCCGTTTTGGCCTATTTGTGATTATTTGTGGATTATATTTTCTTTATCCAGCTGGCTTTCAAGTAGAAATGCAGAAGATGGTCAATCATATATGACGATGACCATTCCTGATTTCATGTTGTTTCTGTCACATTCCAACAACTGTCACACATCCCCTATTGAGTTGGTGTAACACACTCATTGGCGTCGACCGAAAACCGCGCATCCGCAAGCCCGCAAACGCGGTTTGGTACCCGGTCCAGGACCTTCTCGAGAACTACAGCCGATGCTTGAAGGCCGATGGCTGATGGCTGATGGCCATAGGGCGCGGGTGACGGAGATCGAGACCCAGTCCAAACACTGAAGAAACATGTAAGAACCTCTTCTCTTCAGGTCTCTTCTCGACCCCAGGTCCAGTCTCCTCCAAACAGGACGTGAGCCATGTAGGTAAAATGATCAACTGAAGAGTAACATGTGGTCGACCTGACCGGATTGATTTAAGACAGTTCTGATCGTTCGGAAGTGAATTTTTGCCGACTCGTGGTCGAACTCATCCATCTTTCCTTCTGGTGACTAGCATAGTTCTATGGATCTTAGGAAAATCCATTTGGTCATTTCACCATGGCCAATCTGGCTTTAATCAGGCTCTTTCCATCCCTAGGGATTGACATACCTTCTCGGAAGATGCTTGGACACTCCAAACTTACATAAGAGTGTCTCCAATCAGAGGGTATTTGGATCCATGTGGATGCATTCCATGTTCCACGTGCGTCCCGTCATGTCAGAGTTCTCCTCACCTCACCTATGATACCTATGACCCCAGGCATGGTCCCGACTGAGTTGGGAAGCTCTTGGCGTCCCGCAGTTGTTCGCTCGAAGAACGGAGCCGAGCCGCTCGAAGAACGGGGCCGCAGCGGCCTCGGTGGGCGCTGGAGGCGCGCCGTCCGATCGCGGTTTGCTTGCATGGGCCGTCCGATTTCGGAGGTCATGGTAGCGATTTAGGACCGAAGGTGGTGAAGTCTTGTGAATTTTCCACGAAACCATGTGAGGACACTGGCGGGGTGAAACGTAGGGGTTCTAAGATACAGTTCTATAGGGCTCCAACTGAAGCTGAAGAAGTACTGTTTTCGGGGTGCGGTGCATGTGTGCAGGTGCATGTTTGGAAGAGGTAGTTGGATCTAGGATGCCTTAATCAAGTGTGGTGCCTCATCGATATGATGCCCTTTTTCAATCCCTTTCGAGATCCTTTTGATCTCATGAAACGGAAACTGTACTTACTCTTGGAAAAGGGAGACCTCCATGGTCAAGGTCAGTGTGTTGGTCTATTTTTCTTCGTTCAGTCCACGAGCCTGAGTGTCCCTCCCCTCTTTCTTCAGCTCCCACAGCAACGGGCTTTGAGGCGCCCGCCAATGGCCGGGTACCGTGGTGGAGGTTCGCCCAAGTATGAGGAAGGTCAGTGCCCTGCTGGGAAGAGAGCCGGTCGACCACGAAGCTGTCTGGAACTATGACCCAGCTCGTGTAGACTTCAAAACTCCTGTCCCATCCTCAGGTTCGGTAGTTAGACCCTCCTGGCACCCACCCCAAACACAATCTCAGGAGGTTGGAGTCTGGAGGTGTTGGATACAGTATATAGTAATGTCATTATGAGATGTGATGTGTATCAGATGTTTCCAGTTTCTTCCACATCATTCAGGCTACTGATTACTAGTAACAAGAAGCTACTAGGTTGGAGGCCATCGCTAGTAACAAGGGCTACTAGCTGCTCAATGTTTCGTGACTCGATAGGGCCACTCCGGCTGATCAAGTCAGTCCAAAGCACAGGCTGCTGTTTGGGGGGGGGTGGTGATGGAGCTCCTTCTCTATTTCTCCGACATGGCTGGCAGAACTGTTCGGCTTCTTCTGTTCTGCTTGGTATCAGAACTGCCTGGCTTAGCCACATTGACAAAGCATTCCGCTCGGAACTCCAGGACCGGACCTTGATCCCTCCCGCTGGGGGGGCTAGCTTGCTCCGGGACGAGCTTTTACAGCCATTCTGCAACACCTACCTGGGTGGTGGTTTCAGATATCTTTTTGTTCAACCAATACTTGGGGATTATTGAACCTACTAAGATCTTTCAAGTGAGCAAACCACCAATCGGCAAAACAATGACTCAGCCGTTGGTCTCCAGCGTGGTGCGGGAGTTCGCCCAGACGGATCAAAGGATCGTTGAATGATCCTGCAGCCATTTGGAGGGAAACAGGTCCTTGAGTGTATCCTCAATCCAGCATCATTAGCAACCCGCAAAAGAATATTTCAGAGCGGCGAACGTCCTTTTCCAGCTTGTGACATGCCAGTTTGGAAAACCTTGTTGCGCATCAATCAAACCAGTGAAATCAGTGTCTCTCAAGTTGCCAAGAACGCGGATCTGTACAAACCTCGTTCCCAAGCAAGCTCCGCTCCGCTCGCGCTTCACATCCAAGGCCATGGGACAAGAGTTTCATGCCTCAGGGGGTCATGGAAAAGGACACGCTGCTCTTCGCGGTCCCAAAGAAGGGGAGGACTCGGTACCGAGAGCCCGTGGACATCCGTGGACATGGTTTTGGGCTGGGACCAGGAAGGTCCGAGGCACGATCATTTTGCAGGAAGTGCTGTTGTGGCAGACAACATATAAATCTGTCTAAATTATAGCGACGTCACCCGACGTCACTTAAAAAGTCGACCTAGTTTCTGAAGACAGGGTGGTCCTTCTTTGTTTTTTACTTTTTAAACAACTTCCACGCCAAGCACTTGCAAACCAGGCCTTGCATATTTTTCAGTTCACGCTGGTTTGCAAGACGCCGGGCTCCCCTGGCATGGGTGAGTATAGGTGGAAAATGACGGAGGGATCGATCCAAGGGACGTTTCGATCCCAGACGCGCGTTCTTCAGCGCGATCACTGCGGGAGAAAGCCTAGCTCCTTGAACAAGTATGTATTTCCCACCTTGCAAGCCAGCCCATGAAGCTGTTGCCAGGAGGGAAGCGGGCATGCCGCAAGAGTGAAAAGAGAGGGGACGGCATTTTGTTTTGCAAGGTTTTTTCGTCACGCTTTTGAAGCTTCGTGTGAAGTGAGGGACCTCACGCCGTACCTGACTTGTAATATCTCGTAGTAAATCCTAGGTTGTTGGGTTGATTCTTTCTTCTCCCCTGTGACGTCACACTAATTTTGTTATTTCACGCGATTTAGTATATAACTCAATTTTGAAATACAAAATTCGATCTATCGATCTACGGACCTACGAATTGCTATAACTCAGCCAGATAAGTGGGCATCCCAAAGAACGATTCAACGCTCTTGAAACTCTACTGAATGCAAGATCGTGAAGGAGGAGGAGGGGGGAGGAGGAATCCGTCATCCGTGGGATATTCAATACTACCCAAGTCGTTTGGTAGGATGACCAGGTCAATGGTGGGATTCGGGCACATTTTTGGGGCCGTGAACCTTCACGCATTTTTTTCGCTGCAAGTCAGCTGCAGGATCCATGAAGATGCTGGGCCTTCCCAGACTTGAAGGGTGGGAGGATGGGCAGATTTGTTGTTTGATTAAATTTAATGGATGCTTTCAGGGAGACTTCGTGGGTTGGGAACTCTGAGAGAGCTGCTGATGAAACATCCAGGTGTTGTCTAAGTGTCCAAATCCTGAAAGATGTCCCAAAGACGTCAATAGCTCCTTCAAGTTCATATTCTCACACATACACACCCATTATATATAACAAACGCATAACATACAATAAAAAAAACATAAACTACTAAGACACCAATGCATATCTTTGGAAAAGGCAACCGGGTTTGGTCGTTTTGATGGAAGGAGCCGGTGCTTTAAAAAAATCGAATCGAACACATTTTTTGGACAGGACGGAAAGTGTGCTGAGAACATGGCCTACAGCATTTGAGTTGCTGCAATCAACTATTTTTTTAAATTTCGTTTGGTTTGCTCATCTGTGGAAGGGTTCCTTCATGTTTCAAAGGTGTCAGCCAGTGCGAAGGTCAGAAGAGCCAAACTGACCTCGCGAGAATTTGCCTTCGCCACATGAATTTTGTACTGATCCAACATTTATATCGATGTTGTCTCAAGTCCTAAATTGGCAAATGTTCCTGAAAAAAAATCACTACCAGGACCCCCCAACAGTAACAGGTCACCACCTCCAACTTTTAAGTCTGCAAAAACCTCCATTTGGGAGACCTGTAGAGTCGGGTGTTGGTATAGGTTCACCATTTTCATCCATGCATCCGCAATTCTTGCACCTTCTGCCAACTCACTGTCTTCGTTCGTCCCACTTCTTCTCTCACTCCCTCCCTATAGGTCATGAAGATCCTCAAGGGTGCAGGCGTGGACGCCAAGCGCCCGGAACGCCTCGATGTGGCGATGTGCAAGGACCTCCCCATCAAGCTCGTGCCTCGGCACCCGGCAGGCGAGTCGAACCCGAACGGCGCCTGAAGGTCGTTCAGGTTCCACCACGGCGCCTGGCGGCACGGAACGTGTGCGGAACGTGTGACTGGAATCTCCCGGTTAGAAAACGGCAGGTGGCTCGGGTGTGACCGGCAGGTGGGCTCGGGTGTGCTCGTGGTTTTGGTGTTTTTTTCTGTTTCGGTTCAGCGCAGGAGGAGGTGGTTTTCTGCTGGCAGAATGAGGTTTTTCTGCTCTGGGTTCGACCAAAACTCTGCGCAAGGCTTTTGGGGATTGTGAAGATTGATCCATTCAAAGAAGACAACCGACTTCGTCGGTCGTAGGATTGGACAGCTGGGGCACATCCATGAATCACGTCTAGCCCTAAACCGCAGTTCCCGAGTTCCCTTGTGCCGGTTGTTTGACCTCTTTGCCGTGGGAGGACCTGCATGTCGTATCTACAGACGCCATCAGACGCCCCAAGGGAGACGTACGTGGCGATGTCCACAAGAGCGGGTGTTCACAGCAGGAGCTTAGCTTCAGAAAATGACATCGCCCCGGACTCCTGTGATGAAATGGGTGTATTAAGATGGTCAGACCTTCCGAAGACCCTCTGGAAGAAGGACAATTGACCAACACCTATTGGCTGGGTGTCTCCATATCACGAAAGGTATATATAACCGTCATGGACTTCTACCAGGGTTGCTTGTGATTGCCTGCTACTTTTCGTTCACCCCCTTCTCTCTCAAGTTAAATTACACACCCAAATAGCCCCATACGGGGTGATCATGAAATGCGTTCAACATGACCTGAGAAGAAGAGAAGCTTCCAGAACGGAGTCATCCCCAATTTCCTGACCACTTTGTTGGAAAGGGCCTTTCCTCTGTTTATGGGCAGGTGAGCTTCTGGTGAGCTTATGCTTCCACTTCTCAGGTAGTCACACCCACTGCAACTGCAACTGAAAAAGCTGGATGGAAGGGATTCAAAGAGTGTTAGTGATAGCGAACACCTGAACTGGCAGCCATTGAGGTTCAGATCAGTTTACGTGTTGCTTGCTTTGTTGCAGGAACGACCATGACCGGGGTGAGAGAGCGGAGAGCCCGAGTCCTTCCTAAGGTGTTCCTGCCGGCAGCAGACATCCCAAGCTATGCGCCTTGAATTGGATGCTGGAAGGCTTAGGGTATGGCAGGCAAGCCGACCTCTTTGCGGCAACAAGCGGTATCCCATGGTAAGTATCCCTTTGTCTTAACATGTTTTTGTTTTTTTGCAATGTTTCTTTTTGTCATGCTTTTGGCCTGGAAATGGGTCCGTGACATTTCTGCGGCCCACTGGAACAAAGAACGTGTTGCAGGGAATCTGACCAATCTAGCAACATGTTCAACCACTCGGTCCATGGACTGTCAATATTTTTCTCGCTAAGAAAGAAGTAGGGTAGTAGTTTCGCGTTTTCCTCCACCTTCTATATCTTCTATCCTAATTTGTTACATTTGGTTACAATCTCTACGATTCTGGCAGTGACCATAGCCGAAACTGGGAGGCCACCACCATAGGCCAAAAAGTCTGTGCGTGGCTCCTCAAGCCAGTGTTTGGACACACTGTGATGCATACACTTTATATAACTCATGTTGGAAGAGGACAGCATGGACAATATCTAGGAATACTCAATGTAGGGTGTGTCCCACTACCAGTAACAGTCCGTAAAAGATTATCTATTAAGTGATATACGTACACATAGTATCACATAGTCATAGTTATATAATATATATATATATACAAGTATTTTTGAGAAAGGCCTTTGCTGACCAAGCTTTCAACGTCCACTGTTACTGGTAATGGGATACATCCTTCAGACTAGTCTGGTCAGACCATATGTTTGGTGTAATAGAAAAACACCATATGTTTAGTTCAGTGTTTAGTGTTTTTTCCCAAGGCCATATGTACACGAGGTGTTTGTTCCACGAAACACACGACCAGGTCATGGAGGGCAATGTGGATATTGGCATCTCCGGAAGCGACATGCTGGAGGAAGCAGTGAGCCTCGCCCAGCAGAGCGGGGCTCGACCGTTTTGGGGGAGTGTCTCCGTTGGAGCATTGGAGGGAAGCAATTTGGTGAATATGTCTTCCTTTCCAACCACATGTGCTACGCGGAGCAGGCACCGACTGGATGAACAAGTGAGATGGAAGTCAGTCAAACATGGAGTAAGAAACCGAATGAACATGCATGGGTCGTGAACAGATGAAGGAATTCCGGAACAGGCACTTAAGGCACTTTGCTCTCCTTCGATTGGGTCCAGAGGACTTGTCATGAGACTTCGGACTTCGGACGTCTCAGAAGTCCATTTTTGACATCAAAAGGCCGGGGCCTTTCTTTGACCTCACGGGACATCCATCTCAAAAGGCCCCCGCTTCGACCATCGAAGCGTACGACCGCAGCACCGTGAAGCTCCGGATGCTTTTCACTTTGGAATGAGACAGCGAGGTTCGAAGCCGGATATGCCTCCGTGGAGGATGCGCCGGTCGAGGCGGCCGGAACCTGGGGCGGTGAGAGGGAGGGAGGGATGTCCTGGGTGAACCTAGTTTGAAGCAGAAACAGTTCTGGATGTTTCCCCCCCAAACAGCCAGTTTGTTGTGAAAAGGATCCAATTGTCATATCCCACACACTCCATGGGACTGGAATATATGCCTACATTGATCCACAAACCACCCCAATGTAGGTAAATATACCGTACATGGAGTGTCTGGGTATTGGAACAACCATTTCTTTCTGCTTGGGACTGGGCTTCGCGAATCGCTCGTGTTGCTTCGGGTGCTGCGCTTCGTGACGGCTGGGGAGACCGGCCGTAGGAGTTGTAGCCCAATCCCAACTCCGTTTGGATCAGCCACGTTTGGATGTGATATCCTTATGACAGAGTCCTCACCAACAAGTGTTAAAAAAACCGTCAATTCGACCGAACAAGCCAACAGGATATCCAACCAGAAGTCTAAAACTGCATGAACACTCTTCTTGTGCGTCCGACCCCCAAAAAAAACCGAGGATCCACTAGGGGATATTGCTAGTTCATTATGCTTGATTTTGCTTTGCAAGACGCTTCAATGATTTGTCCCTCAGAAGCACAACAAAAAGGGTTCTTCCTGGAGCTTTCCGTACCCAACGAGAGGTGTCCTTGTTGGAGCTACCGTAGACGCCGTAGACAAAGCCCATGGTTCTTGCTCACTTCGGAAGTTCCACTGCTGGCTTCTGAGATCAACTCTCCCCATTTGCAGGTCGTGCTCAAGTTGGGCATCGGAAAATGCAAGCTTTGCTTGCAAGCGCCTGTGCAGCTTTGCGATGCTCGACCGATCCAAGTCAACAGCTGCAGCAGAGCCCATATCAGCCCCACACTGTGTTCAAATTCTTCTCCAAAGCCTGAAGCTCTTATCCAAAGTCTTTTTTAAAGCCTTGATTCCTGAAAATATCGGATAGGATACGTGGGATAGGGGATCGAACATAATCTTCCAATTAAATCAAAACAGCCTCAACATGTTTGAGTCAAGACACAATTCTGCCTCAAACATCCTCAAACTAAAAGATTTTGGTTGGGTTATGACATGTTATGACACATTTGTTTGGAAGGTGTTGTATACACAAATGCAATCAAATGCACATAATCATTCATAATTCTATTAATGTATATATATATATGCATTACACAGGTATGCAAACACTAGTGTCTTTGGCTTTGTGTTTGTTTTTAGAGAAATGTATATATCAGTCTTGTGTTTGTGTCAAGTCAAAACGCCATTTTCTTCCGAACACCTCATTCTTTATGACACTGTAGGTTCCTCAGCCTTGTTATTTTTCACCCTACCCCTGATCCCGTTTGCACATTGTCTTTTCTTCATGACATTGATCAGACATGTATGTGTTCCCCTTTCCATGAATGCGTTCCCTCCTTTACAGAGCCCGAGATGTGCATTGCAAGAGATTGCGACCCATCCTGACTTGAAGGTTCTCATCCATAGTAACAGTTCATGCACTTCCCGATGTTTGTCCACAATCTCTTATCATGATTACAACACGCTGCTAACAGCTTTTTGCTCTTTGCCTCCCTCAAACCGGACCTACACAAGCATCCATTTATGATATGAAGCGCTACAGTCAGTCTTTTTGAGAGATTGCCTCGTTTGCGGGGCTCTCATCCTTACAAAGCAAAGCAATGGATTGCAACGGTGACCTTTTAAGGCCTTCCTCGTCGAAAGTTTCTCAATTGTTTAACTCTTGTCATCCTCATTTCGTGGTCTACAATCAGACATGTTTGTCAACAGCACAGCGCCGTCGTTGTACGTATAGGATGTACCGGTTTGGTCGGTCTGTCCCAGGTGTCACCTGTTTTCTGTCCGTAAATCCACTGGGCCCAATCATCCATTGGGCCCTTGGAGGTTGGACCCAATTGATGTTCCTTTGGACCCGTCCTCACGCGCCTCGCGCGAATCCTCGGTTGGACCTGGGCGTTCTCAAGGCGAATGGTCGAAAGGGGACGAAGCGAATTTCATGCTCAGACACGCGTGCTGAATGAAACAGAAACCTATGTTGAACAGTGTGTCCCTTCCAGACTTCAGTGATTTTGTGGTCTCCCTCCAGAAAAGTGTCTCCCTGGAGAACTTGTTTGGGTTCAAGACTTGGGTTTCTCCTTGGGAGAACAATAAGACTTCCATTTTGATGTTCTACACATGGTGGAGAAGTCTTCCATGGGGAGCCGGAGAACGAAGCAAATTTTTTAAGTTCCCATTTCAGCAGAGACTACCCCTGACGTGGTTAAACAATTATTAATTTGAGCAAATCTCTGTGTGTGTGTTCGCGCATATGCGCATGCGTGAGATAAATCATGGACAGGATTTTTGTGATGCAGATTCAACAAGGGTCGTCGCAAAGTCCTCGCGGAGAATCTTCCGCACATTCCATGCACCACACTGCAGTACTCCGGAGTGATTATAGCAGCGTACGATGTGCAGAGAGTAGCTTTACACAGATTACAATGTCATGACTGCCAAAGTCAGTGCAGCGTATGGAGACCATGCCTAATTACTGCAGCAAGCCGTACGGATGTTGTTTGATGTGGTTGATGTGCAGAGCCTGCTTGGCAACCCTCTGGAGGGCTGGTGCAGCTTGCTTGATACCTCTTGAGAACTCAGTCCTTTTTAAGGGCAAAGTCGTGCCCAATCAAGGCTGCTCTTATCTGTGTTTGGTGCTTTGTGCTTCCGGACGCTCGCTTTTTTTCAAGCTGTTGGTCGCGCAGGCTCTAGCCATGCGAAGGATAGGATGGCAAAGTTCAAGATGTCGGAGTTTCTGAGCTTCAGGCGAGGTCATGATGTTGATGTAGGAGCCAACAAGGGCGCTTCAACTTCAACCAACTGAACGATGAATGCCCCTTGCACCCCAAAAGACTATTTGTCAGCTCGACAACACACAGTGCTTCTAGGGTCCACACCCTTGAGCCACCTTCGCTTTGTGGCTGTTGTGACTTAGGATAGACCGGCCAAAGAGCCTTGGCAGCAAATCCAGACAGCGATTTCTTGGTTTGATGACTAGGCTTTGCGCCCGTGACCGTTTTTGGAACATACTGGATACAATTCGAATCAAACCCTTTTGAAGGACAAGCGCGCTGATGGTATATGATGGTATTCTGACTTTGTTTTTGCTAAATCTTGATGTTTTGCTGTATAGGGGTGTTTCAGCATGCATATGTTGCCCTGCGTAACGCATATGCCGTCGACGCGTTTCATTGGATCGCGCGATGAGAGGGATAGTACACGATGGTATTCTGTTGTGTTTTGAGCAAGGGAACATGAAATGTGTCGAACCATTTTTGCTGCAACCGTGTTTTTTTGGTCAGGCCTTTGTCGGCAAGCGCATCGTAACATCCTTCCCTTCATTGACAAAGCGGTTCTTCGACGGGTTGTCGCAGGACTACCCGGATGTTTGCACTGCAAATGCCCGCATTGTTTTGATGCCTGTCTTGAACACGTTGGCAATTGTAGACATGAATATTTCCACACAACCAACAATACAGAATCTACAGAATTGCAAACAGTACCAATATTTGACATCACCACACGATTTTGTAGGGCAAAAAACAAACATGTCGTGACTATATAGATGTTTGTTTTTCAACACGTATTTAAGCAGACCCTTTTTTTACACAATTGTGTGTGACATGATGTGACAATCTTGTTGAAGGCACTTGTGATATTTGCTTGGCACCTCAAACATTTCATGGGGCAGTGTTCCGAAATACTTGACAAGAGGATTGCGGGATGGAACTCAAGTTGGCTTTGCCAAAGGTGTCTCTGACACTAGGACCTTCCCAGTGACCCAAGTTGACATCCCAGAATGAGGTCACTTAGGTCTGTATAAAAGGTCACAATCCTGAGAAGGCTGGGAAGGTCCTGGCAGCGCAGAGTCAGTTGCTCCGTTTTGAATCACATCCGCCCTCCCGGCATTCACTTCCCAGGAGAACCACTCCACTCACATCAAGGCACACGTGCTCAACGCCACCGATGTGCGTATTTCTGAAGAGACACAATATGACAGGATTTGGGTGGTTGGACCATATCTCTTCACCAATGGGCTGAACATGGCTGAACAATTGAAAACGCAGAATTCACCCGTCAAAGCAACAGAATTAAAAGGATGTTTTCCCCATCTCAGGCTGCTGCTAGTATATAATCATGAAGCATAATCTCCCATCTTAGGACCCGTGCTCCGTGAAGGGATGGCGTACTCACCCTCGCCATCTCGTCATCTCACACTTTCATGTAAAATCACTGAAAGTGCTCAATCTTCTCTTCCAAAACACCTCGACATGCCCGTTTTGGCTAGTTTACATTCTGCCAAATCCTTTTTGAAGATCGTGTTACCATTCCGCTCCTGTTCCACATCGAAAAGAAGGTAGGGACGGGACAGACCCCCCAAACTCACCCGTCACCCGGCACCCCAACCCCCGAAGCAAGCACGGCGCTAGGCCAGGAGCCCAAATGGGACTAAATACTGTGTACCCCGGGAGTCCAAGACCAGTTGAAACATGGTGTTGCATCTCAACAAACCGATATGGAGCAGAGGTTCATCTTCGGTGATGTAATGACCCGTGATGACTGACATGAACTGAGCCCGTTACGCGGTGGATCACAACTGGGATATGGTCACACGACTTGCGAGTGACTCGGCTCCAGGTTTTGATCCAGGTTTTGACCCATTTCCAGATGTCAGAGATCGAGAATGCATTTTCTACATCAAGCATGCACCCCGTGACACGGAGGTTTCCAGTTGAAGTACTGAGGATCATCATCCTAGTTTTGTGGCTGATTTTGCTTTCCCCCATGAGTGATCCTTGACGATTTTGATGGATTTGGTTTATGTCTGTTCACGGTTCCTTCAGCAAATCCAAGGTCATTTGATCATTAATTCCCTTTCCTTCAACGTGACTGCACGTTGAGAACGAACGAACACCTTCCCGGTGTTCACCCCAACCCGCTGCCGGCTTCGTGGCAGCTTCCGGCCACCGACCCCCGAACCAAGCGCCGAGCCAGGAAGTGTCAGGCTCCGTGGAGGCGGCGTGTGGCTTGGGGCTGGCCGATGCGCCTTGGAGCCGGTGACGGGAGCGAAGACGGGACGTGCTATGTGGACAGAACGGGACGTCTTGGAAGTCCTGAAGACTTCAGGACTTCAGTTCCGAAGAACCCGGACTTCGAGGGATGACATGAACTAGCGAAAACCGCCTCAAAAAGAGGCGGGTTTTGCAGGAGGCGACCGCGCGAGATGGAGAGGAGGTGTTCGGTTCGTTTGAAGTCCTTTTTTTGAAGGGTCTTTGTTTTCGGATGGTGACCTGTGAGACGGGTGTGTGTTTGGGGGTATTAGGTGACGGTGAAGTTGGAGTTTGGAAGGGCCGATGGCCGATGGTCAACTTTCGATCTTAAAAGCTCAGTGGGTGACCGGGTAACCTTAGCATTTACCCCTTTTTCACCCCTTGTGTAGGGTCTCGTCCTATTACCTCTAACAGTCAAATTATACATTGTCACAATGTTTGAACAAGCCCTTCAACTGAACCATCATCCATTGGGCCCTGTAATGGAATAGACCTAACCCTTGTGTATAAAAAGGGTCTTCTTTTGAAAAAGGCGGTCCTTCCCCCGGGATGGGTCAAAACCTGAAGCATCTTGGCTTCAGCCATGGTCCACCAGGTACATTGCCTCCGGTCGGACGAAGCAAGAGAGCACCGACCCAGGCAGTGGTGGACCTCGTTGAGACGGGCACCACCATGAAAGCCGCAGGAGCCGCGGTCTCTTTTTCGCGCGTCTCGTGGCGTTGATGTTCAGCGAGTTCGGCATTTTGCGCTGGGACTTTGGAGGGCTGTGGAGGGCCTGGTGCTTTTTAAACTTTC
This sequence comes from Durusdinium trenchii, assembly GCA_963970005.1. Lineage (NCBI taxonomy): Eukaryota > Dinophyceae > Suessiales > Symbiodiniaceae > Durusdinium > Durusdinium trenchii. Next base: position 1,052,313 of record CAXAMN010017779.1, read on the forward strand.
ACGATCCAGCTTTGAGTCAATCTATCGGCTATAGATATATTTTTGGTTTGATGACCAGGTTTTGGATGGTTCTTGGCTGTGGCTATGGACATTTTTAAACTGGGGTTGGTTGGTTGGTTGGTTCACGTTCGAACTGGTGGTGAACGTTTAGGAACCCGTCCCATTTTGCGTGAATCCTCGGGAGTATTCGCCGTCTTCACGAATCCTTGAACCAAGTCCCGAGCGTTTTCGTCTCAGTTAACGCGGTCCTCGTTCGCTAGGGTCTCCATCCATGCATCCATCCATCCATCAGTCCATCCATCCATCCATCCATCCATCCATCCATCCATCCAAGGTTCTTGCTGCCTACTTTCTGGCTTTATTGGTTGATTTTGCGAGGTACTGCTTGATTTGGAGGGCGGGTTCCTTCGACATGCCAAAGTCCAAAGGCACCCTCCCTCGCCTTACTCAAAAGTCACCAAGCGTTGCGTTTCTGGCAACATGTTTGGTGTACTTACTTGACCTCATCTAACGAGTATGACCACAATGAAGAGTTGTCGACAATTTATGCATATTATTTATGCCGTCTTTGAGAAGTTCCAGAATTGAGTCATGAATTTAAGCATAAAGAACTAGCAAACAGGAGGTGCCATTCCAGTCAGAACAGATCTTGTTTTTTCGCCGAGGCATATCACTGTCCAAAGCCTTTGGCCATGTTTTGCAGAGAGTCGGAGGGTACCCGCGAACCCAAACCCCCGGGCAGGCCTCGACATTGTCGCTGATGTTCTCGAGACGGAGGCGAGAAAAAAGCGTCCAGCGTCCAAAGTAAGTTCGTCTTCGGTGAACATGTATACCCAATGGCGATCGCCCAACCAGCTCCAATACCGCTGTATTGGGCGAATCGCCGTGTCTCTTCCAGAGGATTTGCAGTTCCAAATGCGGGTTGAAATGGAATCAGAGTCTACATGAAGATGTCCTTGCCAATGAAGGCAGGTGGGACACCGATAATACCGCCAAGATGATAGATGGTATGGTCAAACTTGACCAAGAAAGCTCATCTTCCGGCTTTGCACATCTTTGCCCCCCCAGGTGGATGAAACCGCTGATCTTAGACAGCTGGCAGCTGTCGATGGTTCTGGCTTGTTCTGGGCTGCGAAACATCCGAAAATGCCGGGCAAAGCCCCTTTTCACCTCACAGGCTGAACTCTCATGAGGTTGAGAGTGGTGAAAAGTGGTGGAACATATAGTCTTTTTCGTCACGTACCACATGGAGTGATGCCGAGTTCGGCCACAAACCTGGATAGATCAAGAATAGATCCATTTCGGGTTTGTTCTGCTTCCATTGTGCTTAATGTAGACTCTTCATACTCTTCATGGTTTAAACCCCTCCCATTGAATTGAGAAACGTCTTTGTAAATGCGGGGGGTTTATATTCAGGAGTCTAATGAGTTCTTTGGCACCTCTCCACTTGGCAGATCAACCCAAACGACCTCTCGCCGCCGAGTTTGGGGGGGAGGTTTTGTGGCAAAATGCACGCGCGCGAGCGCGCGCGAGCATCGCTTTCGCATCAGGCGTTGCTCTTTCAGCAGAGGCCGACAGAGGTGGCGGGGTGGTTGAAAACTGAAAAGGGTGCATGAATTGGGGAATGGAGACACATGGAAGATGGTGAACATCACGGTAGTTTGCAAATTGGAGACGCAGTGGAGCCAGCCCTTTGGCCACTTGCCCAGTATCATTGTCAGGCCACCCGTGTTGATTGAAAGAGGAGGGCACCTTCATCTCGAGGGAGGGACGGTGCCATAGACGACAACGACCACGACGAGTTCCGTAGCAGTGGCAGCTATGGCAGACCCGAATCCGACACGATCTCCTTGTGCCAAGAATCCGTGTGACTGGTGTGAGGAAGTGGCCACAACTCAATCGTTTGGAAGCGGCTTCTATGTCGTTTTTGCTGTTTGTTTTCCTGTTTCCTTTTAGTCAAGAGGCTGAAGTTTAGGCTAGATGAGTTTAGGGGGACTGATTTTGAGACAAGCCCGTAGGGGGACCCCTCCAAATGTCGTGGTTTGTAGAGGAAAAAGGTGTTCCACGGGAAATGATCCGGGTCCATGTTTGCACATCAAGATGATCTCGATATCAGTTCTGTTCGGTAGAGTCTCATTGCTTGCAAGCAAATCGCAGCATGAATATGATGCCCCGTGAGGGGGGCACTCTTGGCTTAGGAGCCAAGGGTCTGGTGCTCTATGTGGGGGTTTGCATGTGAACTACAAGTACTAAAGCTGAGCTGCTGGATTTGATCCATCCCTGGGGTTGGATTTGCCTGTGAGTCAAAACCTCTTCCACCAAAGCATGGCTTCGGTTGACATCCCTGAAAAAATCAAAGGGAATCTGTTCATTTTCCATGGTCAAGCAGGGTTGACATCCCTGCCCCATGTCGGGATTTTTCAAGGCCAATGGCCTTGAGACTGGGACAAAAGCTGACATGTTGCAACTGATCGAGAAGAGCACCTTGGGCGCATTCGAGTCACTCGTGAACGTGGCCAAGTTAGGGGGGACTGAAACCGTGGGAGAAGGTCAGTTTCAGATGCTTCGTCTGACATGGGTTCAGATGCTTCGTCTTGGTTCAGTGTTTTTTGTTCGGATCATTTTCATCTTCGAATGCATGCGGTGTGCTTGGGAAACCTCATGTAATTCCTCGGATCTGAATGGCTGTGATGGGACAAGAACCTGGGACCAGAATGGCTCTGTGGATGCTTACAAGGAGGATCGCCACCCCGTGAGTTGACCCAGCAGAGCACCGGCAGAAGCTCCAAGCCCGGCTTGAACGTGTTTGCGAAAGGACTTAGACCATGTGGGACCACAAACGCACCCACCCCAACCACCGAACTGAAAGAAACGGAGGGAGTTGAAGTTGGAGCCCACAATCTCAAAGCAGCAGATCCCTTTTATCCCACCACTTGAACCACTTGGGCCTATTCCCTTCAGGAAGACCTCCAGCTGCGAGTCTTGCTCAATGGAGAGCTGAGGAATAGCAGGCTATCTCACGGCCACCAAGTATGTCATGATCATTTGCAACTGTCACCACGAGACTTGGCTTGCAGTTGTTTCATGTCTTGCCATGTCGTGCGCCCAAAAGACATGGGTCTTAACCGGCGACCGCATCGACTTTTGGGAAGTGACCTATCACTCCTCCAGTCACCCCTCCAAAAAGACATAAATCAGACGACTTGTTGAAACCCGGCCAAGCAGCCGCCAGCCCAATCCAGCCCCACGGATTCCGGGTGTCCATGTCTAGGGCGCCCCTTAGAGGTCTTTTGGGGTGTCTATGTCTACCGGTAGGTCAAGCAAGGTTTGAACCCACAGCCATGTGAGGATGACGCGCAGCTGGTTCCGAACATCGTGCTCAGTACAATTGATGGGCTGCCCATCCTTCTTGTTTTCATCTAGAAATTCCCAAAGCATTGGATGACCACCACAAAACACACGTGTGACGTAAACACGTCCCTGCTCATCGGAGATCCTCCCGGTTTGCGTTCCCTTGCTTTCTGGATCACCTGGTGGCAGGTGGTCTTGTCTCACACAGGATCTCTTTTATAGATCGCCCTTTACTACCTATTGGGTGATGAATAAGGATACCCTCGGTCAAGTACCACCAATATAATAATATAGGTCAAATGCCTGGCACCCTCTATGAATCCATAGGATTCCTAAGGGTCGGACATCAAATCTCGGTCAGACTGGGCCAAGAGAGTCCGTTCATAAGAAAACGTGCCGGCGCCGGCACGTACGCGTGCGACAAAACGTACGCGCGCGGAGAGCACCTAGGATGATTTGGCGGAAGTTTGCTCACTGATGCCTGGAAAGAGATCTCCCACTGTTACAGAGTTGCCACGCGGCCGAATTCGGGAATTCGGACAGACTGTTGATTGAAGGGATGGATGTCAATTTGGGGGGGTCCTGGTTTTTTCGATCTTCTGCAGCTGCGTCTTCTGCACGAACTCGATGGAAGGACCAGTCACCACGTGCGACCCGGTGACCTGCCACCACGCAGCGCACCGTTCGCGTGGTGCGCGCCGGTGGTGGATCGGAGGAAGGCCCGTTCTGGGCAAACAGACAGCAGGTCGCTCTGCGAATTATAGCCGAACAATGAAACAACAAACATGTCAAATACGTTTCATTGTTCTTAAGTTATTGATATTGGTTTAGTTTATTATTCATTTTTTCATTTTCAAGTGAGTTGCGACTCCTCCACCAGACGCCACACCTGCCACCGCTGTATCTAGCGCCCGCACTACATGGCTTGCGTTCAAACCCGCTAGGTTGGCGCTAGGTCGGGTCTAGGTTCTCTATCATTGACATGATCACAATTTTGTTGGTCTGTGTGATTTTGTGTTGCCAAAGGATTTTGACTCTCCTCTTCTCCTCCTTGTCCTCCATGTCCTCGTATGTCATCCATGCCATCGTTGCCGTAAAAAACGGCCAAGGAAGGAAGATAACTGGCACTCTGTGTCTGCCCTGGTGAAGATCTCCGATTCGACCCTTGGACTCTGTGTGACCCTTGTTGTGCTGGTGAGAAGCTAACGTACAAACCACCAACATACGTCTCGATCTGGTTTTTGTTCCCCCCTTATGGGATGACTGGGTCAGAAGACCTTGGACCTGGATGGTAGTACGAAGTCGGGTTCAAGATCTGGTGTGTCAACTCGACAGTGACCCGACACACCATGCTTTCCTTGGATTCTGTCAAGACCTTGGAAGCTATCAGCTAGGAGAAGAAGAGAGACACCCATACAAAAGTAGAACATGCATGGAACTTAAGCGCCTCCTGTCTTTAGCAGAAACAAAAAATGAGTTTTCGCGGGGTGTAGAGTGGAGAAGTTTCACGAGTTCTTCTCTGAGATCTTTCTGATGGCTGAGATTGATTTGGAAAGGTTCGGCTGTTCGACGTGTTTCCGGCAGCTGTTCCGTTAGATGTTGGCTTTCATATGCTTTCCTCCAGGGTGCCCTCCTTCGTATGTGTGGAGATGTTTGTGGCTCAGTACCCTGCCCAGTACCCTGCCCCCCAAGGATAGGGGGCTAGGCTGCGGCTAGGCGCTTCAAGGCATGGAGGAGCTAGGCTAGGCCCTTCAAGGCATGGAGGAGCTAGGCTAGGCCCTTCAAGGCATGGAGGAGCTAGGCTAGGCTCAAGGCATGGAGGCCAGATGATGCAGCCAGACTTGTCCATCAAATCTCCAAATCTGATCCTTCAAGGAATCGGGTCATGGATCAGCTCGCCAAGGCCCCCCCCGTTTGGGCGATGTGCTGAGATTGATCCATCCGTCCCAGTTGGAAAGTCATTTTGGAGGGAGAGGATGAGAGGGATTTACTCTAGATGCCGCAAAGGACATGTTACTTTTTACATACTCTGTCGTTGACTTTCGATTGCACTGGGTGAGATTGTTTTTGGAGACCCAACAAGCGGTGATTGTTCATGTATCTTCTGGGCAAAGTCTGCCAACACCTCCCACATCCCTAACTGAGCTTGTTGAATGACTGAATTGGGTGGGAGTGCCTCTTGAGGCATTGAAGCTTGGAACGACAATCGCTGTGATGGACGACTATCGTGTGAAGTTTTGGGACATTGTGTTCAAACTTACCACCTATATATATATATATATATGGGACATCTATGGAACTATGAAGGTCTCCAAAGCGGATGCTTCTTTCTTTATTTTTTTAATCTGAGTGATAACTTGATTGGCAACGCCATGTCAAGGTCTCCGCGGTTTTTCTCTTTGGTTTGGTTGAAACACTTTTTTTGTTCCAGTGATAACTGGCGTGAGGCTTACGAGTCCCATGCGTGTCTTTACGCACCAACTGGCCATTTGAGTGGACGTCAGTTCTCAGGTGGGTGCGCAAGATGTCTTATGCCTTGCTCTGAGCAACACAAGGATGTGAGCGCCGGGACCCTCTTCCGTGTCGCCAGTGGAAAGGATTGGAGGCTAGCAGAACGGACTAAAAGCCCTTTGGCTTGGGAATTCACCCTACTGTTCTCCAATGCCAACTGTTCATCTTGCTCGCATGTTCAATCATGTTCAAGAGTGAGCCGCTATTGTTTCTGGGGGTGTTGGTAGCTGGGAAGGCGAGCATCACAACTGATTGACCCGTGAAAACGATGTAGCATTGGACATCAAAGCCATGTTAGTACATGTTTACTGAGTTTAGTGGAGGAAACAAGTGAAACCCATAGTTGTTTTTGTACAATCTTAGACGTCTTACATCTTCTTGTGGTTTTAGTCGACAACTGTGCCCAATCGACATCTGTGCTCGATTGGTTTGAGAAAAGTCAGATCACCTTTGAGAGATCATGCTGGCTCCAAGCTTCAGCGCGCCAAATGCCGTATCCGCAGCTCCGCCAATGACGATGCGACGCGTTCGCTGGAGCAAAGAGCTCGCAGCGGTGTTTGGCTCGCGTGATGTTCATAGATTCTGGACGGTCGCCGGTCGGTGAGGATGTTGTTCTAGCCGTTGTGAGGTCGAGAGGATGGTGATTCTGTTCGGCGGAGGTCGGTCAGCGGCTCTTGAGAGCAAGAGAGTGAGCTCTTGATGTTCGTAGCTACCCTTTAATCCAGTTCTTCCGGTGTGTAATGGACGTGAAGGCCACCCTCCAACAAGCAGCGGCTTGGGGGGGTAATCGGCCAGGGGCTTGCGACAAGGGTTTCTAGGCTAACTGGGAGGCCCAATCTGAGTTCTCTCCAGATCATGCTGTTATCCTCCAGGCGGACGTGCTGTGTCAGAAACAGAGAAGGAACAGTGGTGCTTGGTTCAGAGCCATCAGAGATCATCAGCGTGAAGTTGGTAGCACCTCTTTGTTCTCAGCGGCAGCCGGCACAACACGAGCAGCAGCACCAGCAGGTGGTGAGGCCACGACGTCCCTCAAAGCTGAAGATGGGTCAGGTCGTAGATCAAGGCTAACATGTTACAGATCGAGGATGCGTGCAGAGCGGATAGACACCCTTTGCTCCTTCGGGACCGCGTGGACAAGAATCGCTATGTAGGGCTAGGGCCATGGGCTTTGTGGGCCGAGCTGGGCCATGGAAACCTGGAGTTGCGAACCGTGATGCGTTGGAGGAGGCATGGCGCAGCCTCTTTGATTGTTCAGTCATGTTCAGTCGGTCACAGCTAACGTTGGTTCCCGGCTTTAGGGCTCTACTACATCCAGATGTGGCATCCAGCCGCCCGCAGAAGCTGATATCAGGTGCTGCACGGAGTTCTGGGCACAAGAACGACGGAAGCAAAAAGATTGCAATTCCACACACCCGGCTTTGTCCAGAGCAGCGATCGAACTTCAGCGATTCGCGCAAAAACCAAGCTGGCCAGCAGTATGCACTGAACTCTGCCAAGTCAGTGCCCGCGAGGCCAGGGCCGTCAGCAGAAGATTAGAAGGTCAAACGTTGATGAGGCCTAGCAAGAGGGGAAGAGCACAGGCTTCGATCCCCAGCAGTAGGATGGCAGGTTCTTTGGAAGCAAGGCTGCCTTGTGTGAATATTATGTGTGGGCACGCGCTGCAGATGGATGCAGCAATGACGAGCGTGACAAAGCTTTTCAAGACGCAGTGCTCTTTGGTGTAGTGTGCGAACCGGGCCGCTGGTCATCTCGCCATCAACCCAAACCTTGTTCCACCGTGGCCGGTCCAGGTATTCGTGGATGACCCCCTTTTGTGGCGCGAGGTGCAGCAGGTTTTGACATAGTTTGAACATTGTTTTCTTGTGGTGAATGCTTGTTTGCTTGAGAATAGCTTGACACAAGGGATCGACGGGGAAGTGGATAGGTGATCACGGTGACGCAGACAACGTTGGAAGAGCGATGCTTTGGAGACGAGGCCTCTTACAAATGCTTTGTGTTCTTTGAGCCAAACAAGAAGCCCTCTGTACGAATCTTGCACGCGGCAATGGCTTTAAGTGATGCAAGTCTCAGATACTTGCGAGATGTGCCTTTGGAGGACTCACAGTCGTGGCTGGCAGACAGCTTGTCTCCAGGTGAACCAATGCGGTGCAGACCCGAGATGACAGTTCACCCGCTCCTTGGACATGAAAGACAATTGGACGGAACATTTGTCGACTGCATGGTCGAGAACGTTAGCTCTCAGTCTTGCACTAAGTGCGGGACGCTTTCAGCACCGGTTGCGCGTGGTCGTGAGTTCTTATCTTATTCCAACCCGCACCAGAGAACCCTAGGAGGCTGACCCACCTGTGAACGGAGAGGGGTCCAACGCTGCGAAGGCGGGACACGGCACACACAACTGAAAAGGAGCAGAGGTAGCAGAGGTAATCTTGCACGAGCATTTTGAGCTGCTTTGTTATTTGTTGAAAGAGGCCGTTACCAACCTTCAGCAGTGGGGCGGGCCTGACATCGGTATGTTTAGCACGGAAACCTAATTGGAATTTTCTGGGTTTTCACAAGCAAAGACCGACGTCGTCCATCTCTTGCGGCCACTGCGTTCGGACGTGCCGTTCTTGCGAGTGGGCGAAAAGTGGCGTCTGAGAGGTTCTGAGCGGGGGGGGTGTGACAACCAGGAAACATGGCTTTCGGAAACACAATGATTCTAGGACTCCCCTACCACTAGTGTGTGCAACGCATGTGGCTTGAAAACTGAAATCCCTGATTGCAAAGCAGTTTCTCCTGCAGAAATGTTCGTCAAGGTTCCATGGTTCCACGCGCAAAAATCATGTTTGTCCCAGTGTTCAACTGACACCTGGGCTCTCAAGAGGCAATCCCACCAGCCAAGAAGCAGTGACATTTTTCAACCAACATTTTGTAAATATATATTTGATTGATCGAAGGGACTTTTTCATCCCCAGGTTTGAGGTCACTTTGACGCTTTGACCTGTAATGGGGCACTGCATGGGACTTTAATTAGGTCAGTTTGAAGAAACTGCTGATCCATGTTTCATTTTCATGCGCGAAGAGGGAAGGGTTTCAAACAACCGGAGTTTGGATGGAGTGTTACAACTTTGCTTTGTTGATCTTTATTTCGTTGCATGACCGTTTGAGGTTCAGCAAGTGCACACAGCATGGGACAACACCATCAATGTTGTAGTTTTTGTTCATTTCCCATTTTTCATTGGTAATTTTCCTGATTGGCTGCGGCCAAGGGAGGTGGGTTGCGACTAAGAAAGGAAATTAACATTTCCCATTGCAACAAAGATGGCAATGGTTTAGAAATCTGCACAGCGTTCGGCCGCTGGCTAAACTTGCCCTATAGTGCCTTGTTTCGACTGTTTATGCACAATTGAACAATCAGTAGATGTGCTGCAGGCAAAACCTGCATCTGGGGTTCTCGTTGTGGAGGTACCTTAGCCCTCCACCCAAGTCAAACAACAGGCACAAATCCAGCAATGTTGCTTGTTGTCGTACCTTTACCAAGTGCTAGAGACCTTCAAATAAATCCAGTGGTATCAGTGCCCAGTTTGGTGGAATCCCAACCACCATGGTTTCCCTTTTGCGAGCGGTCTTTGGCAAAGAAACGGATGGCATGCCAAATCACCAGCCATTTCTCCGTATTGGTGAAACACAAAAAGCAGACAGCCTGGAATTTACTGCACAAGTCCGCCTTGGCGGCCTGCGGAGGCTCCAAGGAACTGGTGGACTGGTCCAGATGATGGTTACTTCTTCCAGAGGCACGATGTGCGGACTAGCTAGGGAGGGATGCGGGTTCGGGTGAATCATGTGGGAAATCCCATCTACTGTATTCTTCTTGCTTTGACACTCAAGCAATTAGCTGCTACGCTTTACAGACTCGGCTGGCCAACCGTGCAAAAAGACCAGACGAAAAGCGCGGGGTAGTTCGACTGACGGCCCCCGTTGGGATGTGCACTACACGAGTGGTGCGTGGCTGGTGTCCTGTCGCACTGAGGCTCTTGTATCACCTTTCATTGGCAGGGAGAGGTGAGGAAGGCCGGGAGCACGGAACCGCTTGCCCTACCGGGTTCTGGCGCGGAACTGCAGCTGTTCTTTTGCTGGAAATCCTCCGGGTTCTCCCAAGACCAAGTGGGTGGACATGAAACACCTCGTGAACATCGTGATGAACCCCCCCCATGTGGCCTTGTGGAGAGCAACGTTCCTGGCTTCAAGGATCCGACGATCTGAGTCTTCGTCACTCGAAGACTCAGACAATTGTTGGTTGATGAATCATTGATGAAGCTTTCCTTATGACAGCGGATGGTGTATGAAGCGTGTTGAACACACGTCGTTGTGCTGGCGGCCTGACAGTAAGCAGTATCCTGCAACAAAGATCGCATATAGAAAGAGCCTATTACATGTGCAATACGCATTGGAGTTCCGAACCTCCATGTGTTGCAAGGTCGACCCTGGGCCGAGAAAACACCACTTCTTCCGGCTTGGCACTGGAGGGTTGTGTGAAAGGTTCTCCTCTTCCTGCCTTACGTCTTAATGTTCCTATTCCTCTCGCTCTTCCTGAAACATGTTCCTCACGGACTGACCGGTTTTTACCTTTTCTGACTCTTGGATATAGCGATCTGCCCAGGCAGAACAAAAACACACAAGTGGTCAAGTCGTGGGTCAGGGACCTCCCTTTGGCGAATCGACATGTCGGATAATCTGGGCCAAGAGAGGTGAACATGCCCTGAAACATCTAAGCTACAAGAGCTTTCTACCAGAAGACATGTCTCCGCTGTCCAGCTCTTCCCGTGTTCACCGGCTTCCAAAAAGTCCCGTTTCGAAGGTGTTTGGGGTGGGTTTGAAGTGTTTGAAACCTGACGGACTCAACTCGGCCAGGACGGGCCCTCCTCCTGAGGCCATCCGTGGGCATCCTGCTGGGAGTCGGGGTTCTTTGGGTTGTTGGGCCTTTTGCTTAAGGTGTCTCATTTGATTTGCATCTTGGCAAACCATGGCAAACCCCTTCTAGAACAAATCCCAGGATGGTCTGTTGGAGCATTTCCATTTCCAACGAAGAAACACCATTTGTGTAGCAAACGGTCAATTGGAGGTTTCCGGTAGGCCTTGGGAAGCAGCCTAGACATGCCTAGACTATGGTGTCTCCCTGTTACCAGAAGTGGTAAATGTAGGACTGATCCACGTGGGCCTGCAGTGAAAGGTGGATCTAATTACCTGGATTTACGCACGTTACCTATCTACCTGACCCCGCCACCGGAACCTTGGGTACCAAGTGTGCTTTGTTGCAGTCTCAGAATGTAAACTCAGTCCCAAACAGTTCCACACACAGTGGTCTCTGCTTTAAAGCTTAAAGCATTTGCCCGCGTCAGACAGAGCTAGGATTGTCTTCCTCTATTGACTCTATTGAATAGTCACCGGATTCTTTGCAGGCTTTGCAGGCGTTAGAATCCTGAAACACATCCCCAAAAGCCTGCAAGTCCTTCTACAAGTCCCGAAACATCTATAAGCTCCACCTGAAGAAAAAACACCTTCCCCAAACCCTCCTTCAAGTCCTGTTCGTCTTTTTGCACCTGACGTGCCTGACGTGCCGTCTTCCACCCCAACCAACGCCGTCTTCCCCACGCTCGACCCAAAGAGGTGGGAGTGGATGGCCAGCCGTTTGCGGCGACCTGGAGACGTCATCGCCGTGGCGCGGGCGACCTGGGCGAGTCCAGTGTCTTTGGTGATGGCGGGAAGGTGTCTTCTGGAGATGCTGAAGATGGTACTCTGACCATACCGAATGGGTTCATACCAAAGGGGGTTCATACATGTTTCATACCACAGATGCCGACCAGATCTGGTCAGTCGTTCCACGTGTTTTCTTTGGTCAACATCAGCTGTTTCCCAGACACTACCTACAGGACCATCCATCCCTCCCTCCCCAACGCGTCGTTCTTGGGGGGGGGGATTGGCAGCCATATGCAGCCATCCCGTTTGTAGAAGCAGAGATCGAAAGGCGGGAAAAACCGCCTGCCATTCCAACCGTCTCCGCGCTTTCAGCGCTGCGGCCCGGGCCCATTCGCCGCCGCGGCGCCGGTCGGCGGGGTGGTCGCGCAGGTCGCGGAGTTGAAGGCGTTTGCTCCCAAGGGTTCCTTGAGACCCAGCCTGGGAAGCTCGGAAGGCTGAGGGTTTTGCTGAGCATGGAGACGAATCCGAAAAGAGCTCGGGTGATGCTTCGATCATGGTTCCTTCTTTTGGCGGGGTGAAAAGAAGCTCCCCTTGGCGAAGAGGGGGGGAAGATCTTTCGGCCCAGCTTCAGCAAATCTGAGTCTTCCAGAAGTGGTCCTGAAGTCAGATCTGAGTCACCCAGACCTTGGAGATTTTCGCTCCCATACGGCGATGAGAGATGTATATGCGGCGTGTCGCTGGGGAGCGGGATGATTGGCGGTGTCCACGAGATGATGAGAGTACTGAACATTGAGCCCCTAGGGATCCACATACCTTCTCAGAAGGTGATTGGAGACACTGTTATGTAGGTTTACCTTCTGAGAAGGTACTTGGATCCCTAGGGAGTATAATGACCCCCCAAAGCCGGTCCACACCTTCACATCCAGTGGTCCTCCTTCAAATTCTTGTGCTAGTGGGAGAAGTATATAGACTCGACTTTCATGGCTTCCTGTACTACACTTGTACTACCCTATATAAAGAATCCTTGGGCTCTCCATGGCAGGGGTCGGACCTTCTCCACCGAAACACAGGGGTCCGGACCCGGTTCCCAAACCCTATGTGTTGGTGAGGGGGGCCCGGATTCTTTACAGATCCCAGGATTCTTTACAGGCCTGTAACCAGCCCATTGGCTTCCATGCTATATTTGTACTACAAAGTTGCCAGTTCTCAGGCCCTATCTCGGGCTCTGGCACGGCGGCGGCCACTGCCCTCGGCCCCTTGGCTGGGTGGCGCCGTTCTGGGCTCTTGGACAACTGCCTGGGCTGGGTAGCACCAAGAGACATCAATATAGACTGGGTCCGTCAATGACAAGCATTTTGATTTGATTGATTGAGCTTTAAGATGCTTTTACAAGCATTTTGATTTGATTGATTGAGCTTTAAGATGCTTTTAAGTGATGCTTATTGGCCACACATCAATACAAATGGGTGGCACAAAGGGGGAGCTCCATCGATGAATCCGTCAACGGTTGCACTCGGACCCTGAGAGTTGGGACGGCATTTGCCGCCAGATGCTGGATCCACGATCAGCGTGACCCCAAAGAAACACAGCAGCCAATCCGCCGCCGAACTTCCCTGGACAGGAAGACCGTTCAGTCTTCAGTTTTTTTGTGGAGGGAACTCCAATTGACCGTAAGTGGGGTTGTACTGGACATGGTAGCTATAAGGATCTTGGTGTGTTGGGATTGGAACCCTGCGACCCTTGCTGTTAGCTGAGGTTCCTCCCAACAGGCCAAGGCAAGGGCCTGACTGCAGGGCAAGCGTAGATGCGGCTGGGCCTTTTAGAGCTTGGCGAGGAATCCATTGTGGGTTCAGCACCTGCCGTAAAGTATGGAATACAACCGAGTAAACCCCCCAGCCTTCTTGGATCGATCCAAGAAGGCCATGGTTAAGACGGTGAACTTCAGATTCAATGCCTGGACACCAACAGCGCAACAGCGGGTCCCAACGACCGCTTGGTCCATGAAGACCCCTAGCTTGGATGGCTTCCGAAGGTTGGCTTCCGAAGGTTGGCACCCGACCCTTTTTTTCGGCCCTAGCCATGCATGGCTACAAACTTACAACCCTTTCTTTTTCTCCGCTACCGTTTCTGCGTAACTGTGGGTCATTTTTTCAGCAAAAAAGCGGGATATAGGAACAATGTCAAACTTGATCATTTTTGATCAGCTGACCGGGGATGATGGGAGTCCTGGAATAGTTGGCCCTTCATTGTGGCCACGTGGGCCAGGCGCGAGCAACCACTCGCAAGGCAGGGCGGAAGTGCATGTTCAGTCTCGTTCTAGCAATGGATCTATAGGGACGAAAGGAAGGAAGGAAGGAAGGAAGGCAGGGAGGGAGGGAGGGAGGAAGGAAGGAAGGAAGGAAGCAAGGAAGCAGGAAGGCAGGAAGGCAGGAAGGCAGGAAGGCAGGAAGGCAGGAA
>CAXAMN010017779.1:1075091-1123895 GCA_963970005.1 Durusdinium trenchii
TGCTTTTTCCCGACCCTTGGAAAATTCTTTGTCGTGGGAAATTGCGCAAGTATGGCGAAAGGTTCGCATTGTGGACGCGAAAGACGACAGGGCCAAACCCCACCCCACTCCACTCTTCTTGCTGGAAGCTGAACCATTTTGCTTTTTCCCGGCCCGGAAAAAAGCAAATTGGAAGTCTGGACCATTTTGCTTTTTCCCGGCCTGGAAAAAAGCAAACTGGAAGTCTGGACCATTTTGCTTTTTCCCGGCCCGGGAAAAAGCAAATTGGCAGTTTGGACCATTTTGCTTTTCCCGGCCTGGAAAAAAGCAAACTGGAAGTCTGGACCATTTTGGGCCGGGAAAAAGCAAATTGGCAGTTTGGACCATTTTGCTTTTTCCCGGGCCAGGAAAAAGCAAATTGGAAGTCTTGACCATTTTGCTTTTTCCCGCCCCGGGAAAAGCAAATTGGAACTCTGAGCCTTTTGCTTTTTCCCGGCCCGGGAAAAAGCAAATTGGAAGCCTGAACCACTTTGCTTTTTCCCGGCCCGGGAAAAAGCAAATTGGAAGTTTGAGACGGAAAAGCAGATTGGACATCCAGTTTGCTTTTGGAAAGCCAGGAAGAAGCAAATTTTTCGGAGAGCTGTGGTCTAATGGATAAGGCGCCAGGCTTATAAGCAGAAGGTCATGGGCTCGAGCCCCACAGGCGCTCCTTGTTTCCAGGCCGGGTTCCAAACTGGAAGGCTGATACATTTTGGAAGTCTGAGCATTTTGCTTTTTCCCGGGCCGGGAAAAAGCAAAATGGAAGTCTGAACCATTTTGCTTTTTCCCGACCCGGGAAAAAGCAAATTGGAAGTCTGAACCATTTTGCTTTTTCCCGGGTTGGGAAAAAGCAAATTCGAAGCCTGAACCATTTTGCTTTTTCCCGGGCCGGGAAAAAGCAAATTGGAAGTCTGGCCATTTTGCTTTTTCCCGGCCCGGGAAAAAGCAAATTGGAAGTCTGAACCATTTTGCTTTTTCCACGCCCGGGAAAAAGCAAAATGGAAGTCTGAACCATTTTGCTTTTGCTTTTTCCCGGCCCCGGAAAAAGCAAATTGGAACTCTGAACCATTTTGCTTTTTCCCGGCCCGGGAAAAAGCAAATTGGAAGTCTGAGCAAACTGGCCTGACTGAGCCCTCTCTTGTTCATGGAGGGTTGCGCCCAACCAAAAACACACCAACATGAGAACTGCTTGGTTGGCTGGCTTCCTGTTCCTCAGCAATCAATGTGTCAGTGGTCAGAGGACACAAGACGTGCCAGGGCAACTGCATGAATCCTTGAAAGCCTCTAGCCCAACGAAAAACCATTTTCGCCGACAGTGGTAAAACCCCACGCGCGAAAGCTTGCGTAAGCTTCGCGAAGGTCCTGCGAAAGGCCTGGAAAAAAATGAAAGGACTTTTGAACAACCCCCATGTGATGTTTTGAGCAGTATGCTTACGATGTTTTGAGCAGTATGCTTACGATGTTTTGAGCGAACACATCGTAAACATTCAGCACCCCTCCGGTCATGTTCCAAAGGGGTGCTCCTGGTCCCAGGGCATTGTGATCTCCTGACAGAAGACATGTACGGCCATACATTGCAGTACACACCGCCATAGAAATACTGCTTACTCCCCTAAAATATGGGTGGCCAGTATATATATATATATATGCGTGTGTGTTCTGCAAAAACAGGTCGTTGGTCAATCCGCGCCGTGTTTGGGTTCACCCCCTTGAAGGCTCCGTGGTAAATCCGCAGCCGGACGGTGTCGCCGGACCGCAGATGGCGCCTTGCAAGAGCTCCGCGCACGAGCCACCGGTGCCCTGGAGGCCAATGGTGCCCGGTGCGGGCGGGACTTTGAACGTGGCGATACCATGCAGGTGGTGCATGGTGGTGCTCTGTAGAGTGCTGTGCTGGGTAGAGTGCTGATCCAAGTTCCAGCATGCTGGCTGGGTGCACTTTGGGCACAACCCTGCATGAAGTGATCAAACAGAAAATGACAGATTGCTTTAAGCACATGTAGATGAACTGATAGAATTATCCTACGTTTGTTTGTGTCTTTTCCGGCTCACACTGGAGACTTGCACATCATCACTGAGACATTTGTATAGCCTGACACCAGGACTGGCGCGTGGTCAGAAACTAAGGCTGATGCGACCCACACCCAAATGCTTTGACCTGCATTTTGCATAGGCCCTCAAACACGGGCAGATCATCCTGGGATTTGGCAAAGATCGCAAGGGGTGACCCTCCAACCTTTACTCTCCCTGTAACTAACACTGGAAGTGGAAAACCCTCTGTAGAGGAAAAGGTCTTCCAAGGGACCACGTTCCACTTCCATGTTAGTTCCAGAGAGTGTACTGTGTTCCAGCCAACTCTCTACTGCATTGATGGCATCAATGTGCTTTCTCATTGAATGAAGCGTCGAGGAATCGGCGTGACAGGCAGGGGTCTACCCTGTCTTCAACGGGAAAGAGCAGTGGAAAGCCAGCATTTGTCCTGCTGGTGCCTAAGTTCTTTCCAGCCAGTTTTCCTGACGGGGCTTTGGGATTCCAAAGTCCTCATGATGAGAAAGGCTCTATTGACATTCCCCACAACACAACAGCCCTGAAAGAGGAGCAACAGAATATTCTGTTTCAGGGAGTGTCGTTTTGGAAATTAGCTATCGTCTCTAGTGGCTGAATCTTGGGGTGATTCGGGTTGGGTTTCACGGTACTGACACCAACAGTTCATATCTTCCTAAGACTCAGGCTCAGAACGTCTTCAAATGCCTTATCAGAAGGTACTACCACTCCAAGTGTATTTTGCCAAATACCTTGCAAACGGAGGTAGTTGGAGCGCCAGTGGTTTCTTGATGTCCAGTGGCTTCTTGATTGGATCCCCCGACTTCTTGGTCCAAAACACTGACAAGCAGGACTTGACCTCCAGGTGACTTGTTCAGACTGTTTTGACATCCATGGTTGGGCAACATTCAAGACTTCCTGATCCCGGTTATTTGGCAGCAGACTTTCATGGAAACCAAAAACAATGTTGTTCTTGCTGTGCTCTTTCAAGTGCTTCAGAAGCCCCAAAAAGATCCCAAAAAGCCTCGCGCCCCAAGAACCTCCGGGGCACAGGCAGCAGTCACACCCGGTCTCAAGGTCCAAGACCGCGCTCGCCCAGGTCTCGCCCGGGACCTTGCAGGGCGTCGGCGGACCATTGCAGCGCACCCTGCAGCTGCACCAGGATTGGGTCCACTGGGCCCCAAAACACGCGAGGGTCGAAACGCCGGCGAGCGACTGGGAGGGTCGAAAAGCAGGTAAGGGCCTGGTAAGGGGGGTATCTAATGCGCAGAATCATCACATATGTTGCAGTCGTTCCCATGCTGCCCAGTTCGTCTCTTTTTGTTTCTATGAGAAGGTCCTCACCTGAATGACTTGGCCTATTCAGACTTCGTCGTCGCTCGGAGGCAGATGCCGCCCTTGGTTTGGTAAAAAGCCTTGCGTCCAAGGTGAGATCCCTTGCTGTAAACCGAGACGGGACGTTGCTGGCCAGTGCTTCAAACGATCTCTCAGTGAATCTTGGTTTGGCAGTAATTCTTTTCGAACACGTGCGCACATGAACTGGAGAAGGAGAAACAAGTCACGAACATGTTTTGTTTCTAGTGATGAAATCAAGCTAATTACTAGCCTTACTAGCCACTAGGGGTACAAGATGTTGGCTACTGTTCTCAGGCAGTCCCCATATGCCTTATTGGAGTTTTTGTTCTTCAACAAAGACATTATTATAGTAAAATAAACACATACAATGGGTTGGAAGCACGGTATCATCATGCTCAAGGTATCATGACTGTAGCCTGATTGTAGCCTGATGACTCCGTCCTGCTCCGATTTCTGTAGCCCGGTCATTCACTACGGATGATGAATCTTCGGAATGTGTGGGGAGAGGCACAATTCCATTCTGCAAACGCAATACACGGTGCAATACACGGCATGTCCTGCCTTTCTCCGCTCAGAGCTCACAGTTCATTGAGGACTACTTTGATTCTCGTTCTGTTTTGTCAGGGATTGACACCCAGACCCTGCTAATAGGTATTAACAATTCCTTTTGAGCCCCAGCATGCCTTAAACACACCCAACCCCCGTTCGAGGTCGCGAGGTTCCCGTTCGACCCGTTCATCTTTTTCGCACCAAAGAAAACGATGCGATCGCCGGTCTCAGCCGTTTTCAGCTCCTAGGAAGGTGTGGGATTTGACACAAGACTGCCGGATGCTCCTGGAGCTTCTGGGTCACCGGACGGCCGTCCTTACGGTCGACCTGAACGGCGACACGGTGTTGTCGGGGGACAAGGAGCCGCGCGTCCGTCGGCGTCCGGTCGGGGCACAGAAAAAGAAGATCCGATCCAATAGGCTGTTTACAGGCCTGTAAAGAATCCTGGGATCTGTAAAGAATCTAGTTCAGTTTACTCAAGACTCAAGAGTGTGTGAGAATCCAATCTCAAGTTCTGTCACGGTCACGGCAGATGGTTTGTCGAGGTTTGTCGTGATGGATCTGTCGGATGAGGGAGTCACAGTTCTCAGATGACGTGAGCATCAGCAAGTCATGTCCAAGCCGGGCTGTGAACTCCATGTAGTTCTAACCAAAAGCAGACACTCCATGTCATGGGTATGGACATGTATGGATAATATGATGCCCACTCTTCGGGTGCTTTCAGGGGGCAATGATGGGCAATGTTAGTATATGTGTGAGAGACATGCCCTAGGCCTCCAGTCGCACCTTCTGACAAGGTGGGACAGGGGGCCCGGGGGCCAGGAGGGTCTAGTCAGACCGAACCTGAGGAGGTAATTACGTGGCCCTATGGATCCACTGCCACCTTCTCAGAAGGCAATTGGACCCGACTGGCTGGCGCCTACATAAGCCTGTCTCCCTGCTCACTGGTTCATCCTGGTTCGGTGGCAGTGGATCCATAGGGTGGAGGTGTAGGGATGCTTTGGACAAGAGTCCCTGTCTCTCACGGAAGACCCGGTGGCCCCACAGGACGAGGCGATTCTGTGGAGCTTGGAGGGCTCGTTGCTGAGGCGATGGGTCGGGGGAAGCTCACAGGTCCCCGTGTGTATTTCAATAGGGAAGCACCCAGACATTGGAATTTTTGTGTTGGTAGAACGGCAGCACTTGAATAGCGATTTCTTGGAAGAACAAAGAACAGCTCAGCCACAAAAAGCAAGAAACACATGCGAAGAAAAGGGTTTATGGAACTGGCAGCGGTTGGACTACAGTCTTGTTCTTTGAGTGTGTTGTTCGGATCTCTTCCGCGGCCATCATCCCAGGCTCGGGCTCTCTTTCAAAGCGTAGCGTGGAAGTCTTGCTGGATCTTGCTCCAATGCTCTCGTGCTGCGTAGCTCCAGACCTTTCAACCGAGGAGATCTTAACGGAGGAAGAAGCTCGTCGACGACACGAGCTGGCGATCCACCAAGAGGTACGCTCCGCGGGTCACCTCCACTCGCTGGGCGACGCCACCTTCGACATGGGAAAGATCCTCCGGACGGATCCAGCGTTCGTGGACTTGAAGATGGCCGAGCTTGATGCACTGGTGGCTCAGATCCAAGACGGCCACAGCCGCAGAAGGCCCGATGGCCACGGGATGCCCATGGGAGGCACGGAGTCGATGGAGCCCTTTCCAAACCAACAGCCGATCCCTCCTGTACCTCCAGTGCCAGGGGATGCACCAGTGGTGAAGGCCGTTCTGGTTGCACCCACATACCAAAGCAGCCAGCACAACGTACCCTTGCTGGGTCGGCTTGAGGTACTCCTCGGATCGGTTGGTGCCTTGGAAGACATCCAGGTTGCGTTGCAGCACGCCAAGGTCAGGACTCCAGAGCTGAAGATCTTGACTGATGCCACCAAGCCAGGTGGTTGGGCTGTGACACATGAGGCACCCACGCGGAAGAACATCCTGAACTCTATGAAATGGCTGGTGCAAGATGCGAAGCCTGGAGACAATCTGCTTTTCTTCTTTGCAGGTCATGGTGGGCAGTCCAGAGACGCTGACGGTGATGAAGAGGATGGCCAGGACGAGCACATCTGTCCTGTCATCCAAGGGCAACATCCCAAGTTTGCAGCTGCACTCGAGGGCTCCTTGGAGAAGGAAGAAGCAGATGACCTTCTGGGCCGTGCGATCAGCGATGACGAGATTTTTGAGCAGATGTTGAAAGATCTGCCTAAGGGGGTGCGCCTCACCACCATCTTTGATGCTTGTCACAGCCAGACTATGGCAGATCTAAAGCACTCCTACGAGGTGCAGGTGGAGGATGAGGAGATGGCACGCGCACGGCGACAGGAGCCACCACCCCCTGGTTTCAACTTCGACAAGCGGCCTTTGATTTGCAAAGAATTGAAAGGCAGGCCATGTGCGGCCAGTGTCCTTTGCTTGTCAGGTTGCAAAGACCGGGAAACTCAACAGACGTGGTGTGACCAAAGCGGGCCTTCATTGCGGGGATCCTACTTTCTCACGAACATGCTGGCCAAGGCGATTGCTGGCATGCGCACTCCAAACCCAAGCTATGCCGATGTCTTGCGTGAGATCACGCGCGATTTCTACCGCGGGAACAGGCTCAATATGAGCATTCCCAACTTCTCCACCTCTTCAGCAGTTGACCTCGATGCACCTTTCAGTTTGGCAGGACCACTCAAATGAGTCGTTCCAGCCACGATCAACGGTCGCTCGGGGTTCCAAGGTTGTTAGTTTTACCAACTTGCGGAGTGGGACTCGCGTAGACATCAGTATACGTAGGTAGACAGAAGCGACAGCGCTTATTGCATGTATATATATATATAAAAAATATATATTGTAACTGCATAATGCTGTATACAACTGTTTTGTTTCACCTGAAGAATCACACATGGCTTGAAGAGGGATGATGTTTTGATTTGATCAAGCGGGACTGACTGGGAGTCCCACGGAGTGGCGCGTCCCACTCCGTGCTCCGTGCTCCGACAGCCTTGACTTGTCACATGTCCCAGCCAAAAGATCCTATGACGTGAAGAGCCCAGCGAACTCGAGGTGAACTGCCATTTGAGGAACCCGAGTCGGCCTCCAGTACATGCGATTCGAAGGTGGGACAGGGGTGGGTGCCATTTTCGGGTCCCAGTCATACCGAACCTGAGGAGGTACGACGAAGTCGGTGTGTATAGCAAAAGGGAACCTCCACACGAGCACGACAACGACGTCAATGCGCCACACAACGTCAATGCAGGCGTTGGGGTGGTTTCGAAGGCGGCTTGAACGTGGTGCTCTTTGTGGGCCCCGATGAGGCGGCATTGGCAGTTCATCATGAGGCGGGGTCCCCCACGTGCACCACGGTGAGGCGTGATGTGGATGTGGTTATAACTAGGGTTCTTTTGACATGATGCTTTTGACAGAACACAGCAAGATAGAGTGTAGGAGTGCAGGATTCGAGATTCATCCGGCAATATGAGTAAAGATGAACAACGGTATGAGTAGAATTTTTGGAAAGATCAACAACGACGACACAGACGACAACCCCCAAGACTCCATACCATCATCATGGCTCCGTACTTGACACTGTTCCTTTGATTCATGTATACGTAAGCCCTGCCTATAGGGATCCACTGCCACCTTACTATCGAAGGTGAGCGGGTTCGACGCTTCTATTTTCCGGTGTCACGGTCGTGTTCCTTCTCCTGAGGTTCGGGAGGGACAAACAGACCGTCCATCGAAAGTCGAAAGCCACTTCAAGTGACATGTGTTCAAGTGAGGTGGTCTAAGCCGAGTCTGTTGACGTACGCAGCCCGTTGACCACGGGTGGCACAAAAAAATCACGATGGTCACATCACCCAGAGACTCCATGTATGCCATATATGCCTATACATTGACCCCCCAAACCACTCCAACTGATCGGCATATATGGCAATCCCATGGAGTGTTTGGGTCATGCCACCAAGAAAAACCACACCCGGACCGCTTTTCTGGGCGAGTTCCGCTTTTCGGACGCCTCCGCCGCCGCGATCTCATGGGATCTCCAGGTGCAGGTGATCTCCACGAGCAGCTCCACGAGCAGCGCGGCGGAAGCTCTCCGGAGCGGCGCGGTTTGGGGCACCGACCGGTTCTTCCCCAGAAACGAAGAGCTTTTGGACTACTCAGGCATGATCGAAATCGCTACGGTGAGTGAGTCCACCCGTTTCTCGTGTGCCATGACCGCTGGAACTGCCCTCCAGTCCGAGAATAGGAGTTTGCATGCTGGGCACTGCAAGCTGTGGAGATTTGGACGTTCCACAGCGTCTCCTCTCCGAATCTCCACATGCGTCCGCCATGTGCTTTGGAAGTGTGCGATGATGTGGTTTGCACAAGAACGTTGCACAATATATAGCTCCAAAACCCTGGCAAATGATAGAGGAATCACCAAAAAGAAACACTGTAGTAATCTATAGTATCCTTTAACAAAAGTCTAAAACATTGGGTAAATGAGAGGCGGCTCACAGATGATTATGATGCAATAGAAGCAGAGAATCACTTTTGACCGTGCCTCATGTGGCCTCCCAAGGCTTCAAGACCGTTCGCCTCCCACACGACGTGCGTGTGGCCGCACTGGCCGCGAGAAACTTCCCTGGGTCAGCAGGCCGGGGACCACACCTGTGGTGATGCTTTCCCCAGAACGTCCTCGACTATTCTTTAAACCGTCCAGCCCATATAAAAACCGTCTAGACTGTTTCCTGGATCTGGCGGACGTTTATAGGCCTTGCCGGGGGGGGTCTGTGGAGAGGCTCCATGGAGGGCAGGCCTCTGGGATCAAAGCCATGAGAGTGGCCATGAGTAAGGACCTTGTTCATATTTATCAACCTACTGCACACACTTTCCAAGACACTAGAAGACTTGGAATCAACACTGCAAGCTAGATTGATTGATCAATCATGCAATGCAATGACCTTGCGTGCCGCCCTTGCTTCACGATTGCTGGATGATTTTGAAGAAGCACGAGATTGTGCGCCCCCCACTGCGCCAATGCTTCTGATGTTTTATGTTTGAAGATGTGTGGCATGAATGCGCCCATGGTTGTGCCCTGTATACTGTGATTTAGGCTCATGCTCTTGAACGGCTAATGGATTTGGGACCACAAAACATTAGCCAATTAGAGCTTGAAACACGCACATGGTACTGGCTGCCAAAACCTTTTTTTCTCTAATCTTGATCTCTGTTTGCAGCAATGCCGGCACCAGTTCGCGCAGAGATGGTAGAACTCCTGAAGGCGCATCAGAACATGAAGCTGCCAAACAATCCATTGAATCCTTTTGGCTAGGCTAGTAGCTTAAACAATATTTGTTGGGTGGGCGTTTGAGTGGCAGGCCTTTTACCAGGACTTCATCACGTCAGCTGGTGAAAACTATGTTGCTGACCGGAGGGGGGAAATCAAAGCGCGCTTGGGATTGTCCACGAAGGACCGGCGAGTTGGTCACCTAGATTGATAAACCTCGTTCGACTTCAATTAAACACTGGACACTTGGATCGATTTCTCACTTGCTCATACCGGATTTTCATGGTCGATATTTTCCCAGGTGCCTAAATTCTCCATGGTCGAGATTGGTTTCAAGTCCGAGGGGGACGACCAGGATGCGTCTACCCAGTCCAATGCCGCCACCCAGTCCAATAACAACCAAAGTCCCCAGAGGAAGAAAAAGCGGTTGGAAATCACCGAGGACGAGGCTGCTTGTTCAGCTGATCATAGGATGTAAGCATGCAGTGGAGAATATATACTAGTTAATATATTCAATCTATATCATGTTTGGTCTCATGCATCCACCTTTGGTTTCAGGTGGAGTCCCGCATCAACTATCCGCTGGTGGCAAATTATTTGGCTACATTTGCAGCCAAAATGCCTCGCAAGAGGGAAGGAGAGGCATACCTTCCATGTTTAAAGGGCCCAACTAGTTCCAACATTTTCTGCCTGTCGGCCAGATTGCTTTGGAGTGGGTCAGCATGCACTTCGTGCTCAACCCCCAGTTCAGGGACAAGTTCGAGCATGAGGCAAGTATATTATATAGATAAAACCAGTTCGCCACAACCCCAACTAGGGCCTTGATCGACATGTTTTTCGGTGGAGGCATGGAGTATCACAGAATCAAGCCTCCATCGTGGACTCGCTGCATACGTGCTCACACGCTTCCAGAAGAATGCCAAAGCGAGGCCTATATAGCTAGTGTGTACAGTTGCAACATGCACACTATACATGCACATGGAGCATTTGCCCCCTGCCCAGGCCAAACCATCCCCGGATGCACGAACTGAAAGAAATCGTTCGCGCAACTTTGGAGGACCCCTGAGATTGGTGCAATATCTAGTAGTTTCTTGTTTGATATCGGCTTGGCTAGGAGGCTGGGCTCCTCAGGGAGGATGGCCGCAAAGTTGCTACACGAGGGCCCAAAAAAAGAGAATCCCAGGTCGGCCCATGAATTTAATTATTTGTTGCTCCTATTATATTAATTAATCGGTCGGTCGATTATCCTCAAAGATTGGCAGGAAAGCTTCACGTCGACGGAAGAAAGCAAAGCGGAAGAAGTCGTTGAAGTGGTGGAAGAGGAGAATGGTGAAGAGGTGGCAAAGCTGGGTGAGCATCATGAGAGTTTACCTTTTGAAGTGGAAGAGGAGGTCCATGGACATGACGATGAGGTGAAGCTGACACAGGAGGACGAAGAGCAAGAAAGTGATGCTGAAGCAAAAGGTGAGGCAGGCAAAAACACCAAGGAAGAGGGAGGTGAGATTCAGCAGTCGACTGAAGAAAAGAAGGAGGACGAGAAGGGCGAAGGCGAAGACGAGGAGAGGAAGAAAAGCGAGATGAAAGAAGTCAACAATGGACCGGATCCGATTGCACCTGCTGAGAAGGTTGAGGGTGATGATGATGAAGTGGAACAGGAACGTCAGAAGGAAGAGAGCTCAAAGAAAGCAAATGTTGTATACGTCGAGGAGTCTCCACCAGAATGGCTCGAGTACCCAGACAACCAGATGGGCCTATCACAAAAGAGTGACCCTCCAAATCTTCGAGATCTTGAAGGCGCCCCACGCGAAATCACTAGTGATGACGAGGATGCTATCAAAGGCAATCTACCGGAAAAGATTTTGAACAAGGACTGCGTGCCCACCGTTTTCACCACCAATTTTTCTGTTTCCCAGTAGCTAGCGCACAAAGTGAGCCCTCTGTTTGCCAGGATCGAAAGCCTGTCTGTTCTAAGCCTATGGAGAGAGCAAGCTTGGAAGCAAGGGTGGAAGAAATGTGTAAAGAACTTGAGGAGCTGACAATGGACTCAAACGATCTTGTCAAGGCGAGCTACCGTTTAAACCGCATCTAATTTTAATTAGATTGATGTACACCAAACGAACCGGTACATGTTGTCACCGCACTGCACTGCCCGGAAGGCCCAACGAAAGGTCAGAGCAGCTTTGAAGAAGTCGTTAAAAGAAGGCGAGGTGGAGGAGGAAGACCCTGATCGGAAGTACAGGGATGGGCAAAGCTCGGAAGATGATGAGGATAACGAGAAGAAGAAGGGAGGCACAGGAAAGGGAAGGGGAAAGGGCAGAGGAAAGGGACGTGGCAGAGGTCGAGGGAGGGGAAAAGAGACAGGTAACGACAACAGCAAGCCAATTGAGAAGAAAGATGAGAAAGGCAATGAAAAGAAGAAGAAACGAGATCCCGAGGAAAGAGAGGAGGCCCAGGAAGAGTCTGGGAATCAGAGAAAGACAAAGACAAAGAGAACTGATGATGATAGTGATGATGATGAAGCGCACAAGAAGGTGAAGAGTGCAAAGGAGGCCAAGCCGAGAGGAAGGAAGAGGAATTCACAGGAGGCTGCAAATGGTGGAGCAGCTGATGCTGAGGAAGGGCCTGGTGAGACCAAAGAGGCGGCAAGCAAAGCAAAGAAGAAGAAGAACACTGATAAAGAACAGGAAAAGAGTGAGGCCAAAAGAGAAAAGGAGCAGGAGGCGGCCGTCAAGTTCTGTCAAATAAACATGCACAGCAGGATCACACGTCTTTCAATACTGATTCCTGGCTAGCTGGTATTCAGTCCATTTTGCAGAGATCGATCGATGTGCAACCTACTGTGTGCGCAGGGATGGAATCTGTCTGGTCTCCATGCCCTTTCCGACCAAGACCCGTCCTTCAAGGTGCCAAGAGCTTCGGACTTGCACAAAGTCAAGCCATAGCCTCACCTGAGATTAGGACATCAGCATTGCTTATTTGGACCAAGAATTTGAAGTGAGGTCGTTCACCGTGCAGCCACCAGAGAAAGCCTTTTCTGAATCCCCTTCATCGATCGGAGTTTTGCCGGAGACTCACATATACCACTCAAGTCTGTGCTAGCACCCGTTTTCACAACCCATGAGGCAGCACCCTGCAGGGTTCTACGTGAACAAAGCCAGTGTCGTCGCAGTGAACTTCATCAATGAGAAGAATGCCATGAGTTTGAAGGCTGATACTTTGTGAGTCCCTTCTAAACTAACTCTTTCGATCTAGCCACAACAAATATAGATCATGTTTCGACCACTGGAACGAGGTGAACAAGAAACATGGTGTGTCTCTTTATTGGAGCACGAGGGGAGCCATCTTGTCGTCCAAATCCCAGCTATCGGTGGAACAAGCAATTTCTTGATATTCTAGATTCCCAATGAGTGCAGTCAAAAGTCATGAGCTGCTCTCTTGCACGAAAGCTTCTATCATCTTCTATCCAAATCGGTCGTGATTGCAATGTTTGCAGCCTGAGGTGGCGGTTGGCGAAGCAGATTGCCGGCTGGGTGGATTTTGAGCAGAGCCACCCGTGCAGCTCACCGGAGTCGCGGGTACCCCACCAAAGCCCAGCATAGGCAGAACTATTTTATTGTTTGATCGATCTATCGATCTATGGATCTGCATGCGTGATGCGTGCATGCAGTATATATATAAATATATAAATATATATTCGAGAGTGTTGGTGCTGCTGGGTTCGTTGGGGAGTTTAGCCATATGTTTAAAATTGATACCTTTTCTTAGCAATCAGTTCTGGCTAGGGTGCATACCGAATCTGGTATTGGGCAGCCCAGAGTTGTAGCTAAGTGGTCAAAGCAAGTGAGCGACAATGAGTCCATGTTGTGTACTGCAACTTTCATTTCATGGGCAACTTGTGGAACAATTCATCCAGTATCGTTTGCATGCGTGACATACGAACTGTCTCGTGCTTTCCTCGATCAAGCGATCTGTTTGGGTGCTCCGACCTAGTTTTCACTAGCTAGCTAGCCTAGTGTTTTCACCCGAGTCATGCCCGGGGACGATTCGTCATGGCAAACATGTCCCTTGGCGCTCTCCCGGAGAGCTTCCCAGCTCCTCTTGAAGCTGGGCGCTCCGCTGCTGCTGCCCCTTGAAACGAATAGTGATTGTTGCACTTTGCATGTAGCTAGCTGTGGATCAACGACCAGGGCAACAAGAAATCGGGTTGCACCCCCCATTTGTAAAGATTTCATTGATCAGGGGTTGATCAGGGGTGGAGCTGGCAGGCTTCCTTCAATTCCCATATATCTATAATACCAATCAACTTTCGAACCCAATGCCCAGATGCAAGGCTCCACATGGCGGACTATTGCGCTCAGTCTGCTGAACACATGAAACGGGTGCCGTGCCAAGCACTGCTCACAACCCTGAGCAACCTGACTAGTCCCAATCGATCTGGTCTTCCCCGCTATCTCCCAGGATTTGATGGCCTGTGATTTCTTCAGCGGCCAGAAGGCTGTGGCAAATGGGTTTTGCCAACAACTTAGCTTCATGATCCAGGCAAATTGAACCCTGGTCTAAAACCCATTGCAATTGCAATCGGAACTCTTGTAAATATGAAAAAAACGTGGTCATCGAGTCATCACGTCAATTTGCCGGCTAAGATTCAGAAGGCGAGAATGTGCCAGGAACTCAATCTCGGACAACGCACCTGAGTTTATGCTTTTCTCGCATACATGCATGCGTGCATGAGGGCTACCTTTGACATCCTCCACAAGCCAGAGCAAAACCTTTGCACAGTGCAGGGAACCCAATACTCAGAGATCGAGAAGGAGTCTCATGTTTTGCTTGCCCTGTTTCTGTAGGCAAGGAATGCTCCTGGCCGTGCGCAACATTTTGCGCACAAAAAGAAAACGGCATGGTCTTTGGCGGTCCCCCATGCAGCTCGTGGGTGTTTGTCAATTCAGCAACACATGGGAGAAAGAAAGACGGTGACCTGTTTGGAAACACACAGTACCAATACGTCAAAGACAGCAACAAGACTCTCGCCTTTGGAGTTTATTATATCTTTGTTTTTGCTTCCGGGTTTCGTCCATATATATAGAGAAAAATCGAGTAAACGATAGACTGCTGACCGTTCAGCCCAGGATAACTTCCAGGTGGACCCTGCTCTTGCTACTGGCGTTTGTCAGGTGCTTGTACACTGGCACGGAGCAGCCAGGACAAAGCATTATGCCATATTTCCCTTACTTTGTGAGATTGCGCGCTGCCTTGGTGCCACTTTTGAAGCTAGCTGGCCTGGGTTGGGACAGCGTGTTCTTGCCGGAACCTCAAATATATTGTTCACATCAATCAGCCCAACGTATGAAGATGGACTGGTCTTTACTTGGGCTGAGTTACATGGGCGCCCACGGCCACACATCTCCGAAGCCATCACGGGTTTTTGGTTGTTTGCCCAAAGCTTAGCGATACCACTGAATTAATGCATGTTCAACATCATTTTTTGAGTTGTAGTCTCTTGGAAACATATATGTCTATCCATGCAATGATGCAAGAAATAATCCTGCTCCTTTCTGGGGTTGGTCAGCCCGGCGCCCAGGCCTTGGGCAAAGAAGCTTCGTATCCTTCTGACCACCAAAGAACGCAAAAGGCTCCGGAAGACAGGGCAAGGCATGGTCAAAATCTACCGTGATCGTTTTGGACAGAGAAAGGTGTTGGGGGCTCAAGCTAGATTAAACTTGTCAAAAGAAGTGGCAATGTCGTGCTTGTGAGCTAATGTTTCTTTCATTGGATTTCTTAGGACTGGGGGCCCCAAGATGAAACGCTCAGCGGCCTACCCTCCCCGGTTTGGATTGAGAGTTGCAAAACATCACCTGGACTATGTGGCAGCTAGACTGCGATACCATGCAAGAGCATGCAACCAAACTAGTATATATATATAATATATAGTTGTGTCCAACTCATCTCACGGGCCAAGGAGAAGAACCCAAATATTCTTCGTAAGGCCATGTACTCAAAACCCATCGACAAGATCCGCCAGGCTTTGGGTTCGGTTAGCTTAGCTGTCGTCCGGGTTGTGGTCGATCGAGTTGTCCAAACGCCGGGATCCAAGCAACGTTGCAACAACAGATTAAAAACTAGAATTCAATGCACTTCTGTTTTGCACCGGGTTCTGGTCCCAACTTTTTGCAGTAGTCCCAATCTTTTGCATTGGTTTTGGTCTGGACGGTCTCATGGACCAAGTGGGGACGCTGAGAACCATACAAAGAAGACCGTACGTACCAGGAATTATATGCTGTTTGGTTTGACATCCCCAAAGGTCACCTGCATGCCGGTATCCACCGTCATGGAACCCAGAATCGATTACCTCCCATTCGGCCCACACATGACCGAGCTGCAGTCTCCGGATCGCTCACGACTCACGCAGGTGAAGCCACCATTGCAGTGGAAGCACGCAGAGTTGGAGGAAGTGAGGGCTTTCCTCATTCGTGAACGGGATGCCGGCAGGTATAGTCCCGTGCTCCCAGGGTTGGACCGCTAAGCAATGCATAATCTTTTGCCAATTCAAGGCTGGAAGCTTTTAGGTGCCCTATAGAAACAACTCATTGAATTGATATCTGTGGACTCGCCACAGTGTGAGAGACAATGCAGGCACGAGAAAACAGGTCCAGTTTAGCAACTGTTTGAGCTGGAGGTTCGTTGTTTGCAGTCGGCCCTGGAGACCTACACACCAACTCTCAAGAGGCTTTTGGAATACACACCCAATCTCAATCCCAAGGTGTTTTGAAAACACACGCAAACAAAACAAAAAACACAGAGGCCATGGACAGACCATGGACAACCCGTGGAACGGACGTTTATAGTCGTGGAACGGACGTTTATAGTCGTGGAACGGACGTTTTGAGGCGTGGACAGGGCCCACTCCAAAAACACACTATTTTGATTGCAAATGTAATTATATATGTTGTTTGGGAAGTTTGGGATCAAGGATGGAATGATGTATGAGCATTATCACATCATGTCATGTTATGTTAGCAGTACTTAGACTAGAGATCTCACTAGCCGCAGTTTTGCGGTCTTGTCCCACCGAGTCACGCACATGACTTCTGTGTCAGAGATCTTGGAGAAGGCCAAAGCCAGGAAGTCCAAGATCTCGGAGGTCTGCAATCATTCCAAACCAAGTTGCTTTGTCGTTTCTTTATCGGAATAAAATATATAGATCGCAAAAAAGCACGTCAGGCTTCACCACCTGCTGATGCCCCGAAGAAGCTGGCATCCATGAGAAGACCCAAGTACATTTCTTAGATCGATAGATCGATAGATTTCAATTAAATTGTAACCTCAATCAAATCCACAGCTTTCTGAGGCCTGACTCCCAGATAACTCTGGTCTACGGGGAAATACCAGAAGAATCTGAAGATGAGCAGGGCCCAGGCCAGTTGGGAGTCGCTTCAATCTTGCCTTAAAAGCTGCCAGTGTTGAAGTCGCCATATGTCGTGCGCTCGATCCAATCCAGGAGATGAAGAAAAGAAAGAGAATGCAACAAAGGATAAGAAGCGTGGTGAGGAAGGCAAGGACAAACATGACAAAGCGGAAGCTAGAGACCAAGGTGAAGAACACCAGAAGAAAACGAACAGTAGTGGCAGCAAAGATGGAAATACCACACCGGGTGGTAAAGACAAAGAGGATAAGACCACGAAGCCGTCGACACCTGAGCAACCCAAGGTCAATGCAAGAAAAACATGGAGCATGAACAAGAAGAGAAGGGGAGGCCGAAAAGACTGAGGAAGCTTGTTGAGAAAGAAGACGAGGATGCAGCAGAGGTGGAAGACCAAAAGGGTAAAGATTCCAGACAAAGCCAAAGTCAAAAGCAGCCTGCTGACAAATTGAAGAAAAGTCAGAATGATGCAAAAGGAAAGAGTCATGATGACAAGGGCATGGCAAAAGGAGACGGCAAAAAGACACCGGAGAACCCCAAAGAGGGGAGAAAGGCATCGCATAGAGCAGATCAGAAGGTAGCTGCAAAAAGTGAACCTCGAGCAAAAAGAATGACAGCTGGAAAAGACGCTCATAAAGAAGAGGACGGCCTAGAGCAAGAGGAACCCGAGGAGGAAGATGATGAAGAAGAATATCAAGAGGAAGCAGAGGATGAAGAGGAAGCAGAAGATCAAGAGGAAGCAGAGGATGAAGATGAAGCAGAATATCAAGAGGAAGCAGAGGATGAAGATGAAGCAGAAGATCGAGAGGAAGAACCAGAGAAAAATGAAGAAAAGCCACCCAAATCCAAGAACACCAGGAAGAGTGAGAAAAAGGCCAGCGGAGGGAAGCAGGTAGAAGCAAAGAAGAAGGGGCAAGAGAAGAACACGGGGAAATCGAAAGAGAACTCGAAGCAGCCGAAGCAGAAAGACCAGAAGCCTGTGGAGGACAAATGCAAGAAAAGCAAAGGTAAGGACCGTAAGGACAACAAGGATGCGAAGAAAGACACGCAGAAAGACACAAAGACGCCGAAAGATAAGGAATCAAAGGAGAAGGCTCCAGCAAAGAAACAGAAGACCTCGTCGCCTAAGGAACCGGCGGAGGATGAATTGACACATGCACTTTTGAGCAGAGCTGGCACAAAAGACATAGAGGCACAAGAGAAAGAGGCTGAGGAGAAGGAGCAAAGGAGGAAGAGGTACAAGGCAAGGAAAGAACGTTTTTACCGCTCGTTGAAAAGTCTGGACCCCAAGATATCTATATATGCCCCCTTTACTCATGGCTTGTTGTTGGCCCAACAGCATTTAAGCGTTTGAGAGCCTAGGCCCGAACACTCCGGCCTCCATCCGCAAGCACTCGAAGAAGTACAAGAAAGGTCACGATCCAAGATGTCGATCACGTCATCCTCAGCTTTTCAGAAATCAAGGGAGTCTAGTAGTTTGTCTTATTTCACTGAGATCGGGATGCTATGGCTGTTCTTTGGGAGGAATGGCTGAAATCCTCCGAGAACTGGAGGAAATCAACATACCAACTGACCCTGGCCCGATCTCACGAGACTAAACGAGTGGGTGCAAGACGCTGGATGACTTTTCAGCAGATTTGCTACTTAACTTGATAGATAATATGTGCCAAGTAATGCTTGTTCCCAGTGCATGGCATCCATGCGGGTGCCAATGCCATATGAGGCGACAAATACAATTCCAGGGAATTGGCCCAAGCGATCGTTGACGCCAAGCTGGCGGATCCCATCCTAGCCGCGCAGCACATAAAGGATCACCCCGATGCCCCGGGGAACCCTGTTCCTTTGCAAGCATTGTTTGAATCTAGATCGATCAAAACAACCTCATTATATATAGTGGACTCCATCATTTTACTCTTTCATGCAAGCATGCGTGCATGCATGAGGAACTGCGTCTTTATTTGGTTTGGGACAGTGAGAGCGAGACCGACACCGACATGACTCTGTTGACTTCGTCCATGAATGTCCATGACGATGATGGAAGCAGTTCACAAGACGCAAAGGGATCTCGTCGAAAGAGCAAGAAAAACAAGCGGCGTAGGGAGACATCTTCGGAATCCAGCTCAGAACAGGAGCTGAAATCTAAATATAATATATTGTATCAATGATAGGTCATATATGCATGCACGCTTTGGCAACTCTGTGGATGTTATTGCATTGATTGTTTAGGAGTCAGAGGAAGCGTCGGAGACCAGCAAAGAAAGCAAGAAAAAGAGTGGAACCAAGAAAAAAAACAAGAAAGCAAAAAAGAAAGCAGGAAGAAAGAGAAGTACCAAGCAAAAGAAGGAAACGGATGAACAGAAACAGAAACGCGTGAAGAAGGAAGAGGCAAAGGCAAAGAAAAAGGAAGAAAGAAACAAACAAAAGGAAAAGCAAAAGGAAGAACGTGAGAAGTTTAAAGAAAAGGTGAAAGATGCAAAGAAGGCAAGAAATGTGAAGTATGTGAAGTGTTCTTCAAATTTGTTTCTTTGGTCAAATCATCTAACCTTGTAATCTATCTAGCCTTGGCTTTGTGCTAGGTGGTCAACTCGCTTACCAGCAAGATCAACGATGTGCGTGCGCGAGAAGAGCGTGTGAAAAAACTGCCACTTATCCTAGCTTATATATGACACAACCCTGAACCCATCTTGGCCATGTTCGACCTAGTATGATGCGTGTAAATCTCAGCTAGCTGAGGAGTGCTGACATGCAGGGGCCCATGCAGAAAAACTTGGACAAACAACGGTCTTCTTTGCAGAGTGTCAGGGATGCGCTACAAAAGGGTATTGAAAGTTTTGAGGCAGGTTTGATACCAACCACATATTTCTATATTAAGTAATATTGTGTTTTTTCTGCAATTCATTCTATCGATGCAACCCGATGCTATCGGATCCAACGGCTGTGCAGGAGAGCCGCGTCAAGAAGCTGCAGGCGGATGGTGAGAAAGTGCTCGATAAGTACCAAGATTTTTTGGACAGCCTAAAGGTGTGAGCTGGTCGGGATTTACCTGGCCATGGCTGTTTTTGCCTTTTAGAACCTGCTCCTTGAATCCTTGAGTCAAAGCACACAAACACCTTTCGTTCCTAGATAGATCAACCTTCCAATCTTGGTTCACTTGGTCCGAACATCAGGGGTGGGTAGAGGCAGCAGCTTCTTTTGTGTGGGTCACACTGTGACCACTTCTTTTCCAGCGCTAGTTCGTGTCAAGAACAGCCATGTCGACACTGTGCATTGCAATAGTACTTCATAGATTTGGTTATCTTTGGTTCTTCCAACCAATCTTGCCAATTTGATAGGTGGATGCACTGAGTACTAGTGTTGACTGGCTGTCAGTGGGGACCGCAAAATATATAAATTTTGCGATGGACAGGGCCCACGCTGCAATAGACTCTGCAGGTGTGCCTGGGTTTGATCACTAGATCGTGACTAGAAGACCGACCGCCAGAAAGCCGAAACAAATGTAGTTGTGGCCATTGTATAGCGGCATTTTTTAGATTCCAGATATACCAGTATACAGGGACACCCACGCAGGTCCAGTCTCCCAGCCAGTGGAGCCCGCCTTCTTCAACAACGTACTTGATGACATACAAGCAGGAGTGACTTAGCATATATAGTTCAATCGAAGAAATGAATGCTTTGTCCAATTGGCTCATATATAACTATATAACTTGTTTCCATCATAAAAGCCCTCATCCGATCTGGGTTTAGTCCAGGTGACAAGTGCAAAAGCTGCTTTGAAGAGCGCAAGGGCCCACGTCAAGGCGCGCAATACGAGGGCCATCGCGAGGGCCATCGCAATTGGAGCGGTAGTTTTTTTGGGGGGCATGCATGACAGCAGTGTGCATTCGCATGCATGCATCCATGCATGCAGGAAAGCAAAGAATTTTGCCACCCTAAATCGTTACGCTTGGGAACTAAAGCTCCTGGCAACGAAGCTCGTGATCTTGAACGAGCTACCAGAATCAACTTGGAACCTGGGCCAAACAATTGGATTATGTTGGATTCTCCCATACATATAGTTCCTCCATACTTTCTCACCTACCACGAGGTCCATCCTAGCTGGTTCTTCTTGATCAGCTGGATCCGAGTAGTTTGAACAGGGTAAAAATGCATTCGCTGCTGTCTATTGTTGCGGGGCCCTGTTGTAGAGTGAGAACCGTCCTTTTTGGGGGATCCACCTAGGATGTGACGACTATTCGGGCGCCTGTGAAGACTGGGGAAAAGTCTTTTGCGTGGACCGACCTGCAAATGTATGACCCACACAACATCGTGCGTTTTCTATTTGGACCTGATGTTGGCATGGTGATTCAATCAGCTTTGGTCGAAAGGTTCTGGCACTTGGAACGAGATGTTGAAAAAGAAGATTGGGCTGTAGCCCACCCTGCCGAGAAAACACATATCCCCATAGCCTTGTATGGGGATTCCGCACAGCTCTACCCAAATCAGAACGTGAAGGTGCTTGGGCTGTTCATCAGTTTTCCATTGTGGCGATGCTTATCGAATCGATGCTCGCGATGGTGTATATTTGCCATCGAGGAATCCAAACTTTGGAAAACAGATACATTAGACGCAGTGCTGCGACGGGTGACATACAGCATGAATCTCTGCTTCGACGGACTCGATCCAACCGACAATTTTGTTTTTCCTTACAAATTTGCGATGACTGAACTTCGGGGTGATTGGCTCTTTATGAGGCAGGTTTTTGCTTGGGCCTCCTCCTGGACATCTCCCACTACTACATGCTTTCGATGTACTGCGCGGGGTGGGTGGCGAGGTGATGGAAGTGAAGTTTTTTACAACCATTGGGACGATACTCCCAATTGGCATCACTACAACACTGCAGAGTTCATTAATGACCAGCTTGGGGGGAGGCGAAGTCCCTGTCCCTAGACTTAATGCATGGTTGAATTATGTTGAACTATATAACTGATGATTTTGTTTTGAATTCTGGTGGGGGAAGTGGTACAGTCTTATTGGAAGTTTCTCTGGTACCCTGTTGGCTGAGGCCCCCTAATCCTCGTCAAAGGCTTTCACCCGCAGCTGATACAAATATGTTCCATGCATGTTCTCAACCTTGGACTGGCCTACGATCTAAATGGCTGCTCAATGTCCCATGGTCAATATATCGATCGACAACAGTTTTTTGTTGGCGTGGTAGGTACTGTTTCTTTTAAATACATGGTCCCTAGATCTGAGCTCAGCTCACATGCATGAGGGCATTTCTACAACGGTGTGGCTATTTTGGTGATGGTGGAGGTGATGACGATGTTGTTCGAGGTCAGCTGAATGAAGCATACCATGTTTTCAAGGAATGGTGCAGGGCAAACAAAATCTACTGCAGTCAACCACGTTTCCGAGCTGGGATGGTCTCTTGGATCGACTCGGCCTGTTTATTTTTTTGTGACCCTACTATACTACCACGTTTTACGACGTTTTATGTGTGCACGTGTATGCCTTTTGATGTCATTGTTTGTTGGGGCCTGCGCTAGCCGCTAGCAGCTGAGATTTACAAAAAAGATGGATCAACGATGTTCACGGCAAAGGGTTGGAACTCGAGGATACTCACCCAATTCTTTCACCATTGCTTGCAAGATGCAGAGCAGCAGCAGAATGTTTACCCTGATCAATATGGTGAGTTGCCTTTGCTTAGCTCCTGTGCGACTCTTGATTGATTTCAATATATTGTCCATTTACCGTTTCCCACAACGTCAACTTGACCCTAGGATTTCAACCGATTCCAACCATCGTTGATTTAGTATAGCCTTTGTTGCCGAACAGCAATTTTACACTAGCTAGCTAGTACTTCTTGTATACGAGCTTAGGACAGCTTTGGCCCGGTTCTATTGGCTACAGGAGGCAGGTGGGCGCTTCTACACTCCCTCGCAGAGACAAGAGGTGTATGAATCCGCCCGGAAATTTGTGTCTCGATTTGTGGCTCTTGCAAGACTTGGAATCAGGCCGGCCTGGGTTGTACATGAACCATTGGGATCACCAAAAAATGATAGGCGTTAGATGGCGTTAGGCTTGTTGAACCGTCGATGGATGAGTGCATGAGTTAATGAGTGTGTGGATGATCGAGTTGTGCGAGGCAAAAAAGGGATATCTTCCGAGTGCGTGGCAAGCTGCATGTGCTTTGGCAGCGCTACAGCGTTTTTTCTGCTAGCTTCTGTTTTGTCTGCTTAATCGCAGCGATCCTAGTCAGAGTCAGTTCGACCCTGCGTGTGATAACTAAGTTGATGCTCCACTTGGCGGAGGACGCCAAGAAATGGGGGCGGAATGGACGCTTTCATCACACTTTTTCTGATGAGGATTCCATGGGCTGGTTGAAGTGCAACTTGACACAAAGGCTATAGGTGTTCGTTTTGGGCCTCCATGACATGGTCCCGACATGTCCCGACGATTCATCGTATTTTTATTGTAACAGTTCATTGATCTAAGGCATATGTCGTCGAGCTGGTGGCCGAGCAAAAACTAGAGGCCCATTTGTATTGCGAATGACGAGGATCCGGCTTTACTTCATGAAGACCAAAATGAATCTGCTGCTCAGCGTTTTTGAATTGTATGATGATGGCTGTATGGTGGCCTTGTTTGTAGGATAATAAGTAAATTGATTTTCTACATCTCGATATGTTGGTTCCCGGCTAAGGCTGAACAAGCAGGCCAAGAAGCGCGCTTTGAAGCAACTGAAGTGACACTAGCGGTGGACCAAAAAGGAATGGAACAGGGATGGGCGAGGAGCTGTGTTCCTGACCCAGTGGAAGAACATGACTTCAGGAGGTATCCTGAAGGCCTTTGGAGAGGCTTCCTGGAAAACCCTCTAAACCGTCCAGGCTGACCCAAAA
This sequence comes from Durusdinium trenchii, assembly GCA_963970005.1. NCBI lineage: Eukaryota > Dinophyceae > Suessiales > Symbiodiniaceae > Durusdinium > Durusdinium trenchii. The sequence goes on from CAXAMN010017779.1 coordinate 1,098,629, forward strand.
CCGTCTAGCTGGCTCGACTGTTCTTTAAACCGTCTTTGGAGTCTCTGGGTTTCAGATACTTTGCTTTTCACATAGCTGATCTGAGTGGTCTCATATATATAATTCATCATGATTCATAACATGATTCATAACATGATCTGTTGATTTGCAACCCACTGACTCATTGTGTTTCTTTGCTTCGTTGGAAGCTGTCCACTCAACGGAAAGCCCACTCGTCCCGATCTCGCTTGCCCGGCAGGGGGGCGGTCGGAGCCGGTCGGTCCAGAGGGTGCCAGCATTCCTAAACCAGATGGTTGCTATGTGGAGGCCATCGCAAGTAGCTTGGAGGCTATCGCTAACGAGTAACCAGAAGCTACTACAGTCTGTAGTAGTTCCAAACCAGGCGATTTGCTGCTGGCCTGCGGCTGCGTGGACGCACATGCCACGCTCTGGAGGCTGGCGAAAGGCAAGAGTCGGTTCCTTGGATTTCGCGACCAATGAGGTGGTTGGTTTGGGTGGTTGGTAAACAGCTGGGTTTCAGAGCGAATTCAGAAGACTTGGCCAAAAAATGGTTGGGTCGGCATGAGCTATTGTTCGTGCAGTAGATGGACATCATCTATGTTTTCTACTATAGCTACTATATTGCCTTAGAGCTGAAAAGACTGTGGAATGGACAGAGAAAATCACAGGATTCTCATGCCACCCCAGCAGAACCTATATAGACCTGCAAGGCTTCCAGTTCTCATGCAGGTGCAAGCCCAACACTACATATCAACATGTTAGATCATGTTAGTAGAATAGTCAGAATAGTCATGTAGATATCTACAATTATCTACCTGTCAGTATTTCAGTCATGACTTATATCGTATTAATCTCCAACCAAACTTTAATGAAGAGTCAACTCTGTTCCTCTGCCAGAGACCTAAAACGCTTCAAAGCGATTCCAAGAAAACATTCTGCAGTCGACTGGCACACGCGACGTGCTAAGCACCGTGCTGGCACACTCAAGAGTGATGGAGCTAAGGAAGGGCACAGGGATTGAGTTCAGCCCAAGTTTTTTGCTGCGATTCCCGGCTGGTGATCAAGACGTTCGTGCGATCAGCCTCAGTGCTTCTGGAGATTTGCTGGCAGCAGGTAGATCTGCCTGCATCGGATGTGGTTGGATGTGGGCAATCTAACGGGCCAAGCATTCAGATGGTGGTCTTCGTATTCCTGGTTGGTGGGGTGTGTGGCAGGGTTTTCCTTGCAGTCGGGAAGAGGCTTTGATTTTAACTCATTCTACTGTTTGTTCTACTCATTTTTTGGGGGGTTACCCTTGTGAGTAAAGGAGGTTTAAATGCGACGATCCTCAAATCCACAAGCAAACAGGTGTTGTAAGATGTCAATCACAGATATTATGTAAACATGCAAGTATCATGTAAAGATGATGTTGTGTTATCTTGGATTGTCATCATGATTCCAGCATTCAAAATCGCTGAATTTGACCACATGGGAAAGCAAAAAGTGTCTTCCATCTTCACTGTGTTGACACACGTGTTGAAGCTCGTGTTGAAGCTCCAGCCCAGTTGGCGCCAACGTCGTGTAACCATCCAACGGTGTGGATCTTTGGAACGTGTCTGGCGGTGGACCATGGCACCAGGTGGACCGGACTGGTTGGGGGTGTCACGACCCAACACAGGGCCGCCCATAATGGCCGACATGATCCACCGGCAGGTGGGAGGTATGGCGGAGACCAATTCGAACGTAGACCAATTCGATCGTGGACTCAACGGTTGCCAATTAATTTAGGAACATTCCTTTAAAAGTACTGTATCAGTAGCACAGTGCCATAGTATTTTTTTTTTAAATGTATTTTGCTTGAGCATGGTAACCCTTGATAATATATATAGGGTATATATGTCAGCTGCTGTTCGTTTGACCCATGGAAAAAAGGGATTTCAGGTTCGCACCGAGATCGCAGATGTATATAGATACGGAAAACACACACGATCGGATTTTGCGAGGCAACGATGATACCAGGATGCGTTTGTGGAAGATCCAGCCAAAGAAAGCAGAGATCTCAATAGAGCCCCTTTGCACAGCTGGTCTGCACACAGACTGGATTCATTCAGCAACTTGGCGTTTGGAGGCTAGTGTCAACTCATCAGGCTGCGAAACAAAACGGGGCGACCTTGGTTGACCACCCGAAATGAACAAAAGAGACCATCAGGTAGTGTCAAGCTTCCATAGTTTGGTGTGCAAAGTTTGGACCCACTGCCTTCCAATGTTTGGTTTAGCTTCTGCATTTTGATGGCCGTTGAGGTCACGGCTTGTTTAGTTTCCCTTTCTCCCTGTTTCTTCCAAGGAACAGGCACAGACACAGATCCTGGACCTTTATCCTACAGGCTCAATGATCAAGATGTTTTTTCACAACACCTAGGCAAGGACTGAGACTAAGAGAAGGAAAGAAAAAACGGGGCCATTTTTTGCTTCAGACAACCCACCACAGTTCGACACACATGTATTTAAAATTTATAATATTAATATGATTATTGGCATGTGCGGAATCAGCTCCGCCGCTGGGGCCTGAGGTGAGCACGGCCGATGGGTCGCTGGTGGCCTCCGGCGCGGACGACAACTCCATCGCTCTCTACGTGGCTCGGCTGGGCGAGGAACGGCCTGGATGGTGTTCTCGGAATGGCCCTGAGGTGGGGTCTGGAAAAGGGACCACCAAAGCAACAGATCGATCAGGTTGTTTTGCGGTATTTCATTTTTTAAAGGCTGACTCGATATAGCATGATATAGCAAGATAGCAGCGCTATCATTCTTCCATGCTTTAATGACCTTAATGCCTTAATGCTTCCGAGGGGGTTTGGGAGAGGGGTCAACCATGCCTCAGTTTCCAAGGGCCCAGTGTTGACGTGTGCAAAGAAGGCTAGGCAGAGGTGCAACCCCAGCTTGGGCAGCAACAGATGCCAGGTAGAGGGTGATGCAATAGACAATCAGGGTGATGCAATAGACAACTGGAACATACCAAAAACATGGCACTCTAAGCCTATCAGGGCCATCCTGTCTGTGTGCTACCCAGCCTCCCACCACTCCCGCCGTCCCTCCCATCGAGGACGTTCAGGCGCAACGCCTGGTGGGTCGCGTTCGGATCTTCTCGGGTGCCTTCTGCGCCCCTCGGCGGTCCAATTGAGATTGAATTTCCTGTGTGGAAGTTATTTGTCATCAGTTTAGTTAAGCGACTTCCCACAAAGCCTGAACTGGAAACGGCAGTGTCTCAATCTGCTTTGTCTTTGTTGTTGTTGTTGTTGTTGTTTAACGACGTGTGCTTCCTAGGATGTGGAACACACGCGGAAGCCATGCTTCCAGGCCCTATGCTTCGAGGTCTGTTTAACAGGTCATAAAGAGACGGAGTAGGTGTTCCTTTTGATATTTTTTAACCGTTGGAAAGGCCCGGTGATCAGGGGAGCCAGGTTTAAGGTTTATGTCGGGACACTTTCTCCTGCTTCAGCAATAATGCAGCCACACAAGAATGAGTACGCTGTACTCAGAAGCTGCTACGTATACCCTATACGGCCTAGGTGAACCCAGGAACAAACCAGGCGTAGCAGTCGCATGAAACAGCGTTGACAGTTGTTCAAGCAGCAACAGCGTTGCAGTCGCAGGTCTCGGATCAACACGCAGTTTTCTGTCGCAAGTACTGGTCTCGTTGCAGCAGAGACGAGCAGTTAGCAGTTTCTGATCATGTGTCAACGTTTGTGTCAACCTGATTCTTCCGGGTCTTCAAAAGATTAGGGAGCATCAAGGACTGATGACACCATAATTGGTTCATTAGGTGGTTAAGGTTATTGAATGAACATCCACCTAATCCATGAGCATCCAAGCTCTGGAAAGGCCACAAACCACCATAATTCGCAGAAGAACTGATGGACATCAATCTTCAAGGAAATCGGAGAGGAATGTTGATGACCACCACCTGAAGCTAAAGTGTCAACTATGCAAACCCCCACCTTTGGCCCCTCCTCCCAAACAAGAAGAAGCAGATAGCCTTAAAACTTGCACCGCGTGAAAGCCAAGCTGGTCAACATGCGAATTCTTTTTGAGGTAGAAACACCATCAGAAAAACATGAATTCTCGAAGCCCTCCGAAGAAAAAGTGTGTGCCATGAGTTGTACATTGTAGATCGTTTACATCTTGTTTGCTCTACATAAATGTATATATAATATATTATTCTTTTGTACATGAGCGCCGCCTGGCTTTGACTTTATAGCACATTTGTTTGCATGATTAGTGAGTGATTGTACTATACTTTTGCTTCTACTGTTTACAATCTATAGGTTATGTTTGCTTGAAGTTGTTTTCTTTGTTCAACGCACTTTCTACAATGCTTTTACGGTTCTGTACATGCAAACACCTGTTTCCTATGTGCACATGTGCGTGCGTGGTGTGTTGTCGATTTATATGGGTAATAAATAAACCTGTTTCCTCCATTGCTCCTACACCGTCATGTTTCATATTTTGACATGGCTTTTGAGACATATTGTAGTTTCATGTCGACCAACTACGTTGATTTTGTTTCTGAACAGAGACATTCAAGCTGTTCGTCGCCAAGAAAATACGCTGACACCTTTTCAGTTCTCATATTTAGTAGCCGCAGCCAATTTGATTTCAATTGAGTGGTAGCCCACGCGAAGACGCGAAGAGAGACGCGAAGAGAACAAACCAAGACTTGGCATGGAAGGCTTCTGTGCATTGCTTCAATTGCGCCCGCATTCTATTCGCTTTCCGCGAACCGCGGGGACACCATCACCATCCACCATCGCTTTTGAAGCGTTTGAATTGAAGCGAGTTGTTGCAGAACGACGCCCGTATATTGTACTCTTCATTAATGCATTTGCCCGGCCTCAAGCATATCAGTGCTCCATGCAGGTCGTGAAGAATAACAATAGGAAGAATAACTACAGTAACATATACTAAAGCACAACAAGAAAAACAGTGGTTCCTTTTAGGGATTTGTGGACTTTCCAGAGATATGACACCTTCCAGTGTCAGATAGCTGCGCTCTCACAGTCCCCCGCTCGAGGTTGATGCTGTAGGTAACTGCGGAGAAAGACCATGTCTATTTGGAGGCAGCTTTTGATTCCTCGGGAGCACGTTTGTCTTAGCTTTTTTTCCCCGTTCCAAGGTAGTGCTCTCACCCAACGGCCACTGGCTTTTCTCCGCAAGTGGAGACATCCGAGTATGGAGCGTGCCCAAGATGATCCAAGAAACACACAAGATGCTTGGCCTTCCATACCTGCCATGTGGGACTGTCAGTGGAAGAGAGAAGACAAAAAGATGCCACCCGCCCAAATAGGACAACATTGAGAGGGAAATCCATGCATGAGGCTTTGTACTTTAGTGTTTGTGCAGGGTGAAAGCAGACGTGCTGTGATCTAGCATTTCATTCATGTCTTAATATTAATCCATATTCCAATCAGAGTTATGGAATACACTGATGCAAGTCATTAGGTACTGCTCACCCAACATGTGAGAGTTCCTACATTCCATCCAAGCTGGACCCGCAAAAAGGTGTTTCTTAGCCATCAATTGAGTGTATATCGGTGAATCCATTTCACGACTCAACTCAACACCTGCAATCAGTTGCATCCCCATCTCTGGCCTTGCCGATGTCACAAAAACGTCCGACAAACCCCGATACTTGCCATGTCTACACCACACAAACCCAATCTAACCCATAGAGCGACTTGACCTGAGATGCCCATCCAATACATATGAGCAACCACTTTTATTGAGGCTTTACATGGCTTTACTGAAGTAGTCTACTACAGCCCTACATAAACAAGATACTGTTGTTTGATGACACTAAAGTAGTCTGAACGAGATAGTGTGATTTGCTACTAAAGTAGTTTGAACGAGATACTGTGACATGACCTCCTACTTAAGTCAGTCACAACATCTTGCGAACCAATGGTGTGCCACCCATGACATCCATGAATCTTGCGACTTCCAAAGGAACTTCCTCCCGCCCCAGGAGTCGCACCGCCTTCCGCCGCCACGTGGTGCCCATCAGCGCCTTGGCCATGCGCCGCGACGGCCGCGAGGCGCTGGCGGTGTCGGGCGACGTGGATGAGACAGGAACGCCCAACGGCGGGCTGCAGCTGAGCCGCTGGGAGACTTGGAAGGGCTGGAGGGCGCCTGGGCGCGGGATGGGGCCCGGAATGGGGCTGGACCGGGGCGGCGGGGTTGAAGATGGAATGAAGGAATGGTCCATCTAACTGTTCGTGGGAAGGATGGGGGATGGGTGCCGTGATGGTCATTTAGGCCTTCCTTCGTGGAAAGATGGACTGTTTTTGGTGGGCTCGATTTGGGGTTTGGCCCGTTTTAAGAAGACAGTTGACCCACTGATAGACACACTCGGCCGTCAACTTTGGTTAACTTTAAACGCCCTGGAATGTTCTGCAACTGTTGAAAATTATTCGTTATACTAGGTGGTGTACATCCTGCGCCGCACTCAGTGCGACAGAAACCTGGCCTTTTGCACTGTGCACACTGAAACCTGGTACTAAGAAGTGCAGGAGTTTTTGATCCGTACAAGCCAATGTCTCTCCCTACAACCCAACGGCTAGTTGAGGACTGCGCAACGGCTTCTCAGCTGTCCTTTTGCATCATTCCGGGATCGAAGCTTGGCGGGTCCAGCGCTTCATCGATCACATTTGATTGATGTTTCATAACAAGAGAATGTTTCCAGCATGGTGTCTCTATGTGTCTCTCAAATATTCTCAACTTATGTAAATACAGCTTTATTTATAATGTACGATATAATATATATATATTATCCATTATTTTGTTCATATAATTAGTTGCACCTAAACACTGAGGAAGGAAGATGATGATCGACCTCTTTGTTTGTCTTTGAGCCCCAATGGCTCCGCTTGTGCTGTGGGTTGCGACACCGGGAAGCTCTGGGTCTTGGCGCTGGATGGAGACTCGGCGGAGTGGACAAGTCCAAAGGCCCAGGAAGCTGTAGAGCTTTCATGGTTCATAGAATTGTCCATCCTCTTTCATGGTCGTTCCACGGATTTTTCCATGGTTTTTTCACCATGAGTTTGGGATTCTTGGGTCATGCCCAGGGCCATGCCCTGTTGGTTCTCTTGAACTGGCACAGATTTGACTCCTCAGTGGATGAAACCATTTGAGTTCGGTCGGTTCTCACGGGTGTCCTCTGGATTTGGATGTCCATCGCAGCTCATCAAATCCATACTGTTTGCCGTAGAAACACCTGATTTTGGCGGAGTCTTTTTCTGCAGATGTCCATCCGGATGTCCATTCAGATTTCTCACAACTCTTGGTGACTGTAGACACGCTTTTCCGGATCCGGTCCGGTCGTCGTCTTGGATCTCAGAGTCGGATCGAACGGACTTGGGCAGGGTAGGGCGACTGGGCGAAGAAGACTGGACGAAGAAGACAGGACTGGCCAGCCTGACTCCCATAATTCCTGATGACTCAGACCAGATTCCCATACAACGCATTCTCCTCCTGAACATGGTTGCGCTGGTTGGATGTGTTCAAGAAATTTGTGGAATGATGTTCCTCAAGAAAGGTGGGTTGCGTTCATCCTTCAGGTCGTGGAGGGAGGTTGAAAGTCGAGGAATCACGGACATTGCTTGCCTATGCTTCCGGCAGTCCATGGTTTTGCTGGTTTCTTCGCCGAAACCGAACGAGGAACCGCTGTTTGGGAGACCGAAGCCCACAGCGAGCGCATTCATTGCTGTGAGTGGTTGGAGGATGATTCCATTGCCACCGGAAGCGAGGACTCGTTTGTGTTCGCTTTGGTTTGCTCTAAGACCCTAAGCCTTAGCCCCTTCGGTTACCAAATCCCGCCCTAGAGGTCCACTGTGGGCGTGTAAAATGAACGCATGGGGGTGAGCCCCCGCACGTTTCCCTGATGCGTTGTTGGTTGTTTCCAACGTGTGTCCATTGAAGCGAATCCTTTACACCTATCCTCGCCTCAGCTCCAAAATCGTTCTGTTTCCACGTTCTAAACGCTGCAGGATGGCAGCGTTTGTTGCTGGTCTTTGGAGCTCCGCGCCTGTCGCGCGCAGTGTCGACCGTACGAGGGCAACGGGCCCGTCCGCTGCTTCGCCTGGACCCACGACCGAGAGCGGGTCTTGTGCGGAGGACGGAGGTCTGGCGGAGGTCTGGGCAGCCACCGGGCAGGGAGGCCGAATGCTGAGGTCTGGAAATCGTCACGATCCTTTTGAGAAACCTTTTAGGTCCAGCAAAGTGCTCAAAAAGGAGGACGGGTACAGAATGGACCAAAACGGCACCGAATTGAACGAATGAATGATCTTTCCAGTACACCGGAGGCGAGTCCAGATTCAGCTGGCAGGGCAGTCCCAGTCCCCGTTTGTATCTTGGTTTCAGAGAGCGAGACCAAACACCAAGTGGGTGTTAAAATAGGGAGATCTTTCAAGATGTCTTGAACAGCAATCAGCAAGGCTTTCTACAAAACCCAAGATTTCGGGGCATTGGGGCAGTGGGGCATGGTGACCTCGGAACATTCAGGAGACTATCAGCATCCTCGGCTCGTGCACCTGGCCGGTCCCGGCGAAGATGGCTACATGGCCATGGAGTACCAAGATGTGTTGCGACAGGCGACCGACCGACTGACCGGTGTCAGAGGTCAGGAGGGGCGAGGCTGCGGGCCTCTCAAGACAGAGAAACATGTGATCAAGGCCAGGTTTGAGATCTCTGATGGAGACGTCGCAGTAGAGGGAAGTTCAATCCGCGGACTGCAAGACCTTGCAGGAGTTGTAGAGAAGAGGAACTTTTGGGGGATTTGGTGTGCAAAAGCCTGTGATGGTGGTGATTGTGTACTTCTTTTTTTCAGACACCTACCAACTCGCAGCTCAGATTGTTTGTTAAAGGCTTACCGTTGAACCTGGGCGTGTCACTTTTGTTTATGGAAGTCGGAGTGCATGTCAAGAATCAGAAGCTGACCCCTAACTGACCACTGTCAAGTGATTTGCAATAAGTGATTTTGGGTGATCCAAGATGATCGATCTCTCCGACTTCCACCAGCTCAGAGGTTTGGAAAAACTTGCACGACTAGCCAGTGCCAGGGGAAGAAACTGGCCTGCCACCCACCATGCCCCAAGACAGCTTTGGTCAGCATCTGCGGAGAAATCGTGCTTGGACCGATCCCATGAGAGTCGCTGTTGATGATCGCTGTTGATGATAGCTTTGAGCATCACGAATTGCATACTATATGATTCCCAGCTACGAAAGATGGATTCATACGGATTCATCGATTGATCTGGACTCTTCACCCCCCAAACCACTTTCCTCTCCAAATCCGCCAGGAGTTGACGGTCAGCACCTCCTGCAGCCTTGCCCTCAGCTCGGACGACCGACGAGCGGTCACCTGCAGCTGGGACAAGGCACCGGGGTCTGTCACGGATCGTGGTTGATGTACTAGGCCTCCAAGTACCTTCTGAGAAGGTGTTTGGGTTGGGTTTGGAGGGTCCAAATACCTTCTGAGGAGGTACTTGGAGGTGTAGGATGATTCTTTGGAAGGCCAAATTCACTTAAATCAAGATGTGTAAGTACCCCGGCGGGTGATTTACTTCTTCATGGTAAGTGGTACTGTAGTGATGGTAAGTAAAGAGATACACCTTGAAGTGGAAGACTTACAGGATCCACAGGTATTGCCGTCAAAGATGCCCAAAAGTATGTGAGTTCTTGATGCGTTTTGACGGATAGGGACACAACTTGGAGGGAGTTTGGTGGACTAGCGAATCAAATCGGTGGCTTTGTCCGTAGTGCAAGTTGCCGGGCTTCTCCCATCTTCTCCCAATTGGCAGAAACTATCAAATGCAGAAAGTAATGGAGTTCAGGACAAAATTCAATCTTAGGAACCACTCGCGCACTGGTGGAACCTTTGTCACAACTTGGACTGGGTTCCGGATGTTCATTTTCGCTGTTGGAAGAAAGGCACTGGCGTCAGGGACAACCTACCGCAGGCCCCCTGTGAAAGGTGAAGTCTTGATCCCCAAAACCCCCATTTTCGGAGTTCTAAGACGCGCGACGCGGCCGAGTCACAGTCTCCAGGTTGTAAAACGCCACGGCCAGAGGTCGGCGGTGGGTTTTGGAGGTCTTATGACATCAGTGACGATCCATGCAGCTCGATGTTCTTGGAAATGTGTTCCAAAAACATCCAAAAACAAGGGCGGAAGACACCAGGCCTTGCGTCTCTTCGACGTGGACACTGGACAGCTGCTGCTGGTGGTCACCCAGGCGGATCGCAGGGCTAGTTCTCGGTGGATGGGTGGTTGGAGTTGCAAGCGGAAGGGTTCAAGGCCATACTGCCATTCAAGCAGAGGAGCCCCTGGCTTCCATGTCATACACGCAGTTTCCTCTGATCAGCTGACATGCTTTCCGCATGAAAATCCCGTGGATACTCCCTTTTTGCCACCGGTGTTCATCTTAGGTCTCCGATTGGGTCGTCAAGGGCTTCGGTGCAACTTTGGCAGGCAGGAGTGGGCCAGCGGTGTGCCATTGGGATCGGAGGGTATCGTGGCGGAATGTGTGATTTTTCGCATGTGGTGCGGGAAGAAGCTTTACTGCAACCATTGGCGCATCGTGGTGCGAATTGGAGGGAGCTAAGCTGGGCATATCATGGGATTGTCGTGGATTTTCACTGATTCTCATATTCCCCATGAAACAGACACAGTTTTCTGCCAATTAATGGGTTGGGGGCTAGGTGAAAGCGACAGGGGGAGTGGGCAGGATCCACAGTGAAGCGGGAAACAAGATCCGATGAAGAAAACCACTGATGCGACTCCCTGCCGGTTCAGCAAAGTTGATTGGCCCAGTCCTTGCTTCAGGGGACTTGCGACTTGCCCTGGAAAAAACTGGTTCCCCCTGCCCTCAGGTTCTCAGACCGACCCATTGTTTTGGCTTAATGATTCCGCGGAGTTCCCTTGCCCTTGCCTATTTTCTATTGACAAAAGGGTGACCATCTAGTCACCCCATCTAGTCACCATACATCATGACCCAGACACGACCCGTCTGGGACTGCCAGGACGGACTGCCGAGAAACGGCCAGGGGTGGTTGACTGGGGGTCAATGGGGCGGCATATATTCCATACATGGAGTGTCTGGGTTATCTTGGATTCTTAGGCTTCAACCAACAACTTCACTCTTGATTTTATTCCCGATCACTGATAAGCCAGGGTTCAAACCAGAAGCACTCGAGGACTACCCACTCAATCCTACTAAAGTCTAAGATACCCAAACTCCATTGCTCTTGATCTGGATGCATTGGCCATTCGTTTCAACCCATGTCCGCCCATGTCCACGTCCCGCACCCACCGGGCCACCCTGCGGAGCCGAAACAGGTGATTCCGCAGGGCTTTGTGTCTGGAACCTCAGGTCGAAGCCGGGGCAAGCCCCGGCACCGGGGCATTCAGGGGGAGAGCCGGCCTGGTGGGCTTTTGGGGAAAGGAGGAAAGAACCAGATCATGCAGATTTGGAGTATTTGGCTTCCCCCCCCCCCCCCCCCCCCCCCCCCCCCTCTTGTGTTGTTGTTAAGTACAGTACACTCCCTGGGCCATACTCATGGTGACGTGGAGAACGCATGGTAGCTCCGAATTCGTAAAACAGGTAGCGCCATCCACTTGCGCTTCCATGATGATTTCACTGAGTGTGTTTGTTTTTGGGATACAGGTAATTGAGTGTTCTTCCTTCCCTCTTTCAATGCCCTTTTTGCAGGCCCGCAGTCGTGAAGAAAACGGCCAAAAGCGAGGTCAGCTATGCCTGGGATCAACAGTTGCAGCTCTGGGATTTGGGGCTCAGCCTCTTGGTGCTTTGAGGGCTTAGCAGGTGGGCAGGTGTTTGCACCAGCAGACATGAAGACATGTGAACTTCGTAGCAGTTAATCTATAATAGAATACATGTGAAGTTTTCTACAGCGCTTGGTTGACCAATTCCAAGCATAGCATAGTGATGAAAGATGTCGAAACATGCCTGTTGGGTGGTGGTGCACTGGTGGTGCTAGCTGCTAGTCGGCAGTCTTGACTCATCACTCACTCTCTCTCTCTCTCTCTCTGACTGACTGACTGACTGACGGACTGATTGACTGACTGACTGACTGGACTGGACTGGACTGGACTGGACTGGACTGGTTCACCTACGTATTACCATCCTTGATAACCTTGAGCAAGGCCAACAGCGTCAGCTTTGAGGATACTCTACCAGGGTGTTCAATTCTTGTAGGCTCTTCCAGACCCAGACTTGTTGGGACCCCAACAGAGAGCTTCTGACTTGTTTAGATATGAGTCACGTGTTCGCCCTGGTCCAGTCCACCATTGTCGCACTCCGTCCGTCCACCCGGTCCCTTGACCGGTGATGCCAGTCCACCCGCCTGACGGCCCAGGTGCCCGTGGGTCTGGATGCCGTGTGGTGGAGGCCAAAGATGCACCTGAGAGGCTGTGTGCCTGCCAGTGCGGCTTGGAGGAACGGAGCTCTGAACGGAGGTCTTCGGAGCTGCGGAGGTGGACCTGGTGTCTGAATCGAGGTGTCTGGACCCTCGGAAAGGTGTGATGGAAGATGAAGGCATCCAATAAAACCTCATGTGTTTCCTATTGTTTTTGATCGATGGACACCATATTATATATATACTTCAACATGACTATTATGCTTAATTAACTATAGGATACTATAGGCATGGCCTTCTAAGTGACTTGAGGCTGCGATTCCAGGTGGTGTGTCCTTCAAAGACCGGGCGGCCCAATTCAGCATGATCCCTCGCAAGGTCCTTGATGCCTTGATGCCTTTGGGCATGAATGTTTTCTCATGTCTACTAGAGGGGAATTTAGGGGTACGGGCGGAGTTTCCAGCCATGCTGTTGGAATTTACACGACGAGGCCACCACCTCGATTTGGCCTAGCAACAGCCAGAGTCGCTACTCTTCACCAACAGCTAAGAATATGATCATCCAATGGCTAGCTGGCAAGCTGCGGATTCACAGCTCGGAAGCAAGTTGATGGAAGGTGCGGATTTTGCCGACACAATCTGTCACCACTCATGTAGAATCCCTCATTTGTTATGTAATATGTTGTACTCGTAAATAGACTAGCAGACAAGGATCCAATTGATCGGTTCGTCCTTTTTTTCCTAAGGTCACTCCGCCTGTTGATTGAATCGATGACCACCTGGAATTCCTGCAACATTTTGCAAAAACTCCTGGGACACCTAGAAACCACATGTTAAAGACCTTTAAAGGTGTTGATTTGTCTCCAGACCTTTTAAAGGGATTCATCCGGTGTCCCTGTGGAACCTTTTGTTTCGACATCGTCGACGCCAAGGCGATGCCTCTCTAGTGCGCATGGCTTGTGCTCCCCGCTGGACTGAGGGCGTGAGGCCGGCGAAGGAGGGTGGCGAAGAAAAGGGTCCAACCGCTGGTGGTTCTGGAGATCTATATAGTCTATACCCTACTGCTCCAGTCGTACCTCCTCAGGTTCGGTATGACTGGACCCTCCTGGCGCCCATCCCAAACACCTTCGAAACGAAGGTACGACTGGAGCCCTAGGAATAGTTAACTATAGTTTAACATAGAGGTCGCTACAGGGCGACACTGGCAATCACTCCATGCCCTGCACCCAGCGTCTTTCATGTGAACAGGTGCTTTGCCTTGACAGGTTGTGTGTGTTTTGTTTTTTTTGGGAACAGAAGCACAAGTGTGGTTGGTTTTGGTTGGTTTTAACTTTCATCATCATTCGATGTATATACTAAGATAGAGGAGACTGGGGAGACCTCCCAAAGACCTCCGCCAGAAGAGGGGCAATACTTGGGCCAAAACCATCCAAAACCCATGAGGTTGGGGGTTCCCCTATTAAAAGAACTTAAAATACACACCCATGATGGCCTCATCACGATTTGAAGGGGAAGATGACTCACCACACTACCAGCAGGTCAGGGAGGCTCCCAGACTGCTGCCTGCAGCATTGTCGCCCAAAGCCGGTTGGGAATTGGCTGGGTGATCTTGAGGCGTGTGTGATACATCCTACTGGCCTTTACGGATGTGTCAATTGACCAGCATTGGATATGTGGTGGAATATGATGGGTTTGGAGATGGGCATATGTCGGACGTAGGACCCTCAAACCTATCTACAAAATTATTCAGCAGGTCCAACCCTATGCGAGCTTGATAAACAGTACATGCATGGGCAAGGTTCCATTGAATCTCCTGGCAGAAGAATACACAAGCACAGACCTGTCTGATGTTGTTTAAGTATGTTTGTCCCGTTTGTAAATCGCCATTGCAGGAAACTTATGTGAACAATGTTTGCGCCTATTCAGCAAAGATTTTGGAAGAATTGATCCATGTGGCTTCCAGATCGGCATCCAGGCGTTCCTTAGCCTTCTCCGACGAGGAGGGCGCAGTGCACTTCTTCAAGGCCACAACAAATCCACGTTGATCCGAACATGTCCAGAAGTGTGGATGCACAGAATACAGTTTATGTGTTTCTTTCGGGCACCCAGCGGCAGAAGTGGCTTTGGTTTGCTTCGGACGTTAGTCACCAAACTGCCGCCATCCAACTGGCCGTGCAGGTCGAACTTGTACCACCCGCGAGCGGTGAGTGACTGTGCTGGCGCGCAGCGGTGCGTCGTGCAATTGCTGCCAGCGGCGAGCGCGACGTGCCGACAGCACAAAGCTGAAGGCAAAGGCAATGGCGAGGAACAATGTGATGGGCAGTGATGGTGGAGAAAAGGTATGCGATTTCGCATGCGCCAGTCAGCAAGGTAGAATCAGTGCAAAGATGTGGAAAGTAACTGGTTGCGACACTGGTTCCCCTCGTGCGACTGGTGAAAAGGGGAGGGGGATAAGAGTAGATTGGAGACTTGATTTGTTTGAAAAGAAGAACACATATGTGTTTTTGTTGGGTAGCAGTATATATGTTAGCAAACCCTCCGCCATCCGACATCTTCCAACATATGTTATTTCCCGTTATTTTCTACTCCTCCAAGCAATGATACGACCTTCTGAAGATGCCTGATATGCTGACTACCTTGCCTTGATGGTTGGTTCCCAGAGAAGAGTTATGTTCATCACTCCCAGACCAGTGCACTGTTTTTGTTGTTTCCATGTCTGTGGCATGGACTAAGAGCCCAAAATGAACTGAGCGAAAAACCGGTCACCAGGCACCTTGGAGGTTTCAGTGTAGACAATTGTAGAAGCAGATAATGGAATCTCGTTGCAGCGCAGCGATTAATGATTGGTATTTTTGGCGATTGGGTGGTCCTGAACGTGAAAACTTGTGGCAAATACTGATTGGTTCAAGATCGACAATGAACATTTGTTCGAACCCAGATAGCTACTTGCAGCTTATATATCGCATCGATGTTGCACGGAATCCACTCAGAACCAAGCGTTTTGGCCATTTTTTGGACTGTTCAGTTCTGGCACTTGTCGCCTCCAACCGTCTCCACTCTGTTCGCGAAAATCACGGGTTCAGGCGGTTCAGGCGGTTCCGCTGGCTCCAGCTGTTTGCCGGCTCGCCCCCGTGTGACCGGTCGGCCGCCTCATGAGGCGGAGTCAGGGGACGAATCGGGTGGCCGTGTTGGTGGTTTTTTTGGTCGTTTCTGTTTGAATTGCCCCTGAGATGGTGAAAGATTGGTTAAGAAGTGGAACGGAACGCGACGTCTGGTCCTTTTGCGCCTGAGAGGGGTGTAATTCGTGATTTCAGAGTCGACTCCATATAGAATATCAAGGTGCCAGTATAAGTTGTGAGGTTTTGAGTTTTGACCACGGTTTCTGTGAGAGATGGTCAGAAGGTTGTCACTTGACTTTTCTTAGAGACTGGACTGACATGGGGACATAATATAGCATATATAGATAGCTATAGTCGTACTCAATGTGTATCGGATACATAATTACTCTAGTTGGAATTCAGTAGACTCTTGATGAATAAATACACCACCATTTGGCTTGTAAAACCTCTGTAGGCTTGGGGTGATTAGTTAAAATCAAGAGCCAAGAGTCTACATAACCTGAAGGTCCGGACTGCACTGCCAGGTGTGGGCCACAGAAAGGCAGGCTGTGGCAGATTTTTACCGCTTGAGTCGAAGGTGAAAGTGATTGGTTTCTAACAGCTGTTTGGATGTTATTTGGATATATTTGGATGCGTTCAAGGTCTAACAGCTGTTTGGATAAATTTGGGTTATATTTTTCCAAGGGGACAAGGGCCAGGTTTTCAGACAGGTTTTTGCACTTGGCCTTTTTCAATCTCTTTAAGCTGGTTGGGTAAAGCCCACATCATCCTCAAAACGCTATATTACAACAAATAAGGTTGCCAATACTGTTGTCTTTGTTCCGAACGGCTTCCAGCAGGTAGAGTGGAGTGTGAGATAGTGTGAGTATACATATCATGAGGATGGTTCATGAGAGAATTTGAGGGATGTCCAATCTGGAGCCACTTCCTATGTTGAGCCTTTTGGATTTTGTCAATCTTGTCCTTTTGCCTTGCTGTGTTGCACAACGATTCGGTAACCCATTGAGTTTTTGCTTCAGTGCAAACACGAGCAGGACCTGTCGGCCTGTCAGTTGGATTGCGTGATTCAAAGTTTTTGAATTGCTGGGGCTCCAAGTACCTTCTGAGAAGATGTTTGGGATGAGTTCACAGGATCCAAATACCTTCTGAGGAGGTACTTGGAGCAGTAGGGAATGTGTTTTCCTGTTTTCCTCGAATCTCTTCAACCAAAGAGGCACTAGGGAAGGTTCTTCCTCCCAAGTTATGGCTTCCCTGGGATGTGTGGCGACTGGAATCTAAGGATCAAATGGTAGATGGTGTGACTTGAGCGGCAGATGACTTGAGTTTCGCTGCTGATCTGGCTGAGGTGGATTTGCCACAATCAACAAGCACAACGATGAAATCAAAAGAAGACAAACACATGTTCTTCAGGCAGGATCCAGACTTGGGACTTCCAAACAATTACTGAAAGAATACATAGTATCGTTTGTCACACATGAAGGCTGCATGGACGCTCCGTACATCTTGTAATATATGTTTTCCTCATCAGCATACTGTGCAGCTCGTGGGCCTCTGGATGTCATGCGGACATCAGAAGCTGCCACTTCAACACAGCAAGTTCCTGTGTCTTCTGGGTCTACCAGTGAGGGCCAGCTTTGCCCCCTGTTCGACTAACAGAGTAAAGCAACCGTAGATGGTGAAAATCCAATGAGTTGGGTGGAGCCTACTCATATCATATACTAATACCTAGAATATATAACTACAATCTGCACATATTTGCATAGAACTCCCTCTCGCAGAACCCTGGCCCTCCGCCATGAGCAAGCAGCGCAGTGGCCAAGTGCATGATGATCACGGCTGGAGGCCGGCCGTGCCGCTGATCCGGGGGGTGTGCTGATCGCGAATCCGATCCCATCCAAGTTCCTTCGCGGTGGCATCAGTGACACCGAACCATTTCAGACGATCCAGCAGAAGGAGGCTCTGGACCTTCAGACCTGGCAGGTGCTTCAGACCTTGCAGAGTCCTTCCTTCCTTATATGTAGAGCCCTGTTTTTTTCTCTTGCGTGTCGTGTCGTCCTCGCTTTTGGTCACGGCTCATATGGCAAAACAACATCATGTGTTGCTTTTCGTAGTTTGAAATCACTCAAAATCGGTCCATCGAGGGGAACGACGTCCACTGGTTACATTAGAGCTCTTAGCTCGTGGGTTGGCCCGGTCGTCGCTCGATGGGTCGGACGTCTGGACGTCACTTCACCTATCCGATCGTCGCGCAGGTCGTTGCTCCAGAGTGCTTTAGAAGACACGTGGTGTCCCAGCTTGGAGGCGATGCCAGACAGGGAGACGAAGAAATCGAAGCCACGGGCCATCAAGAGAAAAGCTGGAAACACATACCCCTTGAATATGTCACTATAACATGCAGTTTCCAACCCCATTTGATAAAATCCTGAAAAAAGAAACAAGTGTCCATGGCAAGTGGATAAGCTCCCCGTGTGTAGGCCACTAAGTCCAAGTTGAAAAGGATAGCCTTAGGGACCAACCGGATTTGGTGAAGGAAGACTGTGCGAGCCTTTCTTCTGAATGGTTCGTGCAACACGGCGGGTCTGTGTGAACCTTGCGAAGCCTTCTAGCTTGGATCATGAATCCCTGAATCTAGTTGGGACCGCAAGCTAACCGTGGTTTTTGGGTGAACCAATCGCCACGGTGGATGAGTCAGTCGGAGAGTCACTTGCAGCTTTGGTGAGAGGTCTCCAACTTCCTGTTGCAGGATATGCGTGGGAAAACAAGACATGCTTTCCAGCATGGATCCAGGGAAGAGAGTAATTCCTCATTAGAGCACGGCTATCCAGAAAAGTCCAAATGGTTTAGGGAAGTGAACTGATTTTATGTATAAGCAACATGAACCAACTATTGATGAAGTGGTCTTTGATCTGCGGACGGGTGACAGTACCTGGGAAGATGCAACTTTCGACCGACTCCTTGAAGCCTTGGAGGTTCTCCTTTGAGAGTGGTGCTTCTTAGCGTGTGGCCTCCTCCAACCCTCGCTCTCCGACCAGGAAGCGATTGGCAGGATCCCCCTCAGCGAGGCCGAGAGGCGCTGATCCCGTCGTGCGCGTGGCGAGACCGGTCGAGAGAGAGAGAGAGAGAACGCCGGCGACGGTGGATTGCTGCGCCCCAAAGTAACTCGCGACGGCGTTCGAGGTAGTTTTGGGCGAGGATGGTTTCGAGAAGGATGAGGTTGGCGGAAGGACGTCACGAAATGATTGTTCTCCCAAGGACTACCTAGCAGATTTTTTTCTTTGTGGAAGCACACTGCCGCTGCTTTTTTTCCAATCCGTCTCTAAATTGGCAGGCAGTGGATACTCTTGTTATTTTATGTTTTAAGTGTGCTTTCCAGTCAAATACCCTTATACGAGAATCTAAAGTTGAAGCAGGCATAACGGTGGGTGTACATTCAAAGATGGATTGGTACAAGTAGTTGCAATCCCAATGTGGTGAACACGTGTTGATGTGCAGAGTAATAATTGCCTTTCACTTGTTTATGGCATGTTAATAGCAATATAACACATATAGTACTAAATGATACTAAATCGTATACATGGCATGTAAGCGTTAATCGCACAGAGACTAAAGAAACAATGCCGACAATGCCTGAGACTGAAACATGAACTTCTTGGAGGTAGACCATTCCTCCCGGATGCATCCGGTACATCCTATCCGCTTTGTCCATGTCCTCTCGTCCTCTCTTTTTTCTGTTCGCTGACTGTGCAGGGAACTGATCTCTGATCAGCTCAATCACTTCAAGAAGAAGATCCTCTTGCAGGCGTCGATCCTCCGATTCACAAGCTTTGAGCGTGCAAAGCCAGTTGTTACCCCATAGACGGCCGGGTATGCTGCTCAGGTCCGGTATGCTGCGAACGGACCCAGGTCACCACCGTGTTCGCTAAGAGACCTGATGCCGTGGAATCGTCCCAAAGGCCCCTGATGCCGGTGGGTGCTGAAACGAGGGGGTTTAGGGTGATCTCTTTTACGGATCCTTGGGGTTTTCATCCGCTTCTGATTCTGTGAATTTCATGCTCTGTGTATGTTTGTGTGTGTTTTTTTCTGTTTTTTCCCCGGCCTCCTGAACGGCAAATCCGTGAGAAAGTGGCTGCTTTTATGAGACACTTTCAGGACTCCTTATAATATAGCTTTATCATAGTCACACTGAGCGAGCTGCAGCACCGTTTGTCCGTTTGCCTCACCCTTTTGCACAGTTCGTGCAACCCGACCCTGTTCTTTTGTCAAACCACCACCCGACCCCTCTTGTCAAACATATCAGCAGAAAGCCATAAAACATAATCAATTTCAAAAGCTTCAATTCTATGTTCAAAATAGCTTTGCAGGACAAACCATCAAACACAGACCTCATAAAACAACCTCGAACCCTCCGACCTTTACGATTGCTACTCTGGATGCAGACATCACGCCAAGGTGCTACGGAAAACGTCTTCGGCAGAGCTGCGATCTTACCACGAGGAGCAGCCAGAGGCCTTGGCCACAATCTTCAGCCCGGACGCTCAGGCCGACAAAAAGCCAAGCGGTGGTCGAGTGGTAGACATGGTAGACATTTCTCTAGAACTTATTGATTGATGTGAGTTTGGGTCGCCTCTGAGAGACAGGTCTAAAGTGGAGAGCTTCGGAAAGACGGACACCCAGCTTCGAAGCTCTATCGTGATCACCGTTGCAGATCAGAGAAGAGATGCTTTTAGTCCAATTGATCCACATCTCAAAAACCATTCCGCCACCGGGACTCGAACCCAGGTCGCTCGGGTGAGAGCCGAGTATCCCAGAGATGGAATGACGGAACCATTTGGAACCCACCACCCACCCTCATCCGTCCCGTCCCCGTCCCAGGCTTTCTCCTGGAGCAGCCCAGTTTGTTCGAGGTCGTGAGCCAGCAGTGCCCCACCGAACTGGGGAGGTACCGGAAGGTACGAGCTCGTACGAGCTCGCGGTCCAGTGATTCGGGGGATGAAATGAATCGGGTGGTTTGCCTGGAGATCCAATGAGCAGGATGGTTTGCAGGATTGTTGACCTGGAGATGCTTCATGGTTTGGGTTCAGTTGGGACTCTTTACCTTGGACTGCCACACATGTGTTTCTTTGAAGCCTATTGCATTTCCTTTCGGAATGCTATACAAGTTGAGCGTTGCGATCGTTGGGTAATGAAATCTGATGC
Organism: Durusdinium trenchii; assembly: GCA_963970005.1. NCBI lineage: Eukaryota > Dinophyceae > Suessiales > Symbiodiniaceae > Durusdinium > Durusdinium trenchii. The sequence goes on from CAXAMN010017779.1 coordinate 1,119,346, forward strand.
GTTGACAGCGGTGTTTGCCTCACTGAAGCGTTGTGAGTTGCTTCCAAGGAAAGGGGGTCTTACATCTTACGTTCGGTTCCGAGTTCCGAGCTCCACAAATAGGGAACCAGCGGCTTGCTCAAAGTGGGAACCAGCGGCTTGCCCCGCCGAGGCTAGCGCTTTGCACAGAAACCATGCGTCGTAAAAACCAGCTTGGTGGAGTCCAGGTCTGTAGAATGCGATCATGATCCGCATTGTCTGGAAACTGCTGGAGGCCCAAAAACCATTTAAAAAAACTCACTTACTTCGTTTCTTCTGCACGAATTGCAGCTTGCCCGCTCTCAAACGCTCGCCATCCTGAGAGAGAGTCATGGGTTGATATATTATATATGTCGATATGGGTCCCATAAGCTGAACTGCTTGTTCCCGTTGCGTTTCCACAAGAGAAGCCATGTGGATACTAGGGCAGAACTGCCTGGAAGATCTATAGATATGTCGTGTGTAGACATTGGTTGTCGCTGATTCTCGAATCTATGGGTTCAGAGGTTGGGTATGTATCCAGAGCTGGCAGTTTTCTCCCCTCCGCTCCACGACCTCCACTGACCGCGACTCCCCTGATTTGCGGCAGATCGAGGTACCTCAACAATCCGGATGCACGGCAAGTGGAGAACGAGTTATCGGAGGGCATGACACAGGTAGGAGATCTAACCGTGCAACCAACGCCCTTCGCTCGGCCGGCCGTGGAACAGAACGAAGGGGTCCACGTCTACGAGCTCCGCAGCTCTGTGAAGCCTTAGAAGACCTTTAGGTGTAGGCTCTTGAGTCAACTACCCAGGAACAGTGGACAACCTTCTTACCTTATATTCATATTTGAACCTTTTTGAGGATTGGGAGACACCCCTCGAAACCAGAACAGGACGAATAAGCTTAAGGCTTCATGTTCCAAGGAAACTGCAACTGAGGGAGTCAGTTCATCAAACCCTTCAGATAGTAAAACTTATGCTTTTGTGGGGATCTTCACATGGTTGAAATCACTCGAATCAATGAGGTTTTATGAGAGTCTATGGTTTCTTCACAGCGTCACGTTTTCCTGCCTCTTCCAGGTCTCCAGGTCGGCTTAGCCTTAGAACAGCTCCCCCAACTGGGTCACCCTCGCATCGGCCGGGGTTCGGGTGGGTTGGGCCTGGCCTTCGACCCGTCGTTCCGCGAGCGCTTTGGACGCATGGACGTCACGCATTGGTTGATGTGTGACTTCCAGCGCAGAACTGGAGCAAGGCCGACGCCTTCTGCCTTCCAGTCCCCGGGTTCTTCAAAGTGTGTATGCCATACACCAGATTCACAACCGCTCTCAGGCCTAAGGCATTTGAGGCCAAGACATCCTCCAATTGCTGACGCATCACACCCATTCCACCGATACCAGCCCGCTACTATGTTGTAAAAATATGTAACATGCCATGAATCAAGTAAGTACTTGACACTTTGTTTCGCAACTCGCCGGGCTCTCGTCAGCACCTCCCCTCCTTGGGACCCCGTGTCGCTTCCAGATTCGCTTCATCCGCCTTGGCTCCGGAGGTCTTGCCTTATGTGAAGTTGCTGCTCAGGTCTTTGAGGCCAAAGATGGCAGGGAGACAAATTGTAGATTTTGTTTTGTATATACTGTATATAGATAAAAGATCCCTAGTGCTCCAAGTACCTCCTCAGAAGGTATTTGGACCCTCCGTGCCCATCCCAAACATCTTCTCAGAAAGTACTTGGAGCCCTAGCGATAGAAGATGAGATGAACAAAATTCTCGATTCCCAAAACATGACGGTTCCAAGATTATTTCTATGGGAGCTTTGGATGTGCCATCCTTTCCCCTGTCATTCTCTCCAGGATGACTCTGCATGTTGGCGTGTAACCTTAGGCGGGTCGGAACACCAAGCGTTGGCCATGGGGAAAAACATCCTCTTTTCCCTCTTCCAGCAAATGATCAAACACCATGAAACACCTGGTTCTTCAGTTCGTGCCCCAACTTGAAGATCGCAGGAAAAGAGACACACAAGACGCCTGTTGGGAGCAATTCCCCGGTCGGTCACGAACTGAAGGATTCGCGCCGATTCTTTGACCCATGCTGCCCCATTCTTTGACCCATAGGAGCCAGAGGAGAGCCGCTACCTCCCCATTGCAGTACAGATACAGAGGTGGAATGTTCCTTGCCGCCCCCAATCTTCTCAACCGACCTTTATTCTTGGTCTAGGACCCAAAAGGACTGACGCCAGCACATTCTGAATCGCTGCATATATAAGATTATATATATAAGGGGTTTTTGAGCTTTGGACAACTTGGATGTGTGTTTGTTTTGTTGTTTGGGAAAGACATTGTTGTTGATATTGAATTGTGTCTCCATTCTAACGGGCACATTCAACATTAACATGTTAACATCATGTTAAATTGTGTTAACGTGATGAAGATAAGCTTCTACTCGTACCACATTAAAAAAGTTGACTTGACTTGGAGCACGTGATCTTCATCTCTCCCAAACAGGCGCCAGCCGGCCGTTTGGCCGTTAGTGAACCGAACATCTCCGTTGGAAAGACGCCGGTGAGTTGCTGGTGAGGAAAGATGTGTTTCGTTATTTCTCTTGCTCCTAGAGATGGGAACTCATGAACAGTCTCACAGTTTTTCCCCCTCTCTTAATAGATAAAGATCGGCATATGTAACCATTCAAACGTGTTTATGCATTCGGGTTCGTGGGCTCCATCTTGTTTCATTTCATGGGTGTCACACACAAACGGCCAGGAGCCTTCCAGCAGAGTTTCACTACAAGGGCCAGGCGGGGAGCTGCCGGCTCGAGCGTCCGCGGAGCCCGGCTCGAGCGCCCGTGGGGCTGGGATTTGGTCATCGATCTTGATCAGCAGCATCTTACCATGAATCGCATGGATGATGCCAAGAAGCTTTGGGTGTAGGTGAGTACAGTATGCTTTGTTTTTTTCTTGCACATGTTTGTCCCCAATGAGGTGTACATGCGGTCGGGAGCTATGCAACACCTTAATGGAGGTTTCAGTTGTGGTACAAATGTGGCGACCCTGCACCACTGGATTGTTACAGTTGTCAAGTGCCTGCCCAAACCGGTTGGAGGATCTCATTCGAGTCCCCCCTTATCAAGGGTCCCCTCATTGTGAGACTGGGCTGCTGGGGGCTGGGCTCAAATTGAACAGAATGACTTGAGCAGGGAGATCCGAAGGTCTTTACGTTTGACTGCAGAGCCATGGCTCTGCGTTCCGTATGGGATGGAAAACCACTCCAGCCTCCCGCCGTTCCGCACAGGTCTTTCGCGTCTTAACAGATCGACATGATCATCTGGAGCGGCGCTTTCACCGTGGTCGTTACTTCTACAGGCGGGACATGGCGGGACTGAACCGCTTTTCGTCCGAGGGCTGTTGGGGCGGAGGTTTGCGCCGTGAGGCTACTCTGAGCGAGAGTGCGGGATGATGTTGCTATGAGGGCAATAGACTCGCAGCAGACCCGCAAAGATGTATGATCACTGATACCTTTTGGATGTCACATGTTTCATTATCGCATTCAGATGCTAATGTTCAATGTTTTTTGGTGTGGAGGCTCCGTTTTGTTTCACACATGTTGCGGGGGGTGGCTGAGTTCAACAAGCTCCATTCGGGACCCTTTATTGCTTCCATCTGCTGGTTCAAGGGTCCCAGGATTGAACAGTAATCCATGTGGGTCCAGGAGTCCATGCGTGGGTAGTGTTCAAGTGTGTTTATGTGTGTGTGTGTCCACCCCTGGACAAAGGGTCTTCCACCACCACTCTTTCCATGCTTTTCAACTACCTTGGACAACCACCTTATATAGGCAGGGGAGTGGAGCAGGCCTGCAGAGCTCCACTTAACAAAGCTCTCTGCAGTGCCCTGAGGATATCGGCCAGGACGCTGGCCGACGTACCTGCTCGTTCTTTCACAAGCTGTGACTCCACTTTTCCACTTTTTGATTCATGGTCCTTCATGTTTCCACCCCCAAACCTCAGTTTTGCAGCTGATTTGAGCCGTCAGTTCACCACCGCCGATATGCAGCCGAGTCAAGCGAAACAATCGATTTTCAAACACTTCCAAGTTGTCGGACTTTTCGCCATGCTGTTCTATCGCCTTCCTTCCCAACGTGGCAATTGCGTTAACTGAAAACCCAAGTTCGAAGCGTGTCTCGCTCAGCCGTCCCACTCGGGTGCTGAGTGTGATCCCCGTCACAGGGGCGCCGATCTTGCATGGGAAAGCAACCACCCCAACGCACCACCACTCACTGGACTCTCACAGGAAGGCACCGACACCCTCACCGAATCAACTGACATACCGGCCGCCGGGCCTAAAAACGGTTCTTGAAGAATACATCAGATTTCAGCTTTCAGATTTCGGATCCGTCATGTTCACTTCTCCAAGTCATGGCTGTTTTTCCACGAGCCTGAACATACTTGACGGCTAAGTATTCACATGCCTGCGCTGCTAAGTATTCACAGGCCGGATGAATTCATCATGCACACCCCCCCCCCTCCCTACCCCCAGGCCTCTGTTGCTATCCCACCCGC
>CAXAMN010017779.1:1123995-1185196 GCA_963970005.1 Durusdinium trenchii
CCCCCCCCCCCCCCCCCCTCCCTACCCCCAGGCCTCTGTTGCTATCCCACCCGCTACTCGGGAAACAGAAGGAAATCGCACTCAACACACTTGTGTGTTGGTGCCTTTCCTTCTGTTTCTCCTAGCTATTGCTAGCTACCCGGGCGGTTTAAGACGAATGTCCCGCTCGCCTTCTACTTTCGTTTAACTAAGTGGGCCTCGTAACTACCTAACTTTTCTTTCTTGCCCTCTTAGTCTGCTCTTGTTTCGTTGCTTTTTCTGTCTTTCCCAGGCTTTTTAGGTGTCTACTAGTTCTTCGTTGCGCCAACAATTTGGCGCTTTTTGTACAAATGTTCCCCTGGGAGTTAGGACGCTACTGGAGGCCCCTGGCCTTACTACTACTTTGACCGCGCCGAAAACGGCTCTGTGTGTGTGTCCACCCCTGGACAAAGGGTCTTCCACCACCACTCTTTCCATGCTTTTCAACTACCTTGGACAACCACCTTATATAGGCAGGGGAGTGGAGCAGGCCTGCAGAGCTCCACTTAACAAAGCTCTCTGCAGTGCCCTGAGGATATCGGCCAGGACGCTGGCCGACGTACCTGCTCGTTCTTTCACAAGCTGTGACTCCACTTTTCCACTTTTTGATTCATGGTCCTTCATGTTTCCACCCCCAAACCTCAGTTTTGCAGCTGATTTGAGCCGTCAGTTCACCACCGCTGATATGCAGCCGAGTCAAGCGAAACAATCGATTTTCAAACACTTCCAAGTTGTCGGACTTTTCGCCATGCTGTTCTATCGCCTTCCTTCCCAACGTGGCAATTGCGTTAACTGAAAACCCAAGTTCGAAGTGTGTTTGTTTGTTTGGTTGATTGCTCACTCACTGGCTCGCTTGCTTGCTTGTTTGGTTAGCTTCTTGTTTGGTTCGTTGCTTGTTTGGGTGGTTGGTTGCTTGTTTGCATTCGTTTGCTTTCTTGCTTGCGTGCTTGCTTGCCTTGCTTGGTTAGTTGCTTGCTTAGTTTGTGGCTTGTGTTGGTTGGTTGGTTGGTTGCTTGCTTGTTTGTTTGTTTGTTTGTTTTGCTTTATTACTATTATGCTGTTGTGTGTGTGTGTGTTTTAACAGGGATACCCCGGCTGCTCGAGTGAACACAGGTACATAAATCGATCCCCAAAAAGCCACTGAGGAGATGATGGGAAGATTGGGGAGCCCATCACGTGCAACCATCACGTAGCAACCACCAGTGAAGGCTTCCAGACGGATTGAGAGGATCCGGAGATATACTGTAAGCCGTTGGATACCACCAGCACCTTCACCAGCCTCACCAGAGGGTCTGAGACTCCTCCAAAGGGTCCAAGAATCCTCCAACTTTCGCCTGATGGAAGCTGAGATCCACTCGAGCCTCATTTGAGCGTAAACCAGGTATGGTTTCAACTTCACCTCCAAGAAAGCCGAGACCGCTGAAGGCGGCACACTTTGGCAGTCTCTTGACTGGCTCAGGAAAAGCACGAAGGAAGCCCTGGTAGTTCAGCTAGGCTGGTAGTTCATCCAGGTAGGAGGTGGCCCATGGGGTCCATCTAGGGTAGATCCTAGTGTACTGTATTGTCTTGCATATTTGATATGAGACAGATTTGCGTATCAAGCAGTAATTGCCCTACCGTTTGCAATGCCGAAAGTAGGGCTGGGGCAACGCTAGCCGTTTTGAACTGAGAACAACATGATTCTGCAAACGTTGATTCTTTCCAGATGTCATGTCTATGGCCGAGGCCACCTTACAGAATCTTACCCAGTCCACAGTTTGTTTTGTTCAAACTTTAATTCTAGACTGGATGAAAAACAACAAACACACACTTGAACCAATATTGCTTTGTGGATGCTGGCCTTATTGGTGGATTACCCAGCCGTTCGAATCACCTAAGGATCAACACAAATGGCGAGGTCGGCGGTGCGTCTACGGCGCCTGCGGTGTTCTCGATCCCGAAAATGAACAGCACAGTTGAACTGGGGCTGTGAAGGAATATAATATACTACTCTTGGCGTTTGACATGTTGGGCATATTTGGGCATGTGTTTATGTTTTTGCATCTTTTGACCCGTTGGACACCAGCGATGTTTTTCTTGGAATGATGTGGTCCATGATCATCGACTGGGGATGGACTTTGATATACTTTGACCATCAAAGATTTCGATGGATTGAGAAACATGTGTGTTCGGCTACCGAGCGCCCATCTGCAGAGTGTAAGCCGAGCTCCCATCGAATGTAACAGGTGTTCCACGGTGGGAAGGGCAAGTGATTCTTTTGACCCATCCCATATGTGCCGCCCCATTGACGCCCCAACCCACCCCAACAGATCGGCATATATGGCGCGGCATACTGGAGCATCTGGGCATGTGCAATTTGAGTCACTTCTTTCTGTGACTTGATGTAAGTGTTCGGACAGTTCGAGCACATTTCAATCATTCGACAAGACGTTTGACTCAGTGTCTCTCTCTACCACGAGTCAACTGAATCTCCCACCGAACCTCCCACCAAAAGGCCTACAACCTCTCCTTCCTGATTCAGCGAGAAGAGGACATTTTACTGCCACCTTTGACATGCTTAGAGGCGGGCACGATCGAATGCCACGTGTGGACCCGCACATCCAATCCTTTCTTCGGTCCCGACCCCGGTGTGACCATCCCCCCTCGGTGTCCGATCGAACTTCCGGCACAACTCGACCCCCCACATGTACATCACTAGTGCATAGAATTAGGGTCTGTCCGTTCTTACCTGTAACCGCCAGTAAACAATCCTTGGGGATCCAAGTACCTTCTCAGAAGGTACTTGGACCCTCCAAACCTACATAACAGTGTCTCCAATCACCTTCTGAGAAGGTACTTGGATCCCTACAAACAAGGTCTTTACTAACCATCATCATCCACTGTCACAGGTCTTAGGATAGACCCAACGTAGAATCAGTAAATGATACACAAGGAAACAAATAGAGCAGGACCCTCAAAGTGACCTCTTTGGGAGTCTTTGTTCGTGACCGGCCTGACCGGCCTGGCGAAGTGACCGAACATCCTGAGGGACTGAAGGTCCTGGTCACGGACCGTTTGGTCTTGGTCATGGCTCCTTAGCAAAAACCGGCCCTTGAGGTTTTTGGAGGTTTGGCTGTAGTCTCCGGGAGGTTTTAGACCTTCGTGGTTCTTTTCCAAAACTCCCACAATGGAACCACACGCACCACCCAAAACCTCCCACGTTCACGCACACCCCACGTGCTCCACGCCGACCTTCACGCCGCTCCACGCCACGGTGCCTCCCACGGTGCCTTGGGTTCCACGGGTTCCACGGCGGCTTCTCAGGTGGTGTCCTGTCATCCTGATTCCATGGGACCGGATATCATCGTCTTCCAACAGGTGGGTCTTCCAATGACCTGCCCCTTGGAAGGCCGGAGAGGACCCAGCGGGAGCGAGGACGGCGCAGGGGGGTTTGGTGCATGGGGGTCTTGTTTTGGGGAGCTTGCTGATGAGGCGAAAGAGGTGGAGGTTTGTGGTTCAATATGGTGCAATATCATAGACAGAAAATGATGAAACTAGAACTAAACATGTCAATTTGTTGGCAAATGTTTGAAGGGTCACGGTTCTTGCGTTCTTTAATTCTGTTTCTTGGAAGGGGAACTTGAATCCTCGGATCTTCAGGTCTTCAGGCACATTGAATAAATGAATGGAGACACAGCCCATAGCCCTACAATCATCTACAATCTACAACCCATGAACAAACTCCATCTTGCCGCATGACCAGATGAATGCGGTGACAGCATGTTTCATGTCTAAGAGGTGCATATATACTGTATGATTGGATCGCATCTTTTTTGGATGATCGGGCCGCCCACCCGAGGGTTCCAGTTGACCTCTGGAACCGTCCGGGGCGGATCTCTCTCTCGAGCGAAGTGGAACAAGTGGTTCCACAGTGAAGGCCGACCTGACTCTTCATGAATCTTATACCAGGGCCCCCGGTTTTGGGGATGTCTAATTATAGATCCTTGGCACCCCAAACAGGGGGCCCTGGTATAGTACATCAGCCTTTAGATTTCTTTAGCCCAGTGGCTAACCTTTCTGGGGATTGGTTGTTCCAAAGGTACAGAGGAACCAGTGGAACAAAAGCTTCCGTTTGACACGTTCCGAGCACGAACCTGAGTCGAATCACGACTTAGTGCAACTTCAAACCACTCCCTACTCCACTCCCTATAGGTCCAGTCTGACCCAGTAAAACCATGTAAAAAACAAGGTCCCGAAAACCTCGATTGACCAGAAGAAGAGTGGTGTGACATTCTATGACCAACTCCAGGTTTCATGAGGTCCGTTGCTGATCTGTATTCGATGTTGGAGTTCTTTTTGGAGCTCCCAGATGAGGTCGACTCCTTCCGTCGAAGCTTCGGCCGAAGCTGCCGTGAAGCGACGTCTTCACTCGATGTCTTCCTCCGCCGGGAACCGGCAGGTTGTGAACAGATGGTTCGAGCGGAGGCATCCGAAAGGGTGGAGCGAAGGGGAGGAGCGAACTTGACAGGTGTCGCGTGGGTGTTGCAGGGACCGCGTGGGGTTTTAGAAGTTGGGAGCCTCCACCACCCACTACTAAGTTGTCGTTCTTTTTGGCAGTCTGGAATGCCATGGAGCTTGTGAGTCCAACAAGAGTCCGGCCCAAAGCTACAGGCGACTGGCTTCACACAACTCTAGCAGGGCCTGGCGACCATCGTCCCACTTAGCCTCCATGGACGTACCCAGAGAAGATTCACCAGCACAGCCCTGTTCGGATGGTGATCGGATGGTAAACCAATGGTGGTGCGGAAAGTGGTGTGGTGTGTGCTATAAATCACCCGGCACTGGGTGGTACTGGCGCATTGTCACATTGCACTTATGTTACAGTAGGTCCTTGGCGTCACCGGCACATTGGTCATAGAATTTGAGCATTTTCAGAGTGGACATGAACTTCTGAACATGGTGGGGTATACTTGGGCAGATGTGATGGATTCGTTCAAGAGAAGCAGTGAAAGATCCTAGATCATGTCAAGACTTAAGAGAAGCTGTTCCTTCTTTTGTACTCCCAAAGCACCAAAGCGGAGAAGGTTTGCGCATCCAAAGAATCTCCCATGGTCGGGCAGATTCATGACCACCTCCCATTCCTGACTGGGTGCAACTTGTTTTAGAATAAGGGAAGTTTCGGCCCCAAACAGCTGAGCTTTCCATTGAATCCAGCCACCCTCATGGTACACCAATAGAAGCCCAAGTCAAGAACCCAGATGTTTAGATCCACATCATCGACTTATCGACCCGACAAGTCTTGAAGGACCCAACAGCTGTCCTGTGGGGTGGGATGTCGAGGATATGGCGGAGCACGTGTCGCAGCACTTCACCAGTTATTGGAGCTTTGACCAGTTTTCGCAGCAGCTGGCCATCCATGGCTTCGTCCCTGAGAAGGACCGGGAACCTGAGTTTTGGACCAGGTGAAAGAGTGGCTTTGTTCCTGAACCACTGAACGGGCCTGAACGGTTTGGTCTTTGTCGGAATGGAACTCCGTCCGCCCAAAAGGGCCCCAGGGCTCAGATTCCCCTGTCACTACCTAATGTGTTGAAGCGTGCTGTCTCGGTTGATACTGGATACTGGTCTGTGTTAGATGGTCCAACGTCCTATGGGTCCCAAACAGAGGTTCATGTCCGGGTTCCAGGTATATCATGGTATCTCTATCTACTCCATAAGGGGGTCCCCAACGATCCCACCGGTCACATCTCGCTCCACGTGGACGGCCCCGCTCGGACCGGGCGGACCGGGCGGTGCGGAAGGAGGGACGGTGTGGAGTTCGGTGGATGCGGATGTGGAGTCCAGTATTCTGGAGGTTTTTTGTTTATTTGTATTTCTATTATGTTTAAAAAAGGGTGGGGGATCTACGAATTGCTCCGTCAGGTCCATTCAAGGTCTACGGATTCTTTGAAGAATTGATTTGTGTCATTGGATCACCAATTCATATGTTCAGAATGGCGTGGGAGTCAAAGAGTAAAGACAGAGGGGTGGAAGTGTGACAATGCCCCCGCTCCAGAAGTCACAGTCTCTTGGTTGTTCCAAGAGTAGATGCCCACACGTGAACATTGCCAGTAGACCAGAGCTGGTTCAGGCTCAGGTTTTCACCCGTGGGATTCACATGGTATGTCATGTCCTTCAAAAGAAAGGACCCATCCACATGGGTTCTACGTTTGGTGTTCATCAACGGATCATCAACGTGTCTTGAAATCAACTGTGATACTTGAGATACTTGAGGAATAATGTCAAGAATCAATCCTCCTTGGGATGAATCCATGTTCAACCGTGTTTCTTGGGATAGTCGCTGACAGGAGCTCCGGATCTTGGTTTCCATGCTGAAGCGACTGGGGCGGAATCTGGCGGAATGGGGTGCCGAGCGGCTGTGGCTTCCACTATATAGTTACTATGCGGATCTACCGGATCTGAGTGCAGATCTTTCGGATTGAAGACCTTCAATCTTGATGTTTCTCTTCAATCCAAGCTCCGAAAGGGCCCCGAAACCCGGTTTGTTGGACCACTTTCGCAAGATGTAGCAGTGGCTTCGCCGACCTCTCGAGGTCGCCAGGGTCCAGTCGCCTCTGGTGGCGTTTCGCCACCCGCGGGTGCAGGAGTTCTTCCTTCACTTCTGCAGGTCTCTTAGATCCCTGGTTCAGCTATACCTAGGACATTCTAGAACCCAACTTCATCCCACAAAACGGCCTCCAAAGGCAGCCTTCTCACCTGGGCATTGGTGAGTGACCTGACCAAAACGACGGATCATCGAGGATCAGTTGTGAACACTTGATTGGCTGAGCCCGGCTGAGCCCTCTTCTTCACTCTTGGGATGTCGAGTTTTTTTGGGGGACAGAGAAAGCCATTCGAATAGAATCCAACTGGGGGGGGGGCGTGCTCAATGGAGCTCAAATGTAATCTGACATTCAACATTCCTGACCCCACTTCAATCACCATATCAATATCAAAGTATTTTTTTGGGGGGGCCCACCATGAAGAACAAGTGAGCATGAAGATTTTCAACGTGTGATCTCCGCAATAGACACTTTCAAGCCAGTTCCACTGAAGTTTACAGACTTGATTGCTTCAAACCCTTGAAAGCATGTCAACCAAATCTCCCCGGAACAGCCCAACAAAAAGCACACCGCCTCACAAACCGCCTCACAGTCCCATCACCTTCAAGGCTCTCTCGCAAGGAAGACACACCCCTGCCCCTCACCCCTCACTCTCGTCCCACCTCGTCCCTTCAACTCCGACCCTTTGGGCCTTGGACACCCCACCAAGCCGCCAACAAACCTTCCCACCCAACCTCCCGCATACCTTCACACACATCGACACCCATCACCCCTCCCCCCTCCACCTCCCAACCACCCCCCAACCCGCAACGCAAGAAACCTCAAGAAACCTCTCCCTACCGCCCCTGGTCTTCCTTCTCGTCCATCCCTTCTCCGTCCCCTCCAAGGACCCCTGCGCGGGTCCGCGCGCTCGAGCTGCAACACACCGATCTGGCGGACACGGGCACGGTGATCCTCGCCGAGGCGCGGACAGTTGGCGGGTCCCTCCCGGAGAACAGGGAGTCCGGAGGAAGGGCGACTGACATATAAACAGGGAGTCCGGGGAGAAGGCGAGGCGTGCCATGTTTTCGCGCTTTTTTTCTGTATCCCGCCTTAAGCATCCTTAATATATAATTTCAACCTCTCAGCGATGTTTGTTGCTGTGTGTTTGTGTGTGGGGGAGGGGGGCAGGGGGAGGCTTCAACAAGTTCTCATGGATTGATTGCAATCATGTTAGAGTCAGAGCAAAATCTCCTCCAAAGGGCCTTGCCATCCACTTCCATGTTGGTTGGATTTCGCGTTGTGAGGTGATCAAGCAGCAGAAAATGTTGTTTGGTTCGGTTTGGTTGCTGATGTTGAGGATACATGACTCAAGTGACTCAACATTGGGGCCTGGAGCCTTGATTGAAATGGTGTTAAGATTTATACAGATGTTCAAACACATGATGCTCCTGCCACTGTGTCCTTCAGCCAAGAACTGTGATGAACGCGCCCTGCAAACAGAATGACAATGAGTTGTATGCTTCGTACCATCATCCATCATACCCATGACCGCTCGATGCCGGCACGATGCTTCAATTGACTATAAATGATTGGTGAGTCATGCCATGACTTGGTCCAACAATGCCTTTTGTCTTGGTCCAACAATGACTTGGTCCCATTGCCGTTATCTTGCCATTGTTGTCTAACAATTCGTTCGTTTGTTGGAAAGAACTGATCTTAGAGACAGCGGCCGAGATCGACAGCGGCCGCTGTCTCTCAGCCGTCGATGTGCGCGGACTCGCTGCCGTCGTCCCTTCCGTGCCTTCGATGGAAAGAAGACCAAACGACCTACACCGAGCGACCTACACCAGGCATGAGTCAATGACACTTCAGGCCACCCAAAGAAGTTGGCAAGTCCAGTTGTCGGTCTCACTTCAGGTCTCCAACTTCCCTCCCACGGCACTGAAGCTCCTGTTCTGTCCGTGGCCACGCCGCGGTGGACGTTGGACCGGTGCTCCCGGGTGCGCCGGTGCGCCGGAACTCGGCGCAGGCGATCAAGGTGAACCACACGGTGAGCCATGTGGCCTTGCGATCGAGCCTCGGCCGTCGATCGGGCGAGCGGGTGGCGAGCTTGCGGCGGGTATCGGAGACGTGCTGGACTCCGTCGTCGAAATGATGGACAGATCGATTTGGATACCTTTTTCACTAAGGAGATGAGGTAAATGTGTGAAGAACTAGCACATACCATCACATACCTATATACTATACACATGCATGTGGAAGCTTGTTTGCTTGTGTCATGCATTGGATGTGTTATGATGTGTTACATGTTCTACCCAGATGTGGTTGGGGGTTCTACGGCCATCCTTTGTAAGGTAACCTGTGTAGAGGCTCAAGCGACATCAAACTGCTGGAAAAGAAGCTTGCGTTGCAGAAGTGTACTTCTGGGAAAGGTAGCAGACCGGAGCTTTATGCAGAAGGGTAATTTCGAGTGGGGCGCTGGACTTGTGTTTTCTCGTAATTCAGACAGCATGTATCTAGAAGGATTGTGTGTGTGATTGTGTTCATCCTATAGAAAATCATTGTGTTCATCCAGCACAAACATGTGTCAAGATGTTATCGTTCAGATGTTATTGGGATAAACCTTTGTCGGAGGACCCACCAATTCTGCTAGGTTCCAGAATGATGCCACATCGCTCCAATCGGCTCCAGCCGTGGAAACGGCCCACCCGAGGAACCTGATCGCGAAGCGCGGCGCCACTGCTTTGGCCGAAGCGTTGCGAAGCAACGAGACCTTGGAGAGCTTGGACATGACGCTTGGACCACCAAACTGTGGCCCAAAGGGGCAGAGTTTGCTTCAGCATGAGAGAGAGAGAGAGAGTGATACTTATTCAGCATCTGGATGGCCATGTTGTCTCATGATGGCAGACCTTGAACGTTGTTGACCGAAGAACATGTAGACTCCCTGCCCTGATCGAAGATCGTGGAAGATCGTGCTTGGCGGCACGGCCCCAGTTCCGGGGAGTTCTTCCACCAGCACCACCCAGGCAGCTGGAGGGCTTATAGACCCCCCTGACTATCTATTTTCCATCTGAGAACCACCCAAACTGGGTGGTGCTGGCAGTTCCATGTTAGTTCCAGGGAGAGTTCATGGTCGCAGGTGGAACCGTTGTAGCACGGTTGGGTGCTTGGTGTTGACCCAGCCTTTGGGCCACATGACTGGACGGACATTCTGGGAACACTCTCCAAACCATGGGATCGGCTTGACCTTTGAGGGGGCGTCCAGGTGGGTTTGGGTAGGTTCACCCTAGTTCTGCTGTAGGTTCTTCCTGAAGCCGTGAGGGCGGTCTATCTCGTTTTTCGGGCACCACCGGGCCTTTTCAGCGCGAGCGGAGTGGGCACCATCGGGCCTGAATCAGAAAGAACAAACCAGATCGAATGCCAGAATATAGGCCCCTTAGAATGTCAGGTTATATGCCAGATGTTAGAATATATATTCCAGACAGAATGTCAGAATCAAGGTCAAAAGAATGTCAGGCAATATGCCACATAGAATGCCACACTATATGTATACCATATACCAGATAGAGTGCCTGAATATATGCCAGATAGAATGCTAGAATGTTTGCAGAGTAGAATGCCAGATGGAATGCCTTAATCGTATGCCAGTATATATGCAAGATAGACACTTTCTTGGTGATGCTCACTCAATATAGCTGCTTGTTATCAGCAGAGTACAGGGCATCACCCAAAGTAAAGTATTTCTAAGCCCCCTGCTGGGAAGAATTCTTTCCCGGCTCCGAACCAGCGAATACCAAGGAACTGTTCAGTTTGGGCTTGACCCACCGGTTCAATACAGTGCGTCCCTGCGATGGCTCCCAGGAACTCCAATGAGATTGGCGAGCGAGGTTGGCCGTGGCGGAGGGGGGGGTTCGACGGGCCCAAGGGAGCTTTGCCCTGGCGCAGTCGCTGCGAAACACGGGAAACTATCAATCCACTGCATCCATAGAACAGTCCCAGTGAGGAACAAACAGATGAAGCTGGGTCTATGGATGTATACGGTCTACGGTGATTCCTTTGTCAGCATGGTTGGGTTTTAAATCTGGATTATCCTTTAATCAGGTGTGAGAAGCCAAACTGTGACGTGGTCATGTACCTGGACCTTTGGATGTGGGTGTCATGTCAATCCATAATAAGCAGTGTAGGGTAGTCCATCGGGCACCTCTTGGATGATGCTAGGAAAACCAAGGGGTGGGGATTGATCATGGCCCTAGAGAGAGAGGATGAGACGGGAGTTTATGCCACTCACGCGCTCAAAACGCCGACGCGAAACCATTGCCACATTCAAGGTTCCCCTGTCATCTAAAAGCAGAACTGACGTGTCTCAGCCATGACCAATTGCGCGCAAATGTTTTCCAATGAACCCACGAGACTAGCAGAAGGTAGACAGTGGAACGCAGCAATGAAAGGTACACCGCAAATGTGTGTATATTTATTATTGTTTTGCAGGGGTGCCTGATGTAGACAAACTGCCTGATGTACGATCCCAGTTCCGTTAACTGCTTGGGTAAGCTCTGGAAGCTGTCGGGTCGGGATGCATGGAAGGATGGCCGGGCTGTTGTCCAGAGGTGCAGAGGAGCTTGCAGAAGCCTTGCGGGTAAATAAGACCTTGGACACATTGGACTTGGGGAACAACCAGCAACTTGGTGAAAAGAGGATTATGAGGCGGGCGAGGGTGACTGGCACTGTAGGACATTGACCATCATAGACTCATGGACCTGTTTTGTGTTGCCTAGCATTCTATAGCTATATAGGCTATATGTGTGTTTCGGGATCACAAGTGGAAGCTATTGTTCCATAAGTTCCCCTCGGTGACATAACCAATCAACCTCATGGATGAGTCACAAGGACCACTGTCTGATGAAAGGGCTAAACCGCCTCGAATTGCATCTCTAGTTGGTTGCAGTATATCGAATTGCATGTTGTTCGACAAACCTTTGACAAGGCTGCTGGCTCGATTGCTATTCCGAAGGCGGTTGACATTGAAGAAGTACAGCCCCGCCCCCTCCAGGCCACCATCAGAATTTCAAGACCTGCCTGCCAGCCTCTTCTGTGTATGTTTTCAATTTACTCTTGAGGATTGCCCAGGACAGGACGGGAGGCAGTTCGTTTGCGCGACTTCGGGCACTTTCACGACCCGACCTGCCTTGACCGAGTACAGGCTCCCCCAAAAAGTGTTTTGAGGGTCTGGATAACTGCTGAGAGGGTTTGACCACTGCCAAGAGGTCGTGTCCAAGGATTCTGGGTCAACGACCGTCGACGGAAGGGAGGATGTTCCTCCACTGGCTTTCAGATTACACTTGGAGGCTAGTGTAGGTGTCGTCCTCCACACCGTGCCTATTTGCCCCAAACCCCCGGAACTTTAGTGCGTTCCACTGGGCGATTGCCAAAGAACCCCCTCCATGCAACGACGCCCACGACGCCCAGGACAGGTCCCGGAGTCCCCCCTGGTGCCCGACCTTGCATCACCATGATGTCCATGTTGTAAGAGCAACATCTTCCATATAGATCCATATGCTGCATTTGAGTATAGGCTTAAAATCTTAACTGAGCTGGAAATTGGAATTCCCAATCCCTTTCACCCGAATTCTACAGTTCAGACTCGTACCTATCAAGTGGGTACTTGTTTATTTCTGCTATAATATCCTATATTTGTTGTTTCGCAGTAGAACACTTACACATTCGAACCACCACCAATGTTCTCTCCCACACCACCTGGTCGCTCGCTCCATTTGTTCCCCACCAATCCAAGCGTTTGGGCGCTGGGCCGCCCCGTCCGCTTCATCAGCTTCCGCTGCGCGGCGCTCGGTCGAGGCTGGGCCCAAAGGGTCTGGTCCCCCTGGCCGAGCTGCTGCGGCGGAACCGCAACCGCTCGCTGCGGCACCTGGCCTTGGGGTGCCTGGCACATGGCGGCGAGTGTGGGGGATGTGGGGAGAATATATGGAGGTGTTAGTACATCGTTATAAATATGGAGTGGAGGGGGTTAAGGAAGGGAGGAGGTGAAGGGTACATTTGACGGGACCAAAAGAGTAGTGGAGGGTGGCATGTTTGGTTTGGATCACTTTTTCTGTTGCGTGTGGTTCTTTTTTGGGACTGGCAAGCGTTTGGTCAACACGCCCTGGCTGAACCAAGTCTTTTCGACCTTGTTCATGACACTTGTACTTCTGTGGGGCATCCACAGACCGACTGCATCCACCCACCCCTCTTCAAGATTTCAAGAAGTCGACCCCAGTGCCATGTTGTGCAGTTCCATCTGAAAATCTCCATGTTCCGATCTAACGTAGACACAGACTGGTTCTATGTCACTCCCCAGGCAGAAGAGGTTCTTCTGGCTCCAAATCAGGGGCTTCAAAGATGATTATTGGATTGAGTGGAGCTATGGAGTCCAAGAAGGGATGATGATCCAAATAAGGGGCTGGCTTCACAAGAGTCTACACAATTGAACCATACGTTTCGACCCCCCTTTCGACCACTTTCCACCCACCAAGCCTTCTTACGCCGCTTCCGAAGCGGTTTCTGCTCACCATCGTTGCGAAGGCGTTTTCCCCCAAAGGCGACTCCTGCGACCCCGGTGTTTGAGGTCCAAGTCCCCCGAGCCATCTGAGGGTCGAGCCGAGCTGGTACCATGCCCCAGACACTCCATCATGGGACTGCCACCTTTTTGCCGATCAGGGTGGTTGGGGGTCAACTGATCGGCATAGATGGCAGTCCCATGGAGGTCCGCTCTTTCGATCTTTCGGGGGTTTTCTCCAACATGCTCTCAGATCATCGCCCCGATCTACGGTAGACCTCCCAGATCGTTCGCCTGGGAAAGACCGACGGCGGTGGGATGGACGTCCCTGAAATTCGGCTAAGGAACAACAACATCGGCCCAGATGCAATTGTTTTCCTTGCAGGCGGCTTGATCTCTCAACAAACATCAACGAGATGCGCCTGGGGGTTGAAATTGCCTGCTGAGTGAGTTATTCGATGTTATTCGGGGTTCAGGACATTGAGTGGCAGGCTGATTATTTGTACTCATATTTGTGCTTCTTTTTCTGAATGTTTCAGGTGAGTTTCAATTGAATGTTAGGCAATTTAGTCATTCCCTATTCCCTACTCCGGACACCTCTTACGGCGTCGCGTAAGCCGAGCATTTCGCTTGTTGTATCCCAAATCAGGCCCTTGGCCATGGCCGAACAGAACAGACCGAACGAGAGCCAGTCCTGGACGCTGATGTGAGAGCCAGTCCTGGACCTTAAACAAGGGCCAGAGAAGAGTTCCCAGACACGACTAATGGGACTGCCATATATGCCGATCAGTTGGGGTGGTTTTGGGGGTCAATGTAGGCATATATTCCATACATGGAGTGTTTGGGGTTGATGTGGTTGGGGTTGTCAGTTTTTGCACCGCGCAATGTACTTGTCCACTGAGTCCACTCCCCTCCCTGAACATGCCAGGTGTGCTGAAGAAGAACCACACCCTGGTGGACTTGTCCTTGAATGTCAACGATGTTGGTGACAAAGGCCTCTCTCACGTGTGGGGAGACACCTTTACACCTTCTAATTGACTAGCAGTATACTGTATAGAGAAATTGAGAAATTCAATGACATTCCTCATTGTCCCACTTTGCTCGCACTTTTTGCACTGCGTACTCCTTCCCTAAGGAAACCATTCCTGCACCACTTGAGACAGAACACCTGAAACACGCAATTTGAATGCTATATGGAACCATGTCATCCAGGACTTATTTAATAAAGGTGTGCCAAACTTGGATAGCAGTAGCCATTATCCACTCACTTGGGGACTGAAAACAACTTTAACAACTGTTTGGATTTGTTTTTAGACGTGTTTGGGTGGTGAATTCTGGCGAACTTCCTGGTGCTTTTTGGGGTCGATCATCTCTCTTCCCAGGAAATTCTTTCAGCAAAGTGAACACGTAACAAAACGCCTGAGATGCAACGAACGACGAAGAATGGAATTGACCTGACATTTCCTACTCAACCACAATTCAGAGTCTTCAAATTAAATCTGAACCGGACTGAGCATGAGAGTCAATATAGCTTCTTAGACAACTTACAACCCAGGCGTTCGGCTCTACTACAAACATGTGACTTGTGACTTGGATGGGTCGGAACTGGCACCGGTCGAACTCAGCGGTTGGAATCTCCATTCGAACGAGGAATTCGTTCAGATCACTAGTTGGGACCCATCTTCATGGCTGGGAGACCACATGTCACCAGTTTGGCCAGGTGCAAGGACCCTTGAGTTGTGTCATTTGTCATGTTCTTGACCCCCACCCTGGGGTCATTACCCTCCTCCTGGCAGGTGCAGAGGCCTTGGGTGAGGCCTTGAGCAGCAACAGCTGCTTGCAGCGTTTAGATCTCAGCAACAACGGCATCAAGGCTGCAGGACCGAGCGGGGCGTCTTCGCTCTCTTCGCTCTCTTCGCTCCTTCGCGCCTGCCGGCGTCGATCGCTCCAGTTTTCCGGTTCAACCAGAGGCAGCGGAGCTCAACAACAGCTGTGGAGCGGTCTTGGTACTGTTCGGTTGCGTGAGCGTTTTGTTTTTTTTGTGTGTGTCTAAGGTTTCTTGAAAGGATTGGGTTTGTGATGTTTGGAGCCAAGAAAGGATCAACCAACCAACCCACCCAAACCCAATACTTACCGGATATATCCGTTTGTTGTCTTCCTGCACATGACAGAGACACAAGGATCAATACATGGACTACCAGCGGGGGGATGTTTCACCATGCACTACGGCACTTTCGCGATGTTCGTTTCACACCAGACTGCGCAAGAACTGAGAATTGTTGCATCACCCAGTGGATCCCGGGTAGCCACGAGTAGTAAGGAACCAGGGATTCGTTCGGTCTATGGTTTTAGTCATTTGGAACCACAGGTGACAAGCGAACTGGTGAGTAACTAGTGGCTTGCCTGGATGCCCCAACTATGAACTGAGAATCGGTCGAGATCTCGCCCGCCCAGATGTTGCCTGGACGCACGGAACTGCCGACGTTGGAGTGGGATTTTGAACGGTTGGATTATCACTAAATCCCGTGATGTGCTCCAGTCAATTGACTTGCAGGAATGTGGGAACTAAGACAACGAATCAAGGATTGTGGATCATTGCCAAGGGCGATTGTTCTGGTTGTGTTCGAATTGTTCGGACCAAGAAAATGACCCGCATGAGATGCTCTTTGAGTTTTCTCCAAAGGTATGCTCCTGGCAACCCTTTGTCCCTTGGTCTGGGGGCTTGGAAGACCAGTTTGGTCTGGGTCTCCAGGAGCGGTGGCGTTCTTCAATGGCCTCAAGAAGAACACTTGTTTCTTGATGAGATCAGACGATCGCCAAGCATGTTCTCGGGACCGAAAGCCAAGCATAGACGATGGTTAGAAGTCATGAAGTCAGCAAGTGCACCCTCTTAAAGAGGATTGACATGCTCTATCTACCTGCTTCTTCAAACAGTTTCATATCCCAGTTTGAGGTCACACGCGGGCCTGTAAAAGGTCACAAACAGGGACTCCATTTGGAGGCCACGACCTGAAGAAGCCGGTATCCCAGTGTGTACATGTTGGACTGTAGAAAGACAGAAGATGGCAGAAGGCCTTTCCAATTCTGTGCAGCTGGTGTCGCGCTGCTCGAGGTTTGGCGCAGCTCATCATGGAGCTCAATCCCATCGGCGTCGCAGGATGGAGAGAGGGCCTGCACAGACCCTGACACGACGGGACCTGACACCCGATCGGTTGGGTTGGTTTCCGAGGTTGATGTACCCTAAGGATCCAAGTACCCTCTGAGAAGGTGTTTGGGGTGGGTTTTGAGGGGCCAAGTACCTTTTGAGGAGGTACTTGGATCCCTACGGGTAGGTAAATATCCATGGAGTGTTTTGGGAATCGATAGAGAGCTTAGTGCCAAATCAATTCTGTCGCTCACATGTCGGTGTGATCATCTTATATATAGTGGGAAGTAGACATAAGTAAACCGTCTCTGAAGCACACAGTTCCTGGGCCAGATAAAGCAGACCACTCTTTGATGCAGACCTGTGTCCCGGTAAAATCCTGCAAACCCTGTGATAGTGATTGAGAACTCAATCATTTCGTAGTAGATGGGTGACAGGAACAACGTACCACATGTTTGTTTGAAAGCGTCGACTTGCTGGCCCTTTCTCTGTCCTTTGGTTGTGTACCAAAGGCCTCACTTCCATTTGCAGGGGTTGTTTATGTGTGATCATCGCATCAGATGTTGTAATACGGAAGATCAGAAATGGTACTCCCCGGCAGATTAACATGGAACCTCAAAGCCACTGGGTTGGTATTTGGAAAATGGTCCAAACCACACAGGTGAATTCTCAGGTTCCATATGGTTCCATGTTAGTTTGCGGGCGGGGGGAGCACATATGTCCACCCTCGTTTTCCGCGAAGTGTCTCCGACTTTGATCCACACTGGTCATAAACCTTATTTTGCCCAAATTGAGTGAAACACATGCCAACAGACTCCAGGACTGTAACTGACTGTTATAACCTGCTCAGCATGTTGACTCACTTCACCCCCCCCAAATCGTCACCATTTCTCCCATCAACCTGGCACGGACGGAGCTGCTCCACGCCTGGCACGGCGCGGAGCTCCCTCTTGAGGAGCCACGGTGTTGATGGAGGTCCTCCGGGTTCATCCAGCGCTGCAGTTCCTGGAGCGACAAAGGGTTTTCTGCTTCGGACTCGACCGAAGGGGTTGGAGTGGAAGACATGGCCGACGCAGGCCGACGCGACCTGTCTGGGACTGGCAACATATACATGGCAAAGACCCGGTCCGGTCGGTGACGCCAAGGTGGGGGAAATATGGTCCCAGACAGGTCGTGCTTTTGGGTTTTGCATATTGATATCAATAGTTTGGGTTTAGTATCAAACATTGTATTCAATATTTCAATTGTTCATGTGGTCACCCCAAAAACGCTCAAGTCCAATCTGGAAGGGGTCCCAAACATTCTGCTTGGCTCTGTTTCTACCTTTAACCGCCCCAAGGGTCGACTCATCCCGCTCTCCATGCGGAGAGCGGCGCGCAGGATATGCGCTTGACGGACCTGGGCAATGAAGGCTGTATCCAAGTCGCTGAGGGCTTAAAGGTCAGCCAGGCGCGCGGGGCTATTTCAGGTGGTCTCAGAGATCGTTGGTGAGAACAAGCAGTTGCTTCCTATGACGTGAAAGCAAAAGGAGAACTGTTCCAATACCGTATACACCTCCAGTCGTACCTCCTCAGGTTCGCTATGACTGGAATTTCCCAAACCCACTCCCAAACACCTTCCGAAGTACTCAGATACGATTGGAGGCCTGGGGAATATGGTTCAAACATGACTCGCCCTATGGATCCACTGCCACCTTCTCAGAAGGTCATTGGACCCGACTGGCTGGCGCCTACATCAATAGTCCCCCTGCTACCATTTTCTCGAGGTTCGGTCTGTGGATCCATCGGGTCGATAGTCGTTTGATGTTCCGAGTTGTGCCAACCGTTTGAGCCGCGGGACTTCGCCGTCCCGTGTTCCGCACGTGGTAGGCCCTGAAACCAGTGTCCGCCAGTGGGGTGGGGCAGCACGTTGACCGGTGTAGGGTTTACGTGATGTGAGGTCCGCGATGGTTTCGCTCCACCTCGCACCTGGTTGGTCCTTGCAAGCCTTGACCCTCCAGGGAATTTCTGGAAGTTTTCTGAGATGTCAGATGCCTAATTGCGGAAAAAGAAAGAACTCCATGGGACTGCCGGACTGGATGCCTACATCATTGGTGATCGGGAGTCATACGACAATATAATTAAGTGTTTGGCACTCTAAAGCCCTCCCCCCCGATGCCCTCGGATGAAGCAAGGCACTCCAGCACTTGGACTTGAGCTACAATCAGATTTACGACCGAGGCAGGAAGCGACCAGGAGTCCATTTGTTGTTCTTTTGGAGAGAGTCAGGTGGCTGCTGGAGAAGAATGAGATCCATCAAAATCATCTAATCATATTGGTGAGAAACCTTTTATATATACTCCTACAAGTACTTAACTGTTCTTTGACAGGTGTGTTTTGTTTGGTATCATATTCTAATTTATGTTTTGTCACATACCTCAAACCCAATCAGTTGAGTTGTTGACCCGAGGGGTTGCAGCAAGGTGTTTTCTTGTTGAATTCACAGGAATGCCAGCCCTCATTGAGAGGCGTGTTTGTCAAGCATGTCAGAGCCTGAACTGCAGGCCCTGGAGGGCATTTTCTTCTCGCTGCGACGACTGGATCTCCCGATACATACCTGACCAACTGATAGGTAGCTACCACTTGGAAGGACATCATCTACCTGGCACCCAGAAGACAAGGGGTGCGTTCGGATCGTATTTGGATGCTTCCCCATGCCGTCGCTTCGCCATCACATGCCGCTGCTTTCTATGCCTGGCCGCCGAGGTGGAGTGGCGTTGGCCGACGCCCTGCGGCAGAACCGGAGCTTACAGGATTTGCTCCTGCGTACGAACCAACTGGGGGACGCAGGCCTGGTGTGTTGGGGCAATGCTGTTGTTGACATTCTTTATTTATAGTTGAACATGTTAAGAACCACGGAAGGCATGGGAAGGCAACTAACTTCAAGCAAGGTTGCAGGCAAGCACGGCTTATGCAGGAACGATCACTATTTCCAGAAGCGTCGTGACGTTCAACCTGGAAGCATGAAGCAACTTGCATCATATGAAAGCCTTTGTCCCAACAGATAGGGTCCTTTGAAGAAGATGAAGGGGTAGAGTCGGTTGAGGTGACTAAATTCCAAGGCCGTTGTGTTGTGTATCCTGTACCGTTGCGACTAGCACTCGCAGCTCCCGTCTATATACGGGCCTTCACCTTCCGTGGGACACACCGACACCCGAGCTCTCCAATCTCCAGCATCCGCGTGGGAAAAGGGAGAAGGAGGCACCGACAGGAGATGATGCCCATTATAGTGGTCCCCAATGTAGATAGAACATGATAGAACGTTTTCCGAAACATGGGTATACTTTTCTATGTATTTGGGGACCACTATATATGCCAACGACGCGTTCCGTGTGAAGGGTTGATGGTTGATCAACGCGTTCCGTTCGAAATTTTGGCCGCTGTCGACCGACACCAGACGGTCCACGTATGTCCACGTTATTTTTCAGGCGTGATTGCCTTGGCCGACGCCATCCACAAGCACCGGACGCTACAGCACCTGGCGTTGGATTCTTGTGCAGTATGGAGACTGAACCTGTGATGCGGAAGGTTTATCTATATACCTATAGTCTTAGAACCCAGACATGACATTATTTTTGATAGGGAAAAGACTCTCTCCAACCACCCCAACTCATATTGCTGTGGTTGGTGCGCTTAGGACATCCAGGGTGCCCCGTCACCCAGCGGTCTTCACCCTTTTTCCGGTCCCCGCGGTCCCCCCCAGAAGGGGTTTTCCTCCGAATGAAGTGGACGGCTGTAGGGATGTCGGGATGTGGTCGTTGGATGTCGTTGGGTGCAAAGCAAATACTTCACACAGAAGAGGGCTTTTGTATTTTCGACGTTTTGCTTCCAACTTCCAATGTGTCCACCTGGCACAAGTTCGTGCCGAGCTGGCACTCCGAGCTGGTCCAACGGATTTGTATCTAACGAAGCACCGGTTCCAAAGGCTCCATGTGTAGACTCAGACCGTTCGGGCTCCGGGTTTCACAGTTGCTACATGCAGGAGATGTGGGATTTGACTAGAGAGTGGCACAATAGCAATGCCAAGGCACAATGTCTTTTAAGATTGCAATGATTGGGGTCCTAAAGCTGTAGGTCACTATGAAATCTGCCAGCATTTGCTGTTTGCCATCCATCAAAGTCGTACTGGGTGGTTTTTCCAAAGGGAGTCCGAAACTCTTTGGGAATGGCGGCGATGCCAAGGACAACAACCAAATCTCTCAGTTGCTTGGACCGCACGTGGAAAGCATGAGGTGCCAGTTTTGGGGAGAAGGGCAAGGCTAAACAAGTTGCCACCACTGCGAAAACCTGAGAAAGTCTTATTGAAGCCAGTGAGCCACAAGCATCTGAAGGATTCTATGTGGACAGAGGAAGCCATTGGTGTATCGGGTAGTAAGTAAGTAAGTAAGTAAGTAAGTAAGTAAGTAAGTAAGTGATGACCCCAAAAAATTCTGTGCCAGTGACTTCCATGGAAGCCCATGCCTAAGCATCCGTAGGCTGGTCCACGGCCTTGTTTTGCACCACGTCGAACATCGTCCACGGCCTTAGCCATCACATAAGGTTTAGCCATATAACATCCAGCTGGTGTTACAAAAGGACTGGGGATCCAACGTTGTAGCTGCAGGGTGGCTCAAAAGGTAAGACTCAGTATTACATGCATTTACATGCAGGTTGACTCGCCATGTTGCCCATATATATATATATATATCTGTCGGTTTTGGGGGGACTCTATGTTTGGGCCGCAACATGAACAAGAGTGGATTCCGTGTTGAACGCTTATTAATTGATAAATGCAGCCCAATACTCAAAAAACACTTGTGGCAAGCATGCCCTCAAGTTTGTCTAGTTGATTCTTCTCGCAACTGTGTGTTGTGATGATGCAACTTCGGGAACCACCGCGGAAGGTACTCCCTCTCATCGCCTTAGATGAAATGCTTGGAACCGCAAGGTCGGGAGTGGCAGCACTGGCGCGCTCCTTGCAGAAAAGCAAAGCGCTTCTTCAGCTGCTTGGCTTTGAAGGAAGGATTGGGTGGAGCTGAAGCAGACAAAGACCTCCCTTTTGCGTGTTCACACAATCGTATCCTGTAAGACCAGACAGAGCATTGTACCATAAGCACCTTGATACTCTTTTGGGAGCCGAACTTGTCGCGGGAGAGATACTGAGACCAAGCTGGGACCACTCGGTGAGAACAAGCGGAAGCACCGGGGTCAAGCGTGAATTGATGTGAACCAGGAGTCACGTTCGACGGGGTGGTGTGGCTTGTCCCATCCAGTGAGCGGAGTAGGTGGGCACACCTATCCTCCAAGTCCGGCACCCCGTTGTGACTCCTGGAATGTCTTGTTATATGATGGTTTCGGATCTTTTTATTTTCAACCCTTACTTGGGGATGATTGGACCCTCTGACCAATATTTTTCAAGTGGGTTGAAAACACCAACCAGATATATAGTCAATATATTTCATCCCTCAAAGCAAAGAACGGAAACAAACACCGAGTCCCGCCTGGAAAGCGCGTCTTGATTTCTCCCGTGAGGTTGTCCTTGGACTTGAACTGCATCAAGAATCAAGGCCTGGAAGGAGGGTCGGGTGACCTGACGAAAGAGTGGGGAAGAAGTCTCTCAGAAGAAGAGAGCCAACCAACATAGCATATCGCATTTGGCTGTGGTGGTTAGGAGGAGTGAGCGACTTGGGAGAGGATGGGAGAGGGTACGAGTTGTGCCTGAACAAGTGGAGCAAGGGATAGCAAGGGTAATTACAAGGAGTTACCATATTAAGTACCCGCTTGGATTGTTCCCAAGGTATTCACATCCCGTCACATTGTTGACATAGACAGACATATTTGCTGATTGGTCTGAAGCCCATGATCCACTGCTATTTTGGGCAAGAAACCAACTAAAGTAAATGTTCTCAAGCAGAACGATTTCCTGGTTTTGCTTGAGGCAATTCTATATCTTTATGGATGAATCCCCCAGCATGGGAGAATATGTGTTTACCTTGTTTTGCCCTTTTCCTGCCCCAAATCAGCAAAGCAGCACATCAGCTGGACACTGCTTTACGTCTTCATCGCCACGGAGTCATGCACCGTATCAAAACCGTCCACGATCGAAACCGCCGTTGGGTGCGGCGCGTCGTCACCGTGGTCCTCCAAACGGTCGGCAGGTGCGGCGGACCTGGCGCAAGCGCTCACCGTGAATCGGAGCCACGCGGTTACGTCGTGCGGCTTTCGGGGAGGAGGAGGTGTGATGTGTGGGTTTGTTGGAACTGTCTGACCTGTAACAGTCGGTATAAACAAGAACATCACTATTTTTAGAGAAAGGTCTTTACTTCATTTTACTTACCATCATCATCCACTGGAACCTGGCAGGTTGGATATTTTTGGACCCAAGGGAGACTTCACTGGAGAAGAGTGTTTTGGTTCAATCTGGGCTGGGTACATGGAAGCGTCTTCCCGTTTGAAGTCGATGACTGCATGGTGTGGTCATCGCTGCATCGCTGGGGAGGACATTTCACGATCCGAAAAGATGGGAAGGTCCTGCGGGAGCAGTACCATCTGGCAGCCACCATCCACTATCAGGATGGTAGGACTATCAGGATGGAGTACCATCTAGCAGGACCATCCACTATCCATGTATCACCCTACTGGCAGGACTGACATGGGTTTTTCTTGGACCTCCAGGGATAGCGTAAACATGCGTACACGTCTGTGCCAAGAGTGGATCGAGGCCGCGAGAACCATCTATGCCGATTATATTTTGCAAACATTGAAGGTACCAAATTTTGAACTATACGGACCATTGGGCAGCAACAAGTCAATCTGGAAGTCCGATGAACACGGTGTTTCGGTTTCAGAGCGTCTCAACCAACTATGGGATCTCATCAAGAAATCCTGGGGACACCAAAATCGCTGTGACCACGGTCACTTCGCCGCGAAAATCGCTTCACCGGGCGTGTCTTGCAACGCTTTCTCCAGCTGAGTGTCCCGAGGTCTGCTGATCTTGCGCATTTGCTCCAATGAAATTGGGGAGCAAGGCACGACCAGCTGATCAGTGGCCCCGAAGTACAACTCCCTGAAATCATCATGGAAGTGGCATGGTCCTCACAAGGAGGGAACAAAATAACAATCAAAGCAACAAGGTGGTGAACTCCACTTCCCTGATGATTTCAAGGAGATACGAAAAGTCCCCCCATGAGAAGGATCGGAGTGCTGGTTGGTGGTCTGTGTCGAAGAGAGCGGATGTGACAGAGTGGTGTCCAGTCATGTCGTCGCTTTTCCAGTCTCACAGCGCGCACTTCGACACTCGCAGCAGGAGCTCGTGGCCTGTCTGGACATGTTGACCTATATATAAGAGCTTCATAGAAATTGCCACATATAGATACAAACCCATGGGTGATGGTTTCTCCTATCGGGTGCCCAGGTGCGGCCCTCATTTCGCCCTCCACAGGTGCAGTGGCCCTTGCAGATGCCTTAAGACAGAACTGCACCTTGCAGCAGCTCATAGCCAGTGCCATGGCGCCATTTCTGTGGCTGTTTTCATGCTGGTTAGTACACCCCGTCGACGGTGAACAGACGGAGAAAAATGGATGATTTGATTCGACGTCGCCGGAAGACGAGGCGTTCCATCGAACAACAACCAAAAAGCTGGAGAAAACATGAGAAAACATGTCCATCGTCTTTCTACTTTGTCGCCTGGTGCGACATCAACCCACTCGGCTCGGGTCGCGCAGTGCGCTGGGCGACGGGATGACATGACTGGTTGAAGCTGCTTGAGTCTGAATTCAACTCCATTCAATCCATATATTCATATTACATATCCAAGCACTCCAACCCAAATCCCCAAAGAAGGGATCTTCCCGTCTGACCCCACATCGTTTCCCACACCCTTCTCCCTTCCGTCGTGTGCTGTGCGCCGGGTTCGCTCACACACGTCACCCGCGCCCAGGCTCCAACCTCTTCGGGCAGCACGGTGCCACGGCGCTGGGCAGCGCCCTGCGCCACGGCGCCCAGCAGCTGCAGACCTTGGACCTCCGCTCCAACGGCCTGGGCGATCCAGGGGCCCCCTGGAGGATGAGCGAGGGGAGCGGTGGTGGGTCGGTCGAGCTGAGGAGGAACCGAGGATCGACGTTAGGATGAGGTGAGAGCAACGTGGTTCAAAGGCAACGACTTGGACCTCATATTTGTTGGGTTTATTAATGATTGACATATCCAGATCATATAGACTGTATAATTCCTGTAAGTATCTGTAAACCCAAACAAAAGATTGATGTTGGCTGTTTCACCGCCCCTCGGCTGTTTCGATGTTGGACCATCCAGGAGATGTGGGGTGAGGTTGGACCATCCAGTCTACACTCCGTGGAATAGTCATAGATGTGGACAACCACCTCTTTGTTTGAATGCCAATTGTCTGAATACCAAAGAGGTGGTGAACTTCACTTCCATGACTATTCCAGAGTCGACACGAAACCGTTTATATCATGCTCGTATTTTCGCCCATTTGAACCTTATGACCTCCTGACCTCCTTCCCCATTCCTTTCGGGATCAGGCATGGCAGAGCATGGCGATGCACATGGGAAGTGTGCTACTTCACCTGTTTTCCAAGACCCCTATACCCGACATGGTGAGCGCCTTCAGGCGGCAAACCAGTGGGGAATTCATGGCGCAATTCGGACGGACGTGCAGCAGGTTTCGTGTAGCAGTTCTTCGCCTCCCATCCCATGGAGTGGGGAAGTCGACTGACGAAATGCTTCACACGTCCTGTCCCAGCACATCCTGTCCCAGCACATCCTGTCCATCCTGTCCCACCCAGAGGCCCAGTTCGAAGCTGAGGTCATTGCACTGGCAGAGGCCCTGAGGCAGAACAACAGCCTGCAGACTCTCGTGGTGCCTTGGCGACGTCCGGAGAGGCAGACCGAGACTTCATATCTTAGGATTCGACGCAGACCGGGCTGGAGCCTGCCCGGCTGCATCTTTTCACCCAAGCTCGTCCCTGGACGAAAAATCCCTGGATTTGATTTGAGATCGCATAATTAAGGTTGTTGAAGGGAGATTTTCCTGGAGTGTCAGGCAGTTTGAACAAGCTGGCATTTGCCAGAAGCACCCAAACTCCTTGCAACATCCCACCATGTTGGTGAGGCAGCGAGGCAGTTCCATGTGGTTGGACCTTTCTCGAGCGAGTCGCGCTTTGTGACCGCAGAGTGGTGGGGATGACCATTGAGGGTCTGAAAACCCCTTCAGTGGATCCATGTTGCCTGGTTGAAGCATGGGTGTCATTTCGTGTTGTTTGCCACTCAGTGAATGCAACATCGAGTTCCATATCGTTCCAGCACGGGCTGTGTGGAAATACCCGGATGGACGTTCCATCTCAGAAGTTGGCAGAGACCAGCGGATCAGCGAGGCAACACATCTGATGTGGAAGACCACATTGCCCATTCTAGGTGATCAAGTTATATAAGTCTTCAGTAACTAGGTGATGTTCAATGTTTAAACCATCCTGCCCTAGTACCGCTGCTGCCCTAGTACCCTACCACCCCTACCGCTACTATAGGCCCTGGAAGTTTGTCCCATCCTCAGTTAGCCAATTCCATCCCAAAAAGCTGGCGTGACAGGAGATCTTCCCGTCGACGCTTGTGTATAGCGAAGGCCCACAGGTCGGAAAAGTGGTAAATCCTTGGAAGAGACGAATGCAGGAAGAAGAGTACCGGACTAGCCATTACTTAAGTGCTAACCTTTAAGTCGTGCCATTGACAGTTAGGTTTCCGTATGATTTTCTTCATACGGATTCTCCTACCCTTTCAATGGACCCGGTCGACTAGTAGGCTCCCTCTTTGGCACCCCCCGGTGCCTGGCCTCTCGCGCCTACCATTCAGGTGGGGAACAACCATGTCCAGCGCGCTGGTGCTGAAGCATTGGCAGAGGCCTTGAAGGACGAACCAACACGGTCAACGCGTTCGAACCCCGAACTCGGCGCTCTCGCGGTGGGGCGACGGACTCAGTCGCTGGGTCTGGCGCTTGGTTGGGATCGGAGCTTAGAGAAGTGAAGTACACCCGGGAAGATGAACATGGAACCTGAACATGGAATAACCCTATAGAAGACGATTTTCCGAATACCAACCCGACGTGGTTTTCAGGTTCCATGTGGGTCTCTTCTAGGGTGAAGGTGTGAAGAGGCGAAGCGACGTGACCTTTCGACAAAGAGGCTTAGAGAGAAGCCGTCCTAAGGGATGGTGTTTTGGGCTTTGAAGCTGGTGATGGGAAGTTTGTGGAATGCCAAGCTATATGCCAAGCTGCAAGCTTTTCTAGCTGCGGCCTGACTGCTCTAGCTGTACTACTGAGCTTTTGTGGGCACATCATAGCAAGTTCACAATGTGAGTTTTTTGGGACTTATTGATGGACAGGGTTGTACGCATGTTTACGCAAAACACTCTTTGGGTAGATGGCCTGGGCTTTATCAGCCTGCCTGTTCCTGTTCTTTTTTCGTCCGACCTCGTTCGCCCGCGCGGACGCTGCCCCCATGATGCAAGCCTGCCCATCGCTGCCATGAGTTTGGGCCGTTTGCCTACTAAAAGAAAGACCGCGCGGTTGGAAGTGTATTGTGACTATATATAGCATGAAATGGCAGTAGCCAGAAACTGAGGGGCTGAATAGGGCACAGTCCAACAGACTTGGCATTTTTGAATATCTTTATAGAGTCATATAGAGTCTCATCACTTATGTGTTTGTGTTCAGAAGCGTCCAGGCGTCCATTGCAGCTGCCCCCGCCCTCTTACCAACAGGCATGTCAATGTGTCTATGACCACTACAGTAGCGACCTGGTCGTGAATTTGGGCCATATGTCCCCGGAGCAAGCACCCAACATCGATACATATCTACACTCCGAGTCACTAACATGTAAGTGGGATTTTGGGACATGGTCGTCATCCTTATGGGGCCATCCACGTCCACGTAGCTATGATGATTCATGCAGTCTATATCGAATCAGATTCCATAGTGTTGCTTTCTTGTGATTTTTTTTGTATTTTTGTGTGCTTTTTTGGTGTGTCTGGTCAATTAGTACTTAAATTCGATTCCACACATGAAACAATGTCTGACATTGGGGTGTCCAAACCACCGGAGACACCCAGAGGCTTTGCGTCTCGATGTGCGTCGACGTCCTCCGTGGACCGCAAAGAGAATCACTCGCCCTGCTTCGAGATCGGGTCCGTGCACCATGTGCCAGTCGAGATCTGAACGACAAGCGGAGCTTGAACCCAAATCCCAGTTTTTGCTTCAGGCTTAAGGTGATTTGTTCCTTTTCTCCTATGGGCAAAGACCATGGCATGATATTTTATGTAATTGGTTCACCCCGCGCTTGTTTTGGGACGGTTTCGGCCAGATCTGGATATCTTGGCCACGGTGCACGGGCGGTTTCCACCGATTATTCCACGGTTCCGGGCGAGGAGAACCGCTCCTTACACCACTTAGATGTGCGCTTCAATGATGCTGGGCTTGGCAGAAAATGGGTGTTCCGAATCTTCCTCAACCAGTAAAGCCAGGTCTGTGACCTCATTTTTACAATTGACCAACTCCAGTCAAATGGCTTTATCTACGTACTAGTCTTTTCGGGTTCTAAGTGGACCATGGCTTTTCCCGAAACCGTCAGAAGGTTGTTCGGCAAGAGGAGAACCCGGGGAGAGTTTCATTGATGATTTTCGGCGATGTTGTTCGGTAGGTTCCTACCCTGCACCTGACGGTTTTGGGCCGCACCTGCTGCATGGCTTCCATGACCTGGTCGGTAGGTTTGGAGAACGTGTTGCTGCGCCAGGTGAGCCTCAACTCTTGTGGAGCGAGTTCGTAGGGTGCAGGTTTTGTACTGCATGGCTGATTGAACTGCTTTGAAGTGGCTGCTCTATATGAGTGAACTCAAAGAAACCGGCGCAAGTTTGACCAAGGACATTGGTGACATCGGCACTACTGCTTTGACCAATGCAACATGGCAGGTTTTCACAAAGATGGATTGATGCCTGTCACTGGTTTATACAGAAGACACTGCACTTGTTTTACTGCAATTGCAGACTAAGTATAGACCCTATGGTTGGTATACTAAGCCCTATCCAGGCTACGGCTCGGCCTGTCATTGGCAGTATGATACGTATGGCTGCTGGCTATATTCTATATATAAAATAGTAAAAATAGCTATATAGAGGATAGGTCCTATCCTATAGCCCGATCAAGGCCCATACTGCTAGCCTTATCGAAGGAACTCATGCCAGCTGCAGGGCTGTCCTTCGGGCCACCGCTTTCAGAAGAGAAGGGGGTCATGAAATTGCAGGGGTCATGCCATGGAAAAACCGGGAAGGTTGGAGGCCATTGCTATTAGGTTGGAGACCATTGCTACTAGAAACAAAGGAAAAAGAAACGGAAGACAAGTCTAAGATACCTGGACCCTCCAAGGGGTGTCCAATGGACTACCCCACACTACCTATAGGCTTCCAGACAGGGCACCCCTTAGAGGGTCCTGGCATGTTAGCTATTCGTTTGGAGGCGATGGTCTTGGGCTCTCAAAGGAGCTGCCAGAGAGGACGAGAGGTGCCCCTCCCGCTGTACACCAAAGCACCCAGTCACATGATGTTCATCGAACGCAACAAAGTGGACAGCCTTTTCACCGTTTGGGGGTGAAAATGCTTTTCCCCACTCCAAGTGCAGACAGATTTCGGGAGTCAGGTGGAATTCCTTCCGGATTTCTCTGGAGTCAGCCACCAAACGGCCACCAGGTGGCATGTGTGCTGCGACCCCACATCTCAGGCAGTGATGTCCCATCTCAGGCACTGAAAGATCGAGGCGGTGTGAGATGTCCACCTGCTCCACCCTCCCCTACACCTCCAGTCGTACCTCCTCAGGTTCGGTGTCAACGACCCTCCAAACCGCACCCAGCAGTCGTACCTCCTGAGTCGGCCCAGTCCGGGCTCGGGAGACCCGGGAAAGCACATCTCAGGCACTGAAAGATCCCAATTGCAGTCTGCAACAGTTGGGCGTTGCCTCGGTCGAGCTCACACCGCTTCTCGGGTGGCGAAAAGTGAGGGGGTTTGCATGGGGACGGCATCGGTGTCGGCGGATAGCATTGATCCATTGACTTGGGGGGGTGCAAGGCTGTAAGTCATGTGGACTCTTCATCTCGATATGAAGAGCTTGTGCATTGGGTTTGTCCTTTTTCATGTAACAGTCGGTGAACAATGATCGCGATATTTTTGAACGAGGCCTTTACGAACCATCATATATACCATCATCACACTGTTCCTGGTAGTGGGATAGACCCCCGTTGTGCAATTGAAACAGGAAAATCAACATTATTATCGGTATGACAAAATAATGTTCAAAATTCCAGAATGTTCCATACGTGGATTCTCAGGGTTGTAACACTCGATGATGCATATGTATGTGTGGCACTGAGTGGGGAACTTGAGATTGTCAGTCAAAACACAGTTAGTTGTGGGTTGCAAGATTGGCATGTTTGAGGACCGGTTTCAGTATGTGTGGGTGAAACCCTGATATATATAGGCCTTTTTATTTCCATTGTAGGGTCTTATTAAGCCAGCCCACCCATATAGAGTGTCAAAGCACAAAACCGTTTGCAGTATGATATAGGAGCTTTAAGTGGCACGGTTGGGGATATAGTTATATAATGTGAACAGACATATTGTATAGATATATTTGGACGTCATATTCACTTTTTTTTTGCAACACATGAGGGCACGAGGCAACCGAGAGTAGGATGTGGGGCAAAGCATGTCCCATGCTCGGTCAATGCCATGACAGAGCACACACCTCTCCTTTTTGTGAACTTTCCGTGTTTTTGTTTTCTGGAAAAATGGTGTTGTTCGTGTTTATTGTATAAATCAGACCTAAGACCCGAATTGATTATGTTTCGATATATTTCGTGTTGGTTCAAGTATGTCTACACTCTGGCTCACTAACATGGAAGTGGACAAACTCCTGTTTGTAGGGGAACATGGTCATCCAAGCGGTCAATTTTTGCACTTCCATGTTAGTAAGTCGGAGTGCAAGCACTACACCATCCCGGACCACCCCGATCAAGGTCACTTGCTCAAAGAGATCAGTTGGACATTCTTGGTTCGAACATTGGAGGATATGGATACCTTTCAAGCCTTATTGACATTTTAGATCCCACAGTAGATGGTCCAATGTAGAGGACCTTGATCGTGCATGATGCTGTGTGATCCTGATATCACTGAGATCTAAAACTGTTTTGAAGGAACACGTCCAACTCCTCCACTCACTTCGCTTCACATCGAACCAGGCTTCACTTCGCTTCCCCTCTCGCGCCTCCTCTCTCCATCCCTTGGCCCTGCTCGCACCCAAAGAAGCGATGGAGTCGAGCTCGAACGACCGCTGGAGTCTGTTCGACGCACTTCGCTTCGCCCAGGAGTGGCCGTGCCACGATGTCGGAGGTCATGGAGAAGCGGATGCTGGCGCGATGCTCGAACCTCTCGGTGCCACAGCGGGGATCGGAGCGGTCCGCGGGGGTCCGCACGGTGGGAGCGAGCGGTCCGCGGCTTAGTACGTTCACCGTTAAGAAGTAACAGAATAGACGACCTACGGGAAGTCATTGAGGTTTTGATCCATAGCCATATGGCGAGGAGGTGTATTTGTTCAGTACGTCGGATCTTATGATTCTACGACTCGAAATCATTGTGGGCTGAAAGTAGAAGTCAGAACTCCGCGAGAACGTTGCAACAACAAGTTGAACCCGGTCTCTCTATTCCGATAGACTGATGTCTTCTGCATTTTGAAAAACCACTTGATGTAGTTGGTTGCCTTAATTAGACAGATCCGCTAGAAACGAGGTTGCCAAGCAACCTGCTTTTTCGATTTCTCTCAAGACCCGGTCGCTGCGCGCGATTCGGCGTCGCTCTCTTCGCCGCGTCGCTCGGCGCTGAACCCGTCGCGAGGCATCACACAAGACCCGTCGCCCTTCCAATCCCAACTGCCAGATTCAATAGGAGGACCGTCGGACCGGGATCGTGGTGCACCGCCAGGGGTGGTCTACGAAAAATCTACGACAAAGACCAAGGCAACCCAAAAAGAACCACTTTGTGGTGCATGGATGGGGAGACTCAATTTCTGAATTATCACAATTCGAGGCATTCATTTTGGAGTACCAACCACCCAAGATCTTTTTTTATGTTAAAGCAAGTCCCTATCAACACCAGTGTTAGCTGGGTGTATCAAGAATTGCTGAAACATGAAAAGGACACAGACAGTTTAATTGCTCAACAACTTCAGGAGTAGGTACCAGGTACCCTGTACAGTCCTGCAAGCATTTGCTGATGTATGGATAGTGTGCTGCTTGACTAACACAACACAACCCTTTATTCATACCAGGAAAGGACACAACACCGGGAGGTCCCACGTTGCCAAAAGAATGGCTCCATGACACTCCCGGAATCATCATGGCTCCTTGGATGACCGTTTTCCTCTACTACAGAACAGGTGCTTTTTTCCACCATCCCAAGCCATCCCAAGCCTGCTTGTGAAGGACTGCGTGAACGCAGGATCCATCGGGAACTGGGAAAACAGCTCATTCGAGCGGTTTTGAGGTCTCCTTGGTGAGCTTGTGATGATGTTGTGCTCAAACAAAATGCAGTGAACTACTTCACTCACAACTCCTTCAACAGCTTGCATGTTGCAAACATCTGTATTTTGTTGTTCTACAATAGCTTTTGACGAAAGCGACCGTTTGGCCACGTGGTATTCACGACGGGCTGATGATTGATTGCTCAGACACGGGACCTTCGCAGAATTGGATCGGCAAGTGCAAATGTGTCTTACATACCGGGGTGACCACGTTTTCGCAGCGGCTCTGGGGGTTCACGCTGACTTTGCAGTGGCTCTGAAGGGTGTTTTGTCAACTACCATGGTTGCATGGCTAGCATACGCTAGCATAGCAGCCCAGCGGTGTTGTATGGCGTTGTTTATGAAGAAGTGGTTGCTTTGACCCTGTCAGGACACTAGGGTGTTTGTATGTGTTTGTTTTGCCCTAAGAACTTCAGAGGAATCCTCCGTAGCAGGGGATCCTTAAATTGAACATAATTTAACTAAACCATCAAAAGCTTTTCCATTGCTTCGGGTCTGGATTCTACATGATTCTACTAGCAGTGTTCAGGCAGACCTGGCACCCGCAACCAGCAACCACAGCAACCACACAGTGTCCACCAGTCAAAAAGCCGCCTTCCGTTTCAAAGATTGGTTGACGCAGTGTAACACAACATGTCTGGTTTTCAACAACCCATACACTCCATGTAGGCCATATATGCCTATATTTGACCCCCAAAAGCAAGGGTTCTTCGCTCCATCCCGGCGAATCTGGTCGACCCATTGGCGAGAGCGAGATTCGACCGGTCGGTGACCGATGGCATAGATTCTTGTACCTACCAGGGCACCCGGTTTGGGTTGGTTAATGGATACCCATGGATACCACTAAGGAGCTATAATTAGACACCCCAAACAGGGGGCCCTGGTATATAATCTGCACATTGAAGGTGGTTCAGGTGTCTTTTATGCATTATTCCATACATGAAGGTTGATCATGATATTTGCATGGGGATAAGCTCATGGTCTTTCTTCCCTTTCAATTGAGCTGGCCATGGGAGTTTCGTTTAGGATGCGGTCATAGCCGTCAGCCGTCTCAGCTTGCGTCACTTCACTCCTGGGGCCGCCGTCACTCTCAGCGCTCAGCCTCGACGCAAAGCGCGCAGCCAGCGTCGCTGCAAAGCAGCGGGACGGTGTTCTGAACGCGAAGACCGACGGGAGGATGACGCACTTGGTTGACGCAAAAGCGAACAAACGTGGTGGGCTGTATCGATGGGCTGTGATGCCAAGAGTCAGGAAAGCAAGGGAGAGTGAGGGATTCAAGTTTGGGCATGCGTGGACTTGTGTGGTGCATGTGGACTTGTGTATATTTACAATGTAAACCACCTGATTTATGAACCCCGCCACGCTATATTTGTTGGGGGTCTGGAAAGGTATGGACATGTTGGTTAATTGTTGAGGATGTTGAGGGTCAATCATGTTGAGGGTATCCCCAAGGCTAAACCTTTTCAGATGAGAAGACATCCCAGTGCGACGAACGTCGTTTCACGTCTCATCCCTTCACTCCTTCTCCTCCGATCTCCGAGACGGAAGCGAACGTGACACGGTGACGTGACGTGCTGGCGGCGCCATGCGAAGGTGACAGGTCATGAAGACAACCTGCACTCTGAAACAAGAGTAAAACATGCACATGAACTTGCGAACTTGCGAACTTGTCACGGTCACGCCCCTAACAGCCCTTCCACTTTGTGGGGTCATTAAAAACTATACCAGCACCACGGATTCCGGGTGTCCATGTCTATAGCCCCTTAGAGGTCTTTTGGGGTGTCCATTCACTACCCCGACAGCGGGTCCAGGTATATGATTACGTAGCAATACCGACCCTGAACGTGAGGATTATAAGCACACACACTGTGTGAATTGAGTGGTTCCGGGCGGTGGCCACGTAGGTTCATGAGCGCAGGCGGGGTCTTCCCGGACGAGGTGTGGGAGAGGAGAAGGTGCATGGTTTTATCAATTAACTTGCACTGCTATGACATATATTCGATACCCAGACACTCCATGTATGCCATATATGCCAACATTGTATGGTTTTTGTTTTTTGAAACTCGTTATTTTCTGGTCTTCAGATGAACACGTCACACCGAGGGGCTTAGATGTATAAAACGTCTCTCCCTTTCGCCCAGTCATATCCAGAGGGGTGTGCACTGGCCTCGAAGAGCTTGGTCTTGGTTGTCAGCTACCCAAACTGGTCGGGGTTGGATTGACGCAGCAAGAACGAAAGGGCATGTTTAAAGTAGGCAAGAGATGAAGCACGACAGGCAAGTCACTTTGACACTATACCCCAACATTCTGGAAATCCTGTGAGAGGTTGGACCCAACAGAGACCTAGGGCAAAGACCACCCGGTGCAAGATCGCAGGATTTCGGGTCTCAGTCGTACCTAGGCGGCAAAGTATACTCGTAGATAGATGCTTGGCAGGTGGATAGGATCTCATCATCCCTACACCTGACTGGGCCCGACTGGCTGGCACCGGTCGTCCTACCGGTCGTCCGACCGAACCGTTTCACGAGTCCGGTACGACGGTACGAGGCCTGTCGGTCCAAGTCCAACCTGTTGGTGACTCACCGAGTAAAGCGAGTGGTTTGAAGTGGTATGAAGAACTCCAGGAGCTTCGTGAGGTCAGCAACCCTGACCTATAGGGCCTGTAGGGCCTGTAGGGCCTGTAGGGTATGGGTTTCATCAGGATTGTTGGACATTAACTCGCATCAGCGGTGTTGTGAGGATTTTCCGGTCCTGTGCCTTTTCAGCTTTTATTTATGTTGGGGTTCTTCATCAATTTTGTTAGACCTTCCGCCTTGGAAGACCATGATCCGCGCAGGTTCTGACTCTTCAAGATTCTTCATAGAAGGTCCTACCAACCAGTTTCTTGCTTCAATGAGTCTTGGTGACCTGGGACAATATCCAAGGGTTTCTCAAGACCACATTTAAAATTCCCTCCTTGCCTCCTTGCTCTTGGCCCAAACATCCAGATCTAGACTAGAGAGGCACAAACGGAACTCCATGCAGCTTGAAAAGGGCACATTGTTCACGGCACTGTTGTCATCTATTTCCCACTTCCCTGTGAGTTGTCCCCTTTTTTCTCCCCCTGCTGGTCACCGACACACCGATTCAGGTGGTGAGTGGGAAGCTCAGAACATGGGAAGAAGCGAAGTTTCTCTGACACGTGATATAACGCCAAAAAAACGCAGGATTCATGTTGAACACCTTCAAGATCGATGGTCACAGCAGGGTGACCATCGCGATATGGCCATTGAACACCTTGAGTTGGTTTCATAGCACAAAAAGCCGGTGCCCTACGACGCTTTGGAGCCAGTGACCGGACCCTTTTCCAATGAAGCATGGTCCGGGTACCTTCACAGAGTCGGACATTCCATGAGCCAGGTGTATGGGAGCCATAAGCCGCCACGGACATTCCCAGAGTGTGAAACATGCCCATGGTGGTTTCGGAACAAGACACCTTTTTGGGAGCGATGTCTTCATCTCGGTGATCAACTTAGACTCGTCTAAGTTCATATTGGAAGAACCACCTCAAAATACTACAAGTCTTTTTAGTCTCTGCTGTAGACTCTTTGATGATATCTCAACATATCTCACCCCCGCCCGCATCAAACAGGCTTTTACCACCCCCACTCGCGGACCGAGGTCTGCCTTCCAAGAGGGCCAGCGTGTGCGCATCGTGGGCCTGAAGGCGACGACGGCGCGGTGACCGGTGACCCAAACGGGGGCGAACGTGGTGAAGCAACCAGACAGGTATGTTCAATCGTAGTGAAGAAGAAAGAGGCTCCAAATCCCGGATGGTCAGTCAAGCGGTTCCAAGACGAAGTTGCTTCGTTAGCATGTTTTTAGCCTAGTTAGCTAGTGACACTTGTGTGGTACGGATACTGTGGTACGGTGGTGCGGTGGGTGCTAGTGCTCATGCTAGTCTTAATATGAATTCTCTTCATTGGACATCGCCGAGCTCCATCGATGGACCTGGACGCTAGACATGTCCCTCCCAAAACTGGAAAACCCCCGACGCAGAAAGAAACTCTCAGCCTCCGAGCCTCTGACCTGCAGAACTGCAGAACCCCCGGCAGGTCCGCAATTCCAGCGCGAAGGACCCATCCCTTCCCCTCCGGTCACCAGGGATGGGTGACATGTCGTGACCGATGGCGGCCCCCCTCCGAGCCCGAATGAACGCCTTGGCCCCGCAGACTCGGACGAGGGACCCAACCAGGTCGCGCGGATTGCACACGTTCCAGGACTCGGAGACCTTTCGAATGCCTAAACCAGCGGGTGGCATGTGGGCACCAGTGGTGGCCATAACTGGATGTTCATGCATGGCCCAGGATCCCTTTGGGGGTCCCTGAGGCCATGCAGGAGTGGCTTTGTACACACACCTTCCCGTTTGTACCATGAAACCGCGGGTGAGGCATGCCCTACGACTCGTTGTTGTCACGACCGGGTGCGGCGTTTGAATCTCTGGCAGCGTCCCAATGACCGTCCCAGCTGGAACGAGGAAGTGACACGTTGGGAGTATCATTCTGACTGTGATATACGACTCACTTACTCACTCTTTGGGGATACTTGTTTTTTGTTGAAACGTGGGTGGCGGTTTCAGATATGCCGATTTGATGTTCAACCTTTGCCTGGGATGATTGAAGTGAACCCACTGACTATGTTTCAAGTGAGTTGAAATCACCGACCGGAGACCCCACTTTGGTACGTCCTCTACATATTGCTGTTTCTGTTTGGAAGGGCTCAAGCACGAAGGTGGAAAACGCCTTCGAAGAACCAACCTTTGACTGTACCCTGGAAGTACGTGGATCACCTGTCACCTTTTTGTGAGGGGTTCTCCGGGGTTCTCCATTCCATTCGCGCACAGGTTCAAGAAGGGACGGGGTTCTCCCGTTCGCTTCACCCTGATTGATGTTCCCAGATGTTTTAGGATTCTTCAGCTCAGGAGTCATGAAAAAATCACGGGCCCTCCCGCCAGGGTCGAATTGACTTGAATGGCGCTTGTGGGAGCATCGTGGAGTGGGATGCTGCGGAAGAGAGGTGGAAGGCGGAAGAGATGTTATTTTTCACTTTTCCAAGGTTTCTGAGAGCGTGGGG
This sequence comes from Durusdinium trenchii, assembly GCA_963970005.1. Classification (NCBI taxonomy): domain Eukaryota; class Dinophyceae; order Suessiales; family Symbiodiniaceae; genus Durusdinium; species Durusdinium trenchii. The sequence goes on from CAXAMN010017779.1 coordinate 1,161,026, forward strand.
ATGGGCTGGGATGGGCATGTGGCATTCTGTGACTCAAATTTGATTAAATTTGTACCTCTTCAATTTCACCATTTTGGAGCTGGGCAGAGTGTGGTGACTTGTACCATAGTCAGAAGTCGCGGTAGAGGTTGCCAAGGCACTTCAGCAAGACCGCAATTGTTTTTTGCGGGGGATTGATGTTCATTGATTTTCTGCAACCGACGAGAACCATCGAGAACATATTTTTTTGTTTTAATGTATGTCACGGGTTGAAGAAGATATATTTTGTCATCAAAGAACCTCTCAGGGCTCTCAGCTTTGTGAATATTTGGAGGACCATGTCAAGTATGCAGTAATCCAATTGGTCTCCAGCTACTTTGCAACGAATGGTTCGTTTGCACAGCCTAGTGACTCCACGTGTTGTTTTCTCAGGGCAAACACAATGCGACATCCAGGGTATTGTATTGTTTGTTTTTTTTTTTTAATGTTTTTTTGGTGTTGTTCCCGACTTGGTCCAGTTGAACACCTCTGTGGAAAAGATCCCAATGGCCCTTGATGTTCAGACTGATTCGGCTATAAAAGAAGCCCTTCGAAACGCAAACGTCTCTTTTCTCGAAAGGGGACATGTAGATTTGGCAACGACCCATGAAGTGACCCAAAAGGGCTTGGGGCGCTTGGTCCAGACCCACTCCACCGGACTGGACCGCCCCGAGTACCACGTGAGTCGGAGCTGAACCAGGTGCACATGGACGATGGCAGCGGCAAGATGCTTCGGACTTGCCACTTAGAGCTGGTGGGCTTCGCAGGACTGCAGGAACTCAAGTACATACCACACGGGTGGAGGCGAGGCTCCGCTTTTGGCAAAGCGGAGCCGAGGCGGTGTAGCAGAGAAGCGCACCCTCCGACTGGCACGTTTGAACATGTTTGAACATGGATTCTGAAAGATTCCTCCTGAATTCCCAGGGGCCAAGATGTTCCTCTTTTGTTTGAGATGTTTAAGGATCGTGGATGGCAATAAACATTGTTGACAAAGTCGGAGAATTGGCTGAAATCAGGGCTTCCAAGCCTCGTTTTGTTGCTTCATGCACCTTCTTACCCAGATAAACCTGATGCCCTGAAATTGATCTCCCTTTCCTGGGCTTTGAAAGCAATCTACAGGCCGGTATCGGAGCAGTGTCACAGTCCCTTCACAAGACCAAGGACCTTCATGGCCCCCAGATGTGTTTCAATTGCAAACTACTGTAGTCATCAGCCTGGCTCTCCTAACTCCTTTGGCTTGCATACTGTGGACGCCATGTTCGCCCCCAGATGAGAAAGCCTTCATTTCGGCACAGTGGGTGGCGTTTTCTCCATTTCGCCGCGCAGGAGTGGCGGGAACTGCGTTGGGGATCCTGGAGAAACGGAAAACGTTGGGATCCTGTTCTCATTTCCCATACACGGCTAATGGGACTGGCATATAGGCCGCCCCAGAAAGACCCCCCTGGCACCACCCCTGGACTGATCGGCATATATGGCAGCCCCATGGAGTGTCTGGGTTTGGTGGATGGCTTGTGTGCAGCTGGATCGTTGGCTGCGGAGATTGCCCTCGATCAAGTAACCACCAAGGTCACCAGCATTACCCTAGGGCTCCAGTCGTACCTCCTCAGGTTCGGTATGACTGGACCCTCCTGGCATGCACCCCCAAACACTTTCTCAGAAGGTACTTGGAGCCCTAGGGTTATGATAGTCATGTTCAGGTTGCTGTACAAACTGCTTGTATTTTACGTCCAACCTTCCATCTTTGACAGAGGGTAGATGATCGCCGGGATGATGGGTTCCGAAGCACTGAAAGTTGCTATATAAAATTGGGACTTTGAACAGGCAATTAGTGTCATTTGTAGCAGATGAACCAGATGATAGATCAGATGACCTGTCCATTCCTTAATAGCTGGGGTATTCATCCACGTGGATGAAGAGACTGCATCAACAAGCGGATTCGCAGTTGAGACATGGCTGGATGCAGCATGTTGGTCTCTTTTTCACCACTTGCAACCCCTAACATGTTCCGATTCCCCTAGGCCGGAGCTGGAGCGGCACGCTCCAGTCACAGTGCCGACGCCTGCAGCTGCAGAGCCAGCCGCGCCCAAGGTTCCGGAGGTGGGGAGAGGGGGATGAGGAGCTGAGTGGGTACTTGGCTTTCTTTTGGCCCAAAGCAAGGGGCACGTCGGACTAAGCTGGTCGGACTTTTCAGTGGTTTTGATTCCAAAAGCAAGGGCAATAGATGTGGACCAAGTTGTCACCATAATCGGACTCTGAGGGCGTTTGAAAAACGAGTCTGAGGACGATGAACGACCAAAGGATCCCATCGCCCTAAAGAAACACGGGTTTTGAGACCAGCACCCTTGGAACGGACAGTTTCTGGGGTTCTTGATGTAGTTGAATGTTCTTGTAAGTGTTAATATATATATATATATTGTATTATATATATAGTAGAGAGAGATTCATAGAGATGATGATGCTCCAGCATCTTCAAGCATTCTTAGCCTAGCACAACCCTTCTGACCGCCTTCGTCCTTCGCCAGGCGAAGACGGTGCACAGTGCCCTTCCGACCTCAGGGCTCCTCGCCGCCGAAACCCATCTCGTTCGCCGCCGAACCGCGCAGGTTGAGAGACCCGAGACCTACCCAAGTACTACCTCTACACCACCAAGTACCTCCTCAATCCAACAGGTGTTCCATGTTAGTTTGTGGGGGAAATATACCTTATAGGGATCCAAGTACCTCAGAAGGTATGACTGGACCCTCCTGGCACCCACTCCAGTCCCACCTTGGAAACGAGTTAGTACGACTGGAGGCCAAACGGGTACCTGCAGGTCAGTTGTTTTGGTGGGGGATATGTGGGACATACGGGGACACCCCTTTCAAATCCAACAGGTGTTCAAAAGGTTGACCTCTATGTTCCAAAACCAACGGCTCCGGAGGTTCAGCCCTCTTTAACCCTTTAAATTGAACCCATCCTAACCATTCGTAACCCATGTTGAAGCCATCTCGGCCAGCAATCTTTCACCTTCGGTCCAAACGCACAGCCAGAGGGACGACTGGTGACCTGATTTTGGGACTCGGGTGTTACTCTATGGGTGCGACAGTTGACATTTGCCCCCAGTGTTTGCTAGTCTTTCATGTTTTACTGATGATATGTTTGTCAACAGTAGACCATCCATCTTTGCTGCAGCTCTCTTCACTACCTCCATAAAAGGTGATCAAGGCTAGCCACATGGGTTTTGCAATGGTTTGCACTCCAAGTCTTGATTTTTAAGCCAGAAACTCGTGCATTGCGACTGCGCTCTCTTTGTTGGGTGTCTATAGGAATGCCACGACAAGGTAGTCCTCCGAAGATCGCATGTCGACTCACCAAAGTGGTGGATTTTTGGATGAGCTGACATGAACCGTGACGAAGTGTGGGCCTCGTTTTCGGCAATTGTTTGTCGGAACCAGAATGCTTCTGGTTCTATATTACACGTTTTTTGTCTATTGTCCCAGGAAACCTGTAACTCTCGGTAGAAACTCATCATTTTAGCGATGGAAAGGCCCTTTAACCAGGCCCCATCATCATCCACTGGGCCCAGGGTGCCTGGGAAATACAGCACCAGCACCGTTCTTTCCGAAGAGCTGGCCGATGACTCCCGATCAATTGGGTTGGTTTCAGATGTCAATGTGTATATAGGCGATTATAGGCATATTATATATACTACTGACTAGAAACTTAGGACTTGTCGGACATACACGCCAATTCCAAAAGCCTATGTCATCAGGATTGATCCAACATTGGCATTTCCTCTTAAGGCCTATGTCATCAGGCCACAACCATGATATTCATAGAAATATGTATGAGGTATTCAAGGAAGCAGCGCCCGCAAAAACACATAGTCGCACCCTATGTCACCACTGTGTCACCAGGGTGCCAGGCAGTGGTATCTAGCATTATTTAGCTGTTTTTTTTGGCCTTTTTTTGTCGAGGAGGTGTCCACAGGTCCTATGACACCAGGTTTCCCAACCCAGACATTTTTTTTTTGCTCGATATGTCAGGGCACATGACTTAGCCCTGGGGGTAGCCAGATTGGTATGTCACTTGCATCACGTTGGCCTAAGTCATTAGACAGTAATATATATATATATATTCACTATATATATATATTATATTATATATATAATATATATTATACATACATGACGTGTTTGGGATCTAGTACCATCACAACTGGACTCATATCCCACCTGAACTCTCTTTGTTCCCTTTCTGGTGTATGCTGGACGTCCACTCCACAGCCTGCACTGCCCGCTGCCGGTGAGGCTCGCACCGAACATTTCTGTGCGCATTAAGGGGCTCCAGGCCTGGTCTTGGGAGGCTCAACTCATCAGTGAAATCAACCTATGAATGCCTATGATGGGTTTTGGGTTTTTTCGGGTGAAGGACTTTGGGAGCCGGAGAGGATTTCTGAGAAGTGTTGAGAAACTAACAGCATCACAAGCACTTTAGATTGCGAAGAGGGCAAGCTGTTATTCAGTTATTCTTGAGAGTAGCATGTCACAGCATGTCAAGTGACAAGTGGCAGAGGGGCTGGCGGCAGGTGGCGGTCGGAGATGTTTAGCTGCCTCACACAAAGCCAGATGGCCCACGGCAAAACCCAAAGACATGTGTTGGTTCACCGAAAAAACCATTTGACATGTCAAATTGCTTTCAGCATTTGTGAAGCATTTGTCAGATGCAACATGAAGCGGACGAACAAGAACAGGCAACCGAACATGCGACCCACCGGTCGACCCGGTCAAGCGGTTCTGCCGGGTCAAGCCGATCCGAAGCGCTCTTTGATTCCTCAACTTGATTGGAGTGTTGCATGCACATGCTGGTGTGTCAGGCTCAAAGCAACTTGGACAATTCATGGTATAGTCTCTTCGAACATCACAATTGCAGAGCAATCAATCATGTTGCCAGTCTGATCAAGATAGCCTTTGTAGAACTTGGCCGAACAAAATTTGTCCAAATTCAAGTTCCAAACTAAGCATCATTATGCTGATACACTGGACAACACACAAGTTGGTTGAGAAAAGGTCTGGCTTCTCCAATCCAAACCTGGTTCACCAAGGAAGAACATTCAACAGATCTTTGCCGCCTTTTTCTCATGACGATGCTTCTGTGGCTGTTGCTGTGGCTCACGCCATTTGGCGCGACTGCCAAGTGCTATATCGATCCGAACAACACCTTCCCGCGCCAGGTGGGGGTGTGAGATGCATGACGTCGAAAGAATCACTTCTCATAGGTCATAGGCTAGTATATCCAGTCTGATCCAAAACCTGCCAGGTCCTGAAAACCTCATGTTATATGTTTGTAGTGTCTTTTGTATATGACTAACTCCAGTCTTCCATGAGGCCCAACTGACCCGTTGGGGTTGCTTAAAACCGAAAAGTAAATCAATTCAAGCATCATTCTCAGACAAGACCTGGGACTGGACCATGGGGTGGAGCCTCGTGGAACATGTGCACCAAACGCCGTAGGTCGTTCCACCCCGTGAAACGTGGAACAGGGGTCAGACTAGACTCAGCGGCCGCAGCGAAGGGGAAGACCTTGCGGCTGTTGAAGCGCTCCTGGATGACTCATCAGTTGGTCACGGAGGTGGCCGCCATTCTGCTGGAGGAGGCCACGGCTCCGGTTCCGCCCATTGGCTCCGGTTCCGCCCATTGGCTCCATCGTTTGGCCGTTCGTTCGGAATCCAAAACGTTCGACGAATTCGATGCACCGAAGCGGTGACGGGATGATCGTCCTGTCCCCCGATAGGCTATGGGGGTAAGCTGGTGAGAGATTGGTACGAAGAGGGGCAGCCAGAAGGGTAGGGAGTGAGGCCGGAAGAAAAAGTGAGTTGGTTTGGTGATTTGTAAAGAAACTTGGCTGTGTTGGAAACACCATCAGCTGTTGTGTGGGGTTGCCAGCTAGTTTCCAATGTTCAGGCTCTTGTACAATTTGCTGCAGGCTTTCCAGCCAGGTGATGAGTTTGGTACCTTAGCTTATGTATTATGCATACTGTTGTCAGTGGACATATCACTCAATTCACGGCATGACTGAACCGATCATGAGGTCTGCATGACACCTCTAAGTCAGGCCACTCACACTGTCATCTTGAGTGGCCTTCTAGCATTGATGGAAGACATATGCGCCGCCGAGTTGACCCTCAAGAGCATCCTTGTCATCACCACACCAGCCGCCCTTTGGTGCCTCCTAGTCTCGTTTCATCTTGTGTCCCATGTTTTATTATGTTTTATTCTTATTTTAACACCAACTTCCAATGGAGCCTTCTGGCTTGACCAGTGGTTTCAAGCGTCACAAAACGTTCAAGCATCCACCCATTCCTCACCCTCCCTTAGCTCACCCGAACTTGCCTGCTCCAAACTCCGCTCTGCCCGCCAGGCGCTGAACTACGACGTGGAGCTGGTCGAGGCCTCCACTGCGCCCATCGAGGACCTCCAGCGCGTGGCCGCAGGCGACCCGCGACCCGTCCGCGACCGTGCCGCGCGACCCGTCCGCGACCGTGCCGAAGTGCGCCGAGAAGCGAAGTGGACGGGAGAAGCTGAGAGTTCTGGGCGGGTGAGAAGGGGATTTCATTTGGGGAGGATCGTTGAGGACCCACGATGGTTATAGAGAAAGCTTCATCCAGAAGCTGGTGATCCTGCTGTTGGAGACTCTTCATGCATGTTTAACCTTTTAACCGCGCTTAGCCGTGGAGTATCAAGTCCTAGCTTTTGGACTGATACTTTGGACGAACAGTCAACCTAAGAGGATAAAGAGGGTAGTATGATACCTTAAGGATTTAAATACCTCCTTGCAAGGTGTTTGGACCCTCCAAGCCTACATAAAAGTGTTTGCAATCACCATCTGAGAGTATGTGGATCCATAGGGATATGGTTAGTATTAGACTCTATTATTAGACTATACTAGACGACTGTTTGGACTTGAGAACAAGTGTCCATAAGTGGTACTCCAAGTATAGTAGGGAAGTGGTCTCATAAGAAGAATCCAATTTGATTCCATTTCTATCAATACTGTCTCACGTCCCCTTGACCACAACTCATTGAATGGAATTCTGGCTCTCCGCAAGACAATCACGAGAACACGTGGTATCTCCCAAAAGGCTTCTCCAAAAGCAGCATCTCCGTCGCCACGGTCGGAGACGCGTCACGTTGGCAGACGCCACAGCTTGAAAGCTTCGAACGGGCGCTCGGCGAGGTGAGTACGATGCCAACTTCGAACTTTGGCCACAGGAGAGAGGGCACACCTAGCGAAACATCCGGGGGGAGGGGAGAGGATGATGTTCGAAAGCTACGCAGGCGGGGTGGCTGTTGGAGTAGGTGTTAGAGTCCAAGTGGCCCTGAAACCAATTGAATATATAATGGACATCATTGAGATCGTATCGTACCAATATTCATATCATCCCAGCATGTTTGAAAGTTCAGTTAGTCAACAGATTCCACACGATTCCACAACAAACTCTTGTGGAAGACCACAGCGAACCGGAAGCTGATCAAACGGACACAACACCAGATGATGTACAGGAGGCAATTCGCCATGTTGGTGGCATACCCGTGGGACTTGTTTTACTTCAGGCAGTGGCTGAGTGACCTGTTGAGGAAACAGCTTGGTCCAAGTAGCTCTTGATCCGGAGAGTGCCTCTAGACTCGACGACCCAACCAGGCCGCTTGGGTTGGACACGGTTTGGCGCTCAGCGCATAGCCACCAGCTTATCAGGTTGAGCTCCCGAAAGGCATCTCAGAGCGCTTAGACAGACGACATGTTCGTGATCTTGGATTTTACTTGATCAGTTCCATGTGAGGAGCTGCAAAACATTGGCTTGCTCAAGGGGGGTCAATCCATCCAGGAGTGAACGGGCAGACATGGATTCAATCTCCAAGAGCCAGTGCAGCAAGTGTCGATACCCCCAGGCTGTTGGCCATACCTCCAGGTCGGAGTTAGGGGACCCTATAGAGGTCATCCGAGAAACCGCACGCCCGGCAGCTGATCTGGTCAGCTGCAGCTCCGGCAGGGCAAGAGCCGAGAGATCCATCGGTACGTGGATTTGGGCGCTGCCCACATGGCTGGGGGCCATGAAGTCTTTGCACACAGACGCTTGGATTTGGATGTGTAGATGTGTGTATATATATATACATTGGGTAGTACATTGGGTGTGGGTCAAAACCGGGCTAGCTGGGTCGAGGAGAGGACATGAAAAGAATGGTTTGGGGCATCCGGGTTTTGACCCGTGGCCATATACAGCACATACGTACACCTACATCTTCCTTTGTATGTTTTTTGTTTGTCATTTCAAGCAAAACATAGTTGTTGGGGCAGGTGGCGGAAATTTATGTAGTGCAGCACTCTTTGGATTTTGGATAGAATGGGGGAAATCACCAACAGTGACACATCACCCAAAAGAAACACAAGAAACGAATCGGCGCAATTTGTTTGCACACTTTTTTGTTGCGCTACTAAAGGTCCAAAGTGGCAGGCGAACCATGAAGCGGCAGTTTTTCCAGAAAATTACTAAAACTACATCAAGCGACAGAAATTACTGTAGTTCAGTTTCACGAAATGACAACAATTTTACATACCCGGGTGACCCGGGTGTCTTAGGTATTGGATTTGTAAATGGTCGCGCAGGCGCGTCCCTGAGCTTGAAGTTCGCAAAAGCTGTCAAAAAGACATCATATTGTTTTCAGATGTGTTCAGTTGAATTTTCTGATGGAGCCTGATGGACATGACATACACGCATGAATCATGGGCAAGGATTTGTTGACAAAGTTGAGGGGGGTGGAGTGGTCTAGGCTTCATCTGAGATGGCTGAAAATCGGAGGTCAACACCCCTCCACTCACTGGACAGTCCGGTCAGTCCTCATGCAGTTTTCACTGTTCCAAATCCATTGGATTTCATGGTGATTTCTGAGAGCAGATGCTGAGTGGACTTCCCTGTTTCTTGGACTTAGGTGGCATCTTCACAATGAAGTACACCGTGGAAAAGTGGCCGCAGGCGTGTTGTTTCACCATGTATGTATGAGACGGATGGAGACAGATGGAGCGAATAAGGTCGGATTCAATACCAAGTGGTCCAGGTAGGCTTTCTGAACAGATTGCAGTGATCGGATTCTGGCCTTGCTCACCATCATTTATCCATTTGGGTCTGGGTGTGTATACTAATAAGGAGACCCCTGGCGCAATGGGATTTCTCTTCAGGCAATGTGACGTAATAGGTCAACGTGAAACTGATGAAGGCTGGGAATGGAGTTTGGTGGTCATCGGATAGATGTCATGGGTTTTATTGAGCATGGTATGCGAGTCAGCAGTCAGCCCTCGTTCACTGCCTGTCTCGTTCGACTGCCTGCAGCGAGCGTTTTGAGTCTCGGTCTCCCCGGTTTTCACCGAAGTATCGGCTCCTGGTAAGACGACAAGGTGAATAAGGCAACTTCCGCACTGAACAAAATGCAACTTCAACTTCACTGTTTGGAGCTTTTGTGAGCCTTCCCCCCATCCCACGCTCCAAAGAAAAACGTGCAGCGGACGCTCCTCGTGTCAGGCCGCATTTTATCAGCACTTGCGGACGCCCACAGACTTCTATGGGCCTTCGAGCCTCATGGGCGAGGATTGGGACGGGTGAGGAGTGACAGAGTGTGACAGAGTGGCAGATCCTGCAGATATGGGATGCAATGTTTAAGACTGCAATGTTTATATACTAGGAAGCCATGTTATGGGCTGTCCAATTAACTATGTTTTGGATATTTTATCGATTTTATGATATTGTTGGATCACTCTTTGTAGGTTCTGGGAAACAACAGTTGTTGATTGTTGAATGCGTTTGACGTGTTTATAACCATCACTCATACTTGTCCTTACCTATAGAAAAAAGACACTATATAATACTATATATATATATAGAGTTACTGTATACTTGTTTGATGCTCGTGAATGAGATCTCTCATCTAAGATCTCAGATGCGATCTCATTTCTCCACAAGGACCCGAAACAAGCCTTCTCCAAGACACGACACGCTGGTGCTTCCACCGGTGCCTTGGCACCGGTCCAACAACTCCACCGATGGCTGCTCCGCAGCGTCCAGGCCTTGGCGGATCCCAAAGACCTTTGCCCCACAGCGGAGTGGAACTGCAGCAACTTCACCTGGACGCCACCAGCGTGTCGGAGTGGAACTGCCGCCTGTTCCGGACAGGTCCGGGGCGCGACGAGGGTCGTCTGGAATGCTTGGAGGTATCAATGATCAAGCCCTCCTGATGTTCAAGGACATGAATTGAGGACATGTTGTTTTCTGAGCATCTAAAGACCACCTTCAGGTGTCTCCAGTCTTCAATGAATATTTACATGCAGCATATGTTTCCCGGCTTCAATGCAGGTCCAAGGACAGGACTCGGACACAGGTGCCATGTGGCACGGGGAGGCTAGAGTTCATTTGAATACTTCTCAGACCCACACAAGTGGGACGCAGCACAGTTTCGGGTGGTTGGTTCAGGGTGAGTTTGCGAAGGTGGCAAGGGAATCTATAGGAACCGGTAGTTGTTGTGTTGGTGACCTTGGCCATTCTGAGTCATTCCCTGCACCACTCAACCCCGCATTTGACAACATGTTTCAAAACCCGGCAGGTGCTGCATGGCCCAGTGAGCTATACTCAAGGGCAGATCGAGCAGCAGATTGCGAACAATGACTTGGGTTCCTTGGTCCGGGAGGTTCCCCGAGCGAGCGAGCGAAGGTAGCATGCCGATTGCGAGACATTATCCGACCTTCGAAGGGAGCGAGCGAAGGTAGCGAACGGTTGGGCAGTGATTGGGAAGGTGGCTCGGCCCGGCTCCAGTCTTCCTTAAAGCATAGAATTGGGATGAAGATGGATGAATTGGGTCTCAAAATCATTTGCCCCAGACCTTTAAAGGTTACCCACTCAGTGGATAACCTTGAACCTTCTGGGGACACATCGGGACACCCTTCTGGTCGATAGAACAGCTGGAAAACATCCCACACCGCAAACCTCCCATTCCCTACACCTCCAGTCGTACCTCCTCACAGGGGGGTATGACTGGACCCTCCTGGCACCCGGGCCCCCAGTCCCACCTTCTCAGAAGGTACGACTGGACGCCCAGGGATTGTGATGTCCGGCATCTCTCACCCACCCTATGCTAAGCTGGGCTTCTGGGAAGAGTGTCAATTTCATTCCCCCACAACCTAAAAAGAGGTGACCAGGGGTGTCCATCAACATCGGACAAAAACCAGGGTAACTAGGGGACTTTGGTAGAGGACCACCACATATATAGTTGTTTGGGGTCTTATCCAATATTCACCCACATCCCATCACATCCCACCATTTTCTCAGGAAGCGCGGCTTGCCCATGTGATTCCCTGAACTAGGGCGCATCATTCATTCACGCGGGGATCTTTCTGGGTCGTGACCGGCCCGACCTGGCGTAGACGTAGCCAGGGCGGTCGTGCCCGTTTGGTCTGCTGGTGCCATGAGCCAAACACATCTACCTTCGAACAACATCAATTTGGCTCAAGAGGTGGGCCGCACCACAGGGCCGCCTTGACGTGAAACCCTCGCCGTGATGTGAAAAGTGGGCGCGTTCATGAGTGTGATCAATGGCGAAGAGACAGTCTCTTGGAGCTTCTCCAATAGCCATCAAAATCAAGTGATGTCTCATGTTTTCATCGAGTGCCCTTGGAAAGGTGGTGTCGTAATGTCCCTGTTTGTCGTCCCTTTTTGTCCTTACATCTTCGACTGGACCCAGGTGTTGATACCAGCTAAACAAGACAAGCTCTGAAACAACTGATATTGGGAGATCCAATTGTCCTTTTTTTGACCTCGCTTGAGTGATTGAGTCACAGCAACCAGTTGTTTTTGTTTGGCGGCTTTAAGGACTTATCCCCTTTGCCTCTTTGGGTTTGACGCACCAAAAGATGACTAAGAAAATTCGCTCCAAACAGGCTTCCTGGCAACTTGCATTTACTCACTCAACAAAATAACCATGAAAAACACAATGTCTAACATGAAAATAACAATGTCTAGGATGGAAACTTGCTTTTACTCCTGGCAACAATGTCTAACATGAAAAAAAACAAATTGTGCTACACGCTTTGTATTTTTAAGATAAGGTCTTCTGTCTAGGATCGATTGATCCTTTGGAAGTACCCATGACTGGTCTTTTCCCTGGTTTTGGATGCCGATGTTTGCTCTCCACCCCGCAAAAACCCAGTGGCCGGACGATGAGGGCCGGACGGACTCCGAAGTCATGGGAGAAAAACCATGTTTTGGGGTCTGTATACCAGACCGGCAAACACCTGTTGGAAGATGCAGGTACTTTATATTATGATATATACGTATAATAATACATATATATATATATATTATATATTAGTGGTGTCTATTTATGTCTTTATGTATTTACCAGCACAGTCCAAGGGCCCCAAGGGGTCTCCTCGAAAAGGGGGTTGGTATATACCCTGTTGGAGGTCGAACCATTGATGACCTTGGCATAGTCGGGTGCTGGGGTGCTGCCGCACCCTTGCATAGAATATTTGATGTGCCGGGAAGAGTTGGATAACGAAATCCTGACCCCTAGGGCCCCTTCTTCGAAAAAACGCGATGGGCACGATGTTTGAAATCCAGGTGGAGATTGAAGTGACTGGCTTAGACGGAGCAGGCTTTCTTCTCCAAGTGTTTGGCTCTCTCACAGGCTGGGAGTTGTAAACAAGCCTTGTGATCTTGGCATCAAAAGGTAAATATGTGCTACATGTATGTGCAGTGGGTTCAGAGTAGGTGGCACTATCCCCCAAAGGTTGCTTATATCGACCCCCATCTAAAGGACATCTTGGGGTTGTGCCATCTACTCTGAAACCACTGTGTTTCAAATGTGGGGTACCTCCCACAAGCCACAACGAATTCTCCATAAGCTCTTGATTTGGGGGGTCTCCCGATGAAAAATACATAAATTACAACCCCAATATCCCTTTCAGCACATCACATGAACGAACGCACAGACGGTTGGAGTAGTTATATAGTCTCGCGCTCCGCGGAGTGGGGCAGGACTGTTGCATGAACAGAAGCAGGCTTCAGGTAACATGTGGTTGGTTCCTTTTTGGGGGGGAGGGACAAGTAACATAGTAAATATGGACACTTTGATAATGATATAGCTAATCCGTCTATGGATGCTACATGATCTGCGTTGTTTAACAAAAATCAAGGGGCTGTCAAATCTTAAGTCTCTCTTTACGTGGACACTCCGGCTTTTGTGGTCTTAGTGATACGCTCATTGTGAGCCAAACACCAGGAATCACCACAACCATCCACAACTGTCATATGTCATGTGGAGAGTCACTGGCCACTTTGTCAATTCAACTTGGCAGGCAATGACGTCTTGCGGCTCATTCGTGACCGTCTACCAGCCAAAGAAGGCACCAAGATCGTTTTGCAGATTGGAACCGAGGTCCTTTCGCCCCGAAAGAGCCTGATTCAACAAGGCATTGTTGGAGAACGCGCACGTGTGACTTATGTGTATGTACCTGTTTGCTTTCGGACTGCCTGGAGGGTATTACACGGCTTGCCAGCAGATCCTCTCCTGGATGGAGAACGATCCTTTGAGTCCGAAAGAGATCCTTTGGACGCCTCAAATTGCTGATTATATAGATGTTTTTTGAATGCTTGTGTTTTTTTTGTTGAATCTCCCCTTGAAGGGATACTGGACATCCAAGCAGTTGTGGCATCTAGCTGTAACACGGTGTTTGTGTGTTTTATTCCCATCATGCCGTTTGAGGATGGTTTGCGGCAGGTGGAAGGGATCGAAGAGCGCAGGCAGTTGGAATACATGCCCAGCAGTTTGCAATCCCTGACCTTCGCTGACGATTTCAATGAGAGCTTGGAGGGCTTCTGCTGGCCCGATGGGCTTCGACAACTGACCTCTGGTGTTGAGGTTGATCAGTCGTTCAAGGGAGTGCAATTGCCGAGGAACTTCGAGCACCTGAGGTTTGGCCGTAGTTTTAACCAGAGTTTGGAGGGTGTGACTCTGCCGAGAAGCCTTCAGTGCCTAGCGTTCGGAGACCAGTTTAACCAGAGCTTAGATGGTGTGATTCTGCCCAACAGCCTGCAAAGCCTCGAGTTCGGCAGAGCCTTCAACCAAACCCTTTTCGGAGTGACGCTGCCCAACAGCCTGCAAAGCCTCGAGTTCGGCAGAGCCTTCAACCAAACCCTTTTCGGAGTGACGCTGCCCAACGACCTTCGAAGATTGACATTTGGCACACATTTCAACCAGTGCTTGGAAGGAGTTCATTTGCCCCACGGCCTCCAACACCTTGTCTTTGGTGATGACTTTGACCAGAGTTTGGACAGGGTAGCTTTGCCCCAAAAGCTTCAAAGCCTTACATTTGGTCACGGATTCTATATCAACCAGACTTTGGAGGGCGTGCTCTTGCCCAGCAGTTTAAGGAGTTTGACTCTTTCACCGTGGCTAGACCGTGAAGTTACGCGTCATATGCTCGTGCTTCCTACTTCAGTCTTGAAACGAGCGAATCTGCCCAGCAGCTTGCAGAGAATGGTCCTTGCATTCGAAGTGGATTGTGATCAAGATGAAATTACTTTACCGAAAAGCTTGCAGCACCTTTCCATTGACAAAGAGAGCTTGGAAGGAATCACACTGCCTGGTGACCTTCTGAGTCTCAGTTTGGGAAACCTCTCTCAAAGACTTGCGGACATCACTTTGCCAAGCAACCTCAAAGACCTGGAGTTTTACAACGTGGACCAAAGTTTGGAGGGTGTCATTTTGCCAAGCAGCCTTCAGAAACTAGACTTTGGAGTTAAGTTCAACCAAAGTTTGGAGGGTGTGATTCTGCCCAACAGCCTGCAAAGCCTCAAGTTCAGCAGAGACTTCAACCAAGCCCTTTTCGGAGTGACGCTGCCCAACAGCCTGCAAAGCCTCGAGTTCGGCAGAGACTTCAACCAAACACTTTTCGGAGTGACGCTGCCCAATGACCTTCGAAGATTGACATTTGGCACAGACTTCAACCAGTGCTTGGAAGGAGTTCATTTGCCACACGGCCTCCAACACCTTGCTTTTGGTGATAACTTTAACCAGAGTTTGAAGAGGGTAGCTCTGCCCCAAAACCTTCAAAGCCTTACATTTGGCTTTTTTTTTGGCCAGAGCTTAGAGCGAGTTTTGTTGCCTCGTAGCCTTCAGCATGTCTCGTTCCACTGCCAGAGTTTGAAGCAAGCCTCGTTGCCGGACAGCCTTCAGAGTCTCCACTTGGGCGAACAATTTGAAGAACCTTTGGGCCAAGCTTTACCCAGCACCCTGCAAAGCCTGAGCATTGCTCCTGACCAATTCTGGCCTAACAACTACATGTTGCAAAGGGTGCAAACGATTCTGGGCAGAACCAGGTTTCCTGGCAGTCTTCGACACTTGCGTGTCGGAAGACTGTTCTTGAGCGCTGATTAAAAGGGCAAAGAGTTGTTGGTGTGGCATGGGTGTGGAAGCTTCTGCCAGGGACTCCCTGGCCCTGGCTAAGGCGCCAAGCGCTCCCACCTTGTTTGAAGTCCCTAGACCTGTCTATAGAGTAAACTTATGCAACATGGATCATTAAAGACCTGTAGCCTGTAACTCTGTAACTCTGTAACACCAGAAAGATATGGTAATTTGTATGTCATGGGTTTCAACATCTTGGCATGCTCAGATGTCTAGTCTCGGCTCAGAGACATCGTTCTGTCGTCTTGGCTGCGACCCCCTGTCGTCCTCGTGTGGCGGATCGCCCTGGACTTGCGAGCCGTAGCAGGCCGTAGCACAAGTCGATCCTGATCATTCCTGGGTTTGCTTGAGGGGATTGGTTCGTTTGTGGGCAAATCTTAATTCTTATGTCCCGGTTCCTGAACAAGAAGCTAGTAGTAGCAAGTGCCTCGCTAGTAGTAACAGGTGCCTTACTAGTAGTAACAAGAAGCTAGTAGTAATAAGTGCCTTATGTCCCGGTTCCTGAACCGCAAAGTCGACCCCTCGATCTCATCGTTCGTCGACCCCTTCGATCTCATCATGGGTGGGTCCTCTGCGGCGGACGGTGTGTAGGGCCTAGGGAGACTCCCGCGGCTACAGACCTGGGACAAAGCATAAAACATCAGACATCAAACAAAAATACCGCAAAAGACATCCACATGTGCCCCAAAAAGCACAGGTTCAGGTCCCTTCCCCTAAAAAAGAACACACACACACAAAGACATGTGAAAAGTAGTAAAGCACCCCCAAAAGCAACACCAAAAACAACACTTTCATCTCTTTTACAAACCCAAAAAACTCGGCCTCCTCCGACGTAGGTTTGCAGGTCGTGTACTTGACGCCCCAGTCCTTGGCCACGCACGTGTGGAACGCCTACGCGGAGCGAAGAGACCTCCTCTTCCAAGCCGACCAGCCCTCGGAAGGCATGAGATGGACGAAGGATGGGGGTAAGGATGCTTTACATGACGAGAAGCAGCTCAAATGTGATCAAGATCGCGTGTTTTTGTGTTTTTCTGCACTAGGTTTGGTGTGTTGCAGACCTAAACGTTAGATGCATTTCTCCAATTCGGGTCATGCAGGAAACGCTTGTACTAGAGACCCTGTACAAAAGATCTCTAGACTCTACAACCGACCTTTGTGCATTCCTTTGCGTACGATTGGGATGTCACAGTGGCTTTACACATATTTATCCATTCTGTGTGTTGTTTCAACATGGACTACGTGGGAGTATCATGTCCAATATCATATAATGTATTATATGTATATAGTTACTATATTAATACTATATGTTATTGTGTTCCATGTCCTTGATTGTGTGTGGAAAGGCGGATGAGTCTCGGTGTGGAGACCGTGGAGACATGTCTCCTATAGACCCTTAAGGCCGCCCACGCTGTTTGTGTGAAGAAACCTGCGCAGGTTTCTTCGGCCTGTCGGATGAGCACTTTGTCCCCGTGGCCTTTCCACCCGAGGGCAGCGGCTGTAACAAGTCGGAGAATGCGTATCCCACTGGTGGCTTGAGCATCTGGGCACAAGTGGGGTGAGCCAACAGCCAAGGGCCTGGCCTTGATTGGGCATGCCCTCATTGGGCATGCCAAGCACAGATAGGGATAGGGAAGCGGAAGACGAGATTCGAGATGTTCCAAGACATGTTCCAATTTCCTCCAGCTTTGCCAGGTTAAGTCAAGTTGGCCTACACGTCAACCATGTGGATAATGTTGCGTTGGTTCTTTGTTTGCTTGATGTTCATGCATCTCATGAGATAGCAGGAACCAGAGCTATACAGACTCGAACATGTCCCTACATTATGCCTTTTCAACCACCCCAACTGATTGGTAGATATGCCAATCCGATGGAATGTTGGGAACTTACGTCCCCCAAGACCTTTCAGGAAGTAGCTGCTCGGAGCTAAGAAAAACGATTTGTCAAGTTTGCCCTGTCCGACTTCATGTTCCCAACATTTCCCAACATTTTGATCTATACCCAGACACTCCGTGTATAGAATATTTGCCTAGGTTGACCCCTCAAACCACTCCAATGTAGGTAAATATGCCAGTCCCACGGAGTGTTTGGCAACATACGTCCAGGTTTTTGTTTGTTTTCCACCGATTGGGGGTCGCCTCTTGGGACAGGCGCCGACCGACCAGATCCGCTTCGGACACCCGAAGCCCCTGTGAGCCGCCCCGAAGCCCTGTGATGGGACGCGGCCGAACCGCGGTCACCCGTGTTTTGGTCACCCGTGTTTTGGGGCATCCAGGAGTCATTCTGGGCGTCAGCCCCCTGGGCTCCCAGGCTGCGAGCTAGGAGCCACTGCACTCTTGAAAGTGGTCTCCCCTTCGCTGTGGGAAAGCCCTGACGCGCGGCGCTTTGCCACCGTTTTCAGCCTCACTCGGGACACCCGGCGACGGAGGGAAGAGGGGCTGATGAGCGCTGAAGGCGCCTTGCGCGTGGGGACCAGCAGAGTTGAAGAAGAGAAGGGCCAATCCCATGTGAGAGATTGAAATAACCCTGCGCTCAGCAGTTTAGTATTGGCATGCACCTTAACACACTACTAATGCATTCCTACCCCAGAAAACGATAAGAGTAAAAAACGATAATAATGATTATACCTGCACATCTCATGGGTTTCAATCTATCCCATTAACAATAGATAGATAGGTAATGTTAATGGAAGAGTTGACTATCCTCCTCCTACACTCCCCCTGCTTAAGGAAGAGGTGAGAACCTAGCTTTCAAATCTCACCTTCCATTCAGTAACCGCGCTGACTGGGCTGTTTGGTCCATATGCTGCCAGTACATGAACCGCAAAAATGATGAAAATGGCAACCTGCAGAGATGTCCGGAACGATAACAAAACGATAACGGAAACGATAAGGACATGTAGCAAAAAAACTCCCCTGGTGGGCAAGTACCCATTTGACAGTTTTCATTAGACCTTTTCAAGGGCAGAAGTGTGCGGCGCGGTAGTCTTGTTGAGTGGAAGTGAGTTAGGAGTTGCTCTAAAATTAGATGAGGACCCTGCACAAAGTCTCGAGAGGATCCGAGGACCCTGCTAGTCCGGTCTTCCTAGACCTGTCCAGCATGAGAAAACAGGCTGCATGTTGTTAGAACATCCTCTCCATGTGAAAACATTGTGAAATTCCATCTCTGTAGAGTTGGTGTTTTTGTTCTTCCATTTGCAGAAGGTCAAGAGCATGTTGCTCATAGCGGTACTTGCAATCCTAGAGTTGGTAACACGTTGGTAACTGGAGAAAACCGATTCCTGTCAAGATGCTTCGGGAGGATCTTCCAGATTTGCTTAATTATAGCCTCCCTCCCACCGAGGCTGACTATGATAGCTTGCTGACGACGACACGCCTCTACAGAGGCAACGCCAGTGCTGCTGCCTGCGCCTGGTTGCTTCAAATCGGCCCCCAAAGGCACAGCGAGATCTCCCTTTGGACGAGCGCTGGAGTGTCTTTTTGTTGGGGGGCTGTTGGGTCTTTTTGGTGGCCTGTTTCGTGACACATGAGACAGGCATCTACCATCTCGTAAAAAGTGAACAAGAATGTCATCAGAATCTTACACTATATACATACCTGCATTCTCCGGCCGCTGTTTGAAAAAAACAGTTCCTCCTGAAAAGACAGTAATTAAACCATCCTGGGAAGTTCCAGGTATAAATGAGCCTGGTTCTTCAAAGTGACTCTTTCAAAAAACTGGTTGGGTGAAGGTCACAAACAAACCTGTCAGTTCGGTCACTTGCACGGCGACTCCAAAAGGGTCACGTACGGAAGGTTCTCGAGTATAATGGAGTATAGTATGTGTGTTTGTGTTCGTTGGAATATCATTTGTATAACTATATAGTATAGTATATGGGTTTACGCCCCCGGAAATAAAGGAGAAGTCCATGAACATGTCCACCCCCGTTAGCTCCGGCTCAAAGGGTGTTGGTTGATGTGGGGGCACTCGCCCGCGTGCCGGTGTGGCGTCTGCCTGACGCTGCATCGGCTGTGCGCCCACATCTCGGACTTCACTCGTGAGCCTGGGTATATCGCATTCGCGTCCGACCGTTTGAGAGTGGCGGCGGGCGAGTTGTGTGACTTCATCGACTCTCGACGGCGTGATCAGGGAGCTGGTGCGGCATCACCGGCGACCGGACTCCTCCCAGGGACTGGTGCAAGGGAGTCTCAGGGAGTTCAAGGGCAAGGAGGACCAGGAACTGAACAAGCCAAGGAGGAGCACGCCCGAGAGCCCGAAAGAGAAAGGTCATCGAAAAGGAGCACTGTAGAGGTCAAGAACGAAGGAGAGGAAGAAGATCTGCCCGATAAGAGAGAGGAGAGCTTAGACCAGTCGGAAAAGGACAGTCATCCCAGTACAGCCCCGAAGAGCCAGCCTGGTCGAAGAAAGACGGAGAGATCGCCTTTGCCCCGCAGAGAAGCCAAGAAGGAATCAGAGGAGGAGCTGGAGGAGAGTGAACGGGAGTTTGAGGCAGAGCTCACTCCTCACGAGGAGAAGAAGTCAGGGAGAAGACCATCAGGCGAGCATAAGAAGAGTGAAAGGGAGAGGGAAGGAGAGACCACTCCTCACTCAGAGAAAAACCAAAAGAGGAGGCGGAGAACCAGGAGCCGATCGAGAAGGAAGAGACGCCGAAGCCCTAGCAGAGAGGGTGTTGAGAGAGAGGTTCATCACAGAAATCCGGGAGGAGCTTCATCAGCATCAAAGCGTGAGCCAAAGCCCTCACAGCGTCCCACCAGCGACCCACCTGCCAGGTTGAGACCGAGGTCACCGTCTCATCCCCCACCGTCCGGGCGAGGAGGTGGAGGTTATTGGTCAGGGCAAAACTACGGTCGAGGACGAGGTTATTACGGGGGCTCAGATTGGAAGAACAAAGGGGTGAAGAAGGTGGAGACACAGAGGAGTTTCAAGGCCTTCCTCGCCCACCGAAAGGAGCACCTGGGGTAGGTGAATGGCACCCAAGAGAAGACCAGCCGCAGACGTGAGAGTTCGTGGAGATCGTCGTGTTCGAGTACGGCCAGCCGCAGCGGAACCTCCTGAGGAGCCCGACTTCTCAAGGGGAGGACTGGTGGAGGGGCATCGGGTGACAGTGGGAGAGCTGACACCTGGCACCAAGATCTTTGCGGAGGCCACGTATTGGGACAGGCCAGTGGAGGTTGCAGGTGAAGTCATTGGAGTCTCCTTGGTGGGAGGCCAGTTGGAGCTGAAACTGCAAGCTGGGGGGACGCCCGACGAGGGCCTCCTCAAGTGGCTATCAGGGCAGGAGGACAGATGTCTTCGGGCCCATCTATGCACATCGCTTTGCACGAACAGCCCGGTGGCCGACGACTACATACACTTGAAGAAGTTGAGGAAGTTGGAGGTGGCCCCACCCGCATGGGGCGAGAACCTGAAGGAGGCGGCAGAGAGCGAGACGCTCAGAAGGATGGCGGAAGAGTCCAGCAGGAGAGACAGAGAAGCACGAGGGAAAGGAGTAGGCGGAGGTCGAGAGCCTGCAGCCGGAGGAGAAGCCGCCCCCGAAGAGTTGAGCAGTTCGAGCACGAGTTCATCAAAGAAAAAGAAAAAAGGAAAAAAGAAGAAGAAAAAGAAGAAGGGCAAGGCATTCAAGGTGCAGGGAAAGAAGGATTTGGCAAAGGTCTTCGAGTTTACAGGACTCGACCCCAAGCTCAAGAACCGCAAGAAGGTGATGAAGCGTGCACGAAGAGCCATGAAGCATCGCTCGAAGGAAGACAGCGGGGACTCCTCGTGCACCAGCACGGAGGGGAGTTCCAGCAGTGGAGACGAGGCCCACCTGTTCGAGGAGACGCACAAGATCAGGAAGGCTGCAATGAAGGGGCCTGGCGCCCTTTCGGCTCACACCATAGCGAGTATGTCCCGGTCCCTGCTCACGCACCAAGGCTTGCCGATCGAGATTCAAGATGGTCCGGTACCGTGCATTGCCCTCCAGTATCACAAGCAAGTTCTGTCGCAAAGGTTATCCCCGCCGTTGTGCAGAGAGAGCTTGAATCTATGTGCAGCCACGGACGCCATTTTGAGTGGGCAGGTGGCGCTGGGGGTAGACATACTCCTTCAGCGGTTGAAGTCGGTCGAGAGCTTGGGAGGAGGTCAGTCATGGGCAGCGTCACAGAAGTTGGAGTTGGCACCCCAAGAGGGGGTACAACTTGCAGGCGTCGAGGAGAGCAAGACGGCCAACAAAGAGCTGCGAGAGGAATTGAAGAATCGACAGGCCACGCAAAGAACATGGGGGAAGAGTGACAAGGGCAGTTCAAAGAGCAAACAAGAGGAGGCAAAGGGGAAGACCAAGAAGGACAAAGGAGGAGGCAAGGACAAACACAAGGGGGAACGGGAGAAGGAGAAGTAGATTCTCCTCCCCCATACATGACAGAGGCTGAGGTTGAGGCAGAGCTCGAGGAGATGGCAAGACTGGCTTCGCATGGGGCAGAACAGATCTCAAGAGTGCAGACAGATGACCTACTACAGTTGCAGATGCCGGATGGGAGTGGGAGACCCTATAACCACTCCTCGGAGGCCATTTTGGCCAGTACAGTGCCGGATGAGGATGCCGCCTCGGAAGGCAAACCTACAACCAGTCCGCTTGAAGAGCGAAAAAAGGAGTTGGGAGCGGGCGGTTTTCGTTTCGTCGACGTCGTGGGGGACTTGACCAGGGACCTGTCACCTTTTCTTCGCAAGACCTTGACCAAGGGGGAGGTGTTTCCACTTCCCTGCGGCAGCTCCCTAGCTGGGCCCCCGTTTGACGTGTTGGAGACCGAGGTGAGAGAGGTTTTGAGAGGCATGGTGATGGCTCTCAACAGTGTGTATGATTGTGGTCCGCCCTTAAACCAACGTGTTTCACCATTGCATGAACGTATTCTTTTTCAGTTGAGTGAAGAGGCCCAGAGGTTCGTGAGCAAGACGGGAAAATTTGAGAAACTGTCGTGGCAAGACTTCCTTCGAGTGAGAAGCGTGGATTACAAGGGAGACGAGGTCAAAACCGCCCAGAGGACTTCGTGGGCACATGTGGCACCTGCGTTGCCGGAAGAAGTAGGCACAGTGGACTTGGAGCAAGTTGTAAGTGGAGGATGTTTGCACTATGTTCAGAACTTCACTCAATACTTGGTCCCCGAAGAGTCCCAGGTTTTCACAAAGGCCCCGAAGGTGATGATAGCGGACGAGGAGTGGGATTGCATGTGTGAGGGTCTGATGCAGCGAGGTATTTGTGGAGCCATTGCGGAGAGCCAGATCCATCATGTGCAAGGCCGCCCGCTTTTAAACGGGATGTTTGGCGTTTTGAAGGAGGAAACGGCGCAGGGCCGAGAGGTTCACCGGCTGATCATGAATCTGGTGCCTCTTAATAAGCTGTGTAAGGGGATTGAAGGCGACGTTTCAACTTTACCTGCTTGGCCCAGCATGGGCTCCTTTTTTCGTAGATTCCCTTGTGTGTCTCCACTGTTTGGCACGGGGGAGATCCAGCAGCCGCAAGCTCCGAAGAACTCTGCTCCGAATAAACGCGCTTCTCCTAGCCTCCGGAACGCAAGGCCTGTGGGCATATGTCCACACGGCACAAAACCCCGCGGACGCCCCCAGCAGGCGTCCTGTTCGAAAGAAATGGCTAAAGTAAAACGGCCAATGTTAGAAGGAGGCTCACGGGAGGAGCGTAAGAAGCAGAGAGCAGAAATGGGAAGTTTGCATTCACTTACTGTGCAACCGCGCACTAGGGAACGATACAACAGAGCACTAGAAGGTTTTGGGCATTCCTCAGAGATGAAGGCCGAGCAGTGCCTTACAATCACGCCGACCTTGACCTGTTACTTCAGCAGTACATAGAACATCTATGGACAGAAGGATTTGGACGTGCGCAAGCAAGTGATACCGTTGCCGCACTTCAAGACGCTCAACCACAAGTCAAAGGGCATCTTCGCGGCACCTGGAGGCTCCTCAAGGCCTGGAGCATGAACGAAATACCGAATCGGGCGCCACCACTACCAGAGGAGGCACTTCAGATGATGGTAGGATATGCCTTCTTCAAAGAGCAGTATAAATTTGGCTTGTCCCTCCTCGTGGGTTTCTACGGGACCCTGCGCACGGGAGAGATACTCAGTCTCTGTTCTTCTGACGTTAGCATACATGCCGTACAAGGACCTGCTGTTCTTTCCCTTGGCCTTACCAAAGCTGGCAAACGACAAGGAGCCTCAGAAAGTGTCACCTTGACGGTGGAGGAACCCCTTCGGTGGCTGCATGCTTGGAGCCAACAATGTGAGGTTCGTAGCCAGCTTTGCCCGTCTCCCGCCAAGTGGCGTCAACTCTTTAATGAGGCTGTCATGGCTCTGGGTTTTGAAGAGTTGGGCTTTCGCCCTTACTCCCTCCGCAGAGGGGGAGCCACGTTTTTCTTTCAAAAATGGGGAAGTTTAGACCGCCTCTTGGTCTATGGTAGGTGGCAGGCTGCCAAAACAGCCCGCACATACGTCAATAGTGGACTTGCTGCACTGGCAGAGATGAACCTGCCGCGCACGACAGCTAACAAGCAATTTAGGGCCATCTTTTTGAATTCAAAGAAACGTTCAGTGCCGTCGCTTGAGCCTACCCCGAGAGGGGGTAGGGCAGGGGGCGGTGGAAAGAAGAGTAAACGGAAAGAGAAAGAGAGAAAAGATCGTGAGGT
>CAXAMN010017779.1:1192582-1214398 GCA_963970005.1 Durusdinium trenchii
GGGGGGGCCCCTAGATTAATGTCTAGAGATTTGGAGCTTCTTGGATTGCAGCTTTCTTGAATTTCTTGAAACTGATCCTTTTTCTTTTGTTTTCTTTTCCTTTAGCTTTGCTGTGCTTAGTTATCATCAATGCTTTACTTTTCAAAAGCTCTTTCATCTTTAAGGATTCCAAAACTTCCAAAAGTATGTGCGCACTTTCTTTTCAAAATCCCAATGGAAATCTACATTTAGAGATAGCTAAGACATGATTCCTTTCATTTTTAGTATTGACAAACAGAGATAGCTAAGTAATGATTCCTTTCATTTTAGTATTGCCAGAGTAGCTCCAGAGGTAGCTAGCTAAGGATTCCTTATTTATCAATTGATTGGTTTTCTAGCATATTGTTCTGGAGTCTTAATTGTTGATAGGGCGGGGGGGAGCTTATTAATCAAGAGTCAACATTATAGGTAAATAATATGCTTCTGGGATTGACAGCAACCACAGAATCTCGATATCGGGATGTGTGTGTGTGAGAGGCGCCATACCTGGACTTTTTGAGCAGCCCCTTGATGTTAACAGCGCCGGGCCGGGCGTCGTCCACTTCGCTTTGAAAGTAGTGTGGGGTCTTCAGAGGACAGGGGCTTGACACTTGCATGAGTCGCTCATGGGACGGGCTATCGGCATAGAACCTGGCACCTCGGACGGGCGGGAGTCGCCAATCGTGAGACATCTGGCGCCATACCTGGACGGCTCTATAGGTCCGGACCGTTCGTAAACGGTTCAGTTGTTCGAAAAATATCACAAAACCATTAGGTAGCTTTAGTACCCCTAGGCCTCCAGTCGTACCTTCTGAGAAGGTGGGACTGGGGTGGGTGCCAGGAGGGTTCAAATACCTTCTGAGAAGGTACGACTGGAGGTGTAGGGGTACATGAACAGATCCACACAGTCCACAAACCTGATCACGTGGATGAGATGTTTGGAAGGCCTTGGAGGAACGGAACATGGTACCAACCCCCTGTGGATCAAAGATGGCGTGGCGTGGTATGCCCTTCACTGCACCTGATTCTCATAGGATCCATAGAGCGAACCTGAGGTACGGTGCGCGGGGAGACTACTTGTGTAGGCGCACCAGAGGGTCCAGTCGTACCTTCTGAGAAGGTGGCAGTGGATCCCTAGATATCTGTAGGAAAAGTCCCAGATCCCCACGTCAGGCGGCGTCCGTGAGCGTTCGGCGGACGCGCCAGAGGTATGGAGACGGTGTCGACCATCGTTCAGGGCATTGACTTTTTGCCGGTCTTTCTCATCACCTACATGATAGGACACGCGAGGGTGAGGTGCTGCGGATGTTATCCTCCGTGCTTGGTCCTTTGTAGAATGCCAGTGGCAAAGCACGGAGGATGGGATGTTGAACATTGTTGAACTTGGGAGGTGTGTTGAACACGGTCGAACCGTCTAAGTTTGTTTTTGCTGGAAGTGGTCGAGGTCTTTGTCGCGGTTGCCGCGGATGGTGGGAAGAGGGATAGAGGAAATGATCAGCAATGATTGGTCGAACATATTTGATGAACATTTGGGACTCGGCTTGAAGTGAAAACACATATATACTGTACATACTCTAGTCATGTTGTTGGAGAAGGAGGCTCCCGTGGCACACGGAATGGGAGAACTGAACAACAAACGTCTCCCATTTGTCTGCGCCCTCTGTCCTATTTTGGTTTGTTTGCGGAGGACAAGATGTGAGCCGCTGGCATGAGTGGCTACAAAAGATGCTGCAAGTGCAGGGCCGTTTGCACGATGCTCGCAGTGAAAATGCATGATCCAGGAGCCTCCAGATCTCCCAAAGCTCGGGCGCCAGCCACGCCCCGGGTCAAAGTCCCCAAGACCAGGGATGGAGGATCCTGCGAATGACCGCTGTTTGAACTTGTTTGAGGTCCAGTTTCTCATGTGTTTCGCTCCGAAACTGTCACTGTATAAACTTGATGTTCAGAACCGAACTTGCTAAGGATTTGGTTCTGATTGTGAATAGCTCCTACCGCAGGGTCAATGATCCCAGATGTGGGCACGAGCAGCGGAAGGCCATGTTTCGCTGGTACCGCTATTTCAATGCCATCCACTATTTGGCCTATTTGCATCTTGTCCAAGATCAGAAGCTGATGAATCAATCGTGTCATCGTGAGCTATTTCAGTTTTCCCTGGGACCGATCATCATATAGAAGCTGAGAGTCCGACAGCTTCTGAGAGAATGAGGTCATGTCGGGACTCTCAGCTGTTGGACTGTGGGACGTTTCCGCCCGTAGAGTCGACGAGAGAATGAGGTCATGTCCGCTGCCACGTTCGTCCGTCGCAGGTCGATGAAAGGTCCCAACGGTCCGAACGAACTCCAACGAGAGCTCCCGAACTCCCTGTCGGAGAGCAAGGTCATACAGGGTCCCGAAATCGATGTTTGAGGCCAGGAAGGAGGAAGGTGAACAGAATAGTATACCCAGTGCATGGATTTCTATGGGAAACCTTGAAATCTACAAAATGGAATTCATAGATCCATTGCTCACTGGAGGGTACCCCCTAATAAGGCCAAAGCCTGAGCATGGCGTTATGTAGAGTGTGTCCTTTTCAAACAGATCATCCTAGGTCATAGTTGATAAGACATTTGGAATGCCGTCATTGCAGAGAAGACTGTTGTCATTGCAGAGAAGGCAGCAAACCCCTCATTGATCCACCTATGATGACATATATATATATATATACACCCAATCCTTATCATCCATACAAACCGTTCCAAATCTCTTCAGAGCATCCCAAGACCTAAGTCAGCGACAAGCAATACAATTTCATGCAATTTCATACCTTTTTTCCCGAAATCTTGTAGGTCCCAAACCCCTAAAAACTCATGATCAAACTGCAGACAATGCATTTTATAGAAGCTGCAAAACCCTCAGCCGCCCACGTACCATGAACCTACCCAATCCTACCCACAGGCAAATTATCCAAAAGGATTTCCAATGCATTCCACTTTGTGGCTTCTTCTGTTGGACTTTGGAGTGTCCTGTTTATAGTCCTAGCATCTTCTGGCTTTGTACTTATGAAGTTTGTTAGTTGGGGTGCCATTTCACAGAGCACAAGGTTGATCACCTCATAATATGGAAAGACACTTGGCCGAGAGCAGGTTAAAGGGAGAGCCAAGGTTGGAGATCTCATTCGACAGTTTTAACATCGTTGATCTCACACTCCAACAAATACTTTGCTCACCGGGTTTGTTTCAGTGACATCCGAATAGCCTGTCATGATTGTGGTCACTGCACCTGCGGAATTCTCTCGCTAACTGAGCTTTCTGTTTCGCAACTCCAAAAGCGCGTGGTCCGCACGATACGTCCCGCACTGGTCCCTACGTCCAGTACGTGGTCCTTCCGTCCAGCGATGCGTCGCTGCTTCCCCGCCGCGAGACCTGGACGCGTCGCAGAGGAATTTGGTCCCCAGCATCGGCAGCAGCGCTGAGACGGCGCTGCAAGACTTGCAGACCGTGGGGCTCCTCACGCACACGGAGGCCGAGCGCCTGCGCTACTCTTCAGCCAAGGCGCCTGACTCTCATGACTGCAGGGTGTGTTTGGAGTGGGAGGTGGATCAAAATGGAGCGTTTATGGTGGCTCAAAGCTACTTGAAGCATCAAGTACCAATTCTAGCGCGCTTGGGACTTAGGCCGTTTGGCGAGTAACTATATTCCGAAGGTCTTAGAAATCAGTGCGAATCTGCTCGTTTCTTGAACCCCAAAAAGAGGCAATTGGTTCTTTTTCTGGTGCAGCGAGAAAGCAGGCCTGGTTACATACAAACATGATCAAACATGTGCTTGTTTCATACCGGCCCATTCTGACGCAAAAAACATGTGCAGCTGCCCAAAAACTGCTTGGGCTGCTCGCCCAAACGCTGGGCCGCAAGGTGCGAGACACGCTCACCAGTTGGCTCGGACGGCTTTGGCACGAAGAACTGGAGGCACACGCCGCGCGTGGACGTGCCGGCGCTGCGCACGCACGCGTGCGGTCGACGCGGCCCCCCACGACTTCATTAAGACGCTGCCGTGAACAACCCTAAAAAGGGAACCCAATGAGCCCCAAAGGGTTTTCGATGATCAATCGTCCAAGCTAGGTCTTTCAATCGACTTGGTGGCTTTCAGTGTCAAATCTGCCTGAAATAGATGGGATGTTGATGGATGTTGGCAGGTGCCTGACGTCATTGGTGAGGTTCCACTTGTGTCGAGCATGTCAACTGCCAATGGGTGAGGTTGCTTCAACGGCCGGTCGATCTGTGGTATTTCAATGATTGCTCCAACAACTTGGATTCAACTTCACACTCAAACCATTCCCAGACACGACCCATGGGACTGCCATAGGACTGCCGATAAACGGCCAGGGGTGGTTTTTCGGGGTCAGTCCCATGGAGTGTTTGGGATTCATATGTCTCATGGGCACTGGTTACCCAAAACATCTGTTGCCAGCAGTGATTTTTGTGGCGGCGACTTGTGACTCGAATTCGAAGATCGAACAGTGGTTTCACCCCAACACCGGTACAATGACCGACCTTCGTATTGGGATCCATACAATGTGTTAATCTAATAAAACAAATACATACGTGTGCCACCCCAGCCGCCCGCCATAGGGCGTCAACCCAACAGAGCCTAACAGAGCCTTCAGCATCACCCAGCTGTTTCAAACCCACATGTCAGTGTAGCCACTCATGAGGAACGCGACTCTCAGCACTTAGGCGGAACGTGTGCAACGTGACGAGACAGATGTCTTCATGAGGAAATTCTGCGACTTGAGGAGTATTCTAGCAGGTCTCAATGAGCCTCGACCAAAAAAAAGGATCTAAAGCAAATGTTTCACGCAAATCCACCTGCTGTCCTCTCGGCTGAATCCACGGATGTTGTTTGGAAGAAGCAGGAACACCCTCCAGTAACATTAATTAGGTCAAAGACCTGTAGGGATATGTGTGTGAAACATGTTTCGTGCGTTTGGGTCATCAGTTCATTCAGTGCTTGGTGTATTTGCATGGAAATCGTTCCAAAACCTCAAGACTGTTTGTTATGTGTGTATGTGTCCTCAAATGCTGACTGGTGCTTAGTAGGGAATAAGGGAATGAGCCCCCAATAGAGATTCTATTGGATCTCATTCCCTTCTAAGCACCAGTCAGAATGTGTGTTTTGTCGCTTCATTTCAGAAGCGCTTGGTTGTATGGTCACAGACTTTGATTGCAGGTCAAGTGCCAGAGCGGCGCAGAATTCAACAATGATGTCCAGGGTATCATGGTGGATTTAAACATTTGGGTCAGGGTAACACCAAATGTCATGTTCCCAACAATCCATGTATCCATAAAACCTCAAAAAGGGGATTGCTCACATCCACTCGCGTCTCGAAGTGGAACCACATGTGGGGAACTCCGAAGCGCAGGGCAATGAAAAGGGCCCCCCAGCTCGTTGAATCAAATGCTTGGCTCCAATCAAGGTACATAAGAGGCACAGAACCGGTGTTTTCTGGTCACAGCATGTGGCAGCTACTCTCGGTGAGTCGCGGCTCGCTCCTTCAGGATATGCCTTGCAAAGCTCCACCGCAGATCGTTCGCATGATGATGCTGATCATCACGAGACTTGGCCGCTGCATTTTGGCCAGACTCATTGGTAAGAAATGCTTCGCCAAGGAAGGAGGATCACTTGAGGGAGGCAATACGGACAGGAGAGTCTCTTTGGGGGTTCGTAAGATGAAGGTATCAAAAGCCAAGACATGCAGGACATGCATGTTTGTTGACCCTTGTTTTGATAAGAACAGGCAGCATTTTGGCTCTGTGGTATCAAAACATTGCTATCCAAGTTGCAGTAAGCCAAGGATGACCTTTTGTTCCCTCATGGAATTCTGAGTCACTAGGCATCACTAATGGCACTAAACACAATGACGATCCAAAAAGGCCAGGCATTATGCATGAGCCTACATTCAAAGACATAGCTTTTGAGCCCCGACTGGGTACAAAGCCACTAATGTAGACTCTTGATTAGTAAATTCCCCCATTTGGATTGGAACAAACTCCTCATATTAGGGGGACTCAAATGATAAATCTATTCAAGACTCAAGAGTCTACAGTTGTTGTTGATGCTTTCTCCATCGTTCGACGACGGAGCTCTTTCCGAGGAATACGCTCCTGCTCTTGGCGCTGTTGGGATGCTCGACGAAAACAGCGGCTCCGCAGGGCCGCAGAGGCAGAGGTGTTTTGATTCGTTCGTTAGACCCTGGGATTCCAGTCGGACCGAACCTCAGGTTCGGTACGACTGGAGCCTCCTGGCACCTACATCACAGTGTCTCCAAACAGCTGAGAAGGAACGACTGGATCATGGATCCCTAGGGATAGTGGATTGAGAGTAGATGGCACGTGCTCCCCCAGGGTCGGTGGTCGGGTTGATGTCATTTGTCGACAGACATGGCTGTGGGTCGCACCCGTTTCGCCCATGTCACTCACCCTGGTAGGTGGACCTCTCGTAGGTCGTTTATTCTGTTCATGTTCTGTGGGAAAAACCAGGGTTCCCAGGTTTTGACCAACAGTCACATCTTGGGGTGCCAGTGCCATCGAACCTCTGAAACCGTAGCCTTCCGAATGTCCAACAAAGGAGAGCGCTTCTGATCAAGCCGACGGTCAGGAACCCTTTTGTATGTCTTACTAACCCTAGAAGGGCTTTTTTGAACTCATGATGGTACGT
The DNA here is from genome assembly GCA_963970005.1 of Durusdinium trenchii. Lineage (NCBI taxonomy): Eukaryota > Dinophyceae > Suessiales > Symbiodiniaceae > Durusdinium > Durusdinium trenchii. The sequence goes on from CAXAMN010017779.1 coordinate 1,199,293, forward strand.
AACAGGGCCAAGGGTGTTCATTTATTCGCTTACTCAACACTGTGGACCGCCGCTCCGCGCTCCGTTTCGTTCCCCGCTCCACCGTTTTGGAGCGTTTCAGCATGTTTCAGCGGTGGGTCGTGGTGGGTCCGCGCTCGGTCGCGGTGGGTTTGTTCTGTGGGACGCTGACCTCTTGTGGGATGTAATCACAGAACTCAGAACGGAGGTTCACAGTGTCCAGATGTGTTTTTCATGGGACACGACCTGGACCATACCATCATGCATATATGACATGATGGTGCAGTGACTTCGGTGCAGATGCTGCTTCAGAAAAGATGTTGCCGTACTTCAAAAACACGATATCAAATCAAAGGTTCTCGCGAGATCTTGCGAGAGCCCATTCACCCGTGCATGAATGCGACGTGAAGTTCCAATACTAGGGTGGTTTGACATATGTTCATGTTCAAGTTTTATTTGGGATGATTCAACCCACTGACACACATCTTTCGTTTGTGAGTTGAAACACCCTACCAGAAAAGGATTCCTATCATGTCCTACCTGGTTACCTCCTCCAGGCCTTCGCGTGAGAAGGTCAGTAGCAAAGTCTAGAGGAAGGGTTCTTTACCATTTCAAAAGGTGATTGCAGACCAAATTCATGGTCCAGGACCTGCAAGGAGGTGTGACAGCAAGCTGACTACTAGTAGCTTCTTGTTACTAGTCGCGATGCCAGGAGCTACTAGTAGCGTCGTTGCTCCTAGTAGCGATGCTATATGTATTACTAGGAGCATTTCCATGTGTCCCTTTTCCTGCTTTCCAAGCTTCGAGAAGATTCTTTTCTCCCAATGACCCTGAACAATTCCACCTGTTTCGATGTGGGCTTTTGAGAAAGTGGCGAAGAGAATGGGACGATGGTCCGGACGATGGTGGTGGTGATTGTATTCCATCTTTGAAGGGGACAGCATGTGCCATTCATTCCCTTACCGACCAGGACATTCTTTTGTCTTGAAGCTGCAGGCTATCCCGCGAAGATGTACAAGGACACGAATGCCTGCATTCAATTCTGGCCGTTGATGGCTTGCTATCTCTACTTTATTTGCTACAGAGGTATGCTGCACGTGATGCTTCTTGCTTGCATCAAGCAAGGATCAGCAAACTTGCATGAAACAACAGCATTGAGCAACTCACTTCGACTGAGGTTTACCCTGGACAAGGGCCCCTTCTATGCCAAGGGTGAATGTGTGAATGTGGATGCTCTCTTGATCAGTACCGAGCGCTTCGCGTGACTTGTTTTCAGGACCATCCAATCGACATCAGGACCCACACCAAAAACGAGGCTGTTGATGAACGTCACTCGTGTGTGCATGACATTTTGCACACGTGCTGTGCATGACCATGTCGTTGTGAGTACTCTCACAGAGGCGGCCTTTTTTCGGTCAGACTTCAGGGATCTTCAGGGTTCATCCAGGCACGTTTGGTATTTTTTGAGGGTTCGCCACGAACGGAACATCACCAGTCCAGCCTCGGTCAATGTTGAAGGACACTCTTCACGCCTTCGAAGTCATCCCCCGAATTCGATCACGGATGGCGAAGGGAGGTTGACTGATTTTAGTCTATCCCCGCAAATAGCTTATTAGTGGTTCAGATTCGTTCATTTTTGTTTTGGCAGTTTTGTTTTGGAGACCACTTACAGCTCGATGCGATCGGGTCACACCTTAATTTTCAATCGGCTTTGCGCCGTGGGGAAGAGAACCTGAGGTATCATGTCTTCCGGAACTCCTTCGAGAAGCAATGCGAGCTTCGGCCAGCTCCGACATCCCCATTGGGTGGGGGCATAGCTTTGATGAGTCCAAAGTGACCTGAGTATAGCAGGTCGTCTTGGACATAGAAGAACCTTTTGTCAAGAATTCTTTACAACCCAAATGCACATGTCATTTGGTCTTATTAATTCAGATATTTTTGGCAGGACATTAGTATGTTGATCCAAAGAGTCGGACAGAAAGAGCAGGACTTGTTCCTTCTTCAGACTGTGAGGTTCGTATGTTTGGCAGGATTTTGAGGGTCCAGACAAGGCATCGGGCAAGATGGCAACATCATGTTCATGCTGTTTGAACAACTTGTTTTTTTTGCAGAATATCTTTGGATTTATTGCAAATAGGTCTTTAAAGATGTGGATCACACCGAGATTCAAGTTTAATTGTGTTTGTTGAATTTCTTGGATATGGGTTCTTTCTCCAAGCGTTCATGGTGTGTCAAAAGTCAGATGAACAACATTAAAAAAAATATTGTAAACCGGAAGAAGGTGTGTTATTGTTAATTATTTAGCTGTTCTTTTGATTTATTGTTATATAATAGACAATTTATACGACTACTATACTTTATTCAACTTTATTGATACATTCAAAAGGATGTATATATATATATATGAACATACCGGTTAAACAAAGCACAGCCATCCCAATAGTTGTTCCATGTCATCGTTCCACCCTAAACTTCAGTGTTGCCGCATGAACCTTGGTCTAAACGGCCTTCAGAAGAAGAACCATTCACGTCAGCACATACGAGATTGAAAGAGGGGGTAGGGTGACTCAAGAGTTCTTATGGCATTTTGTTTAGAACCCGGTAAGAGACCAAACATGTCACTTTACAACTGTGCTTTCTTTCCCCAGATTGTATATCTACCTCTTCATCTCTCATTGTTTTACTACTCAGATGATCCGGTATGTATCTGCTCCCCACAGTGTGCACTGACAGTATCTATCAGCCACCAAAAAAGTGGGCCCTGCTCCCACCCTGCAACGGGTGTCCATCGCATTCCCTACAGGTCAGTTTGACCTCAAATTTCTGGACATAGACCTTGGGAAAGCATGCGTAGTAGTGCCAACGAACAGTAGCAGCGGAGCTGCTTTCCGCCAGGACTGGCGCGGACATATATGTTTTGTCCGCGGGTCTGGGACACAAATCCAGTGGAACAAGAACGATGGAACATGTTGATGTCTCAGGATCAAGATCCATGCTGCGATCCTGAGGGGCCTTTCAGCCTGGTGGAGCTCCTCTGTCCGACGGAAGATGCCGGTCTCGATCGGTTGATCGGAGACTGTACAGTTTCGGAGCGCTTTGAGCCCTTGGAATCAGCGACAAAAAGACCATGCTGCGAACATCGAATGAAAGGGATCTTGCCTGCCGATCCTGGGGAACGACAGAAGCGGGTTCCCCAGATGTAAACAACAGCATCCACGATCTCTTTTGGGTCTTCCTGTGATTCATGTGAAGACCAAGTGGTCTTCATGACTGCAGCTAGTTGGCCGCACCTCCGATGTAACAACCCCGAACGCAAGAGACCTTCAACATCCTCGGAACCCTTGGACTCCGATGGAAAGCCTGGTTTTGCTGCTAAGCATGATTTTGGATGTTCCCGACCCTAAGGATCCGCACCCGAAACAAAACAAGCGTTTGGTTCGGGGCCCCAGGGCCCCTTGTGAACTAGAGGGTTCGACCCCGAACCCCATGGAGGGTCCAAGGATCCGGGTACGAAAGAAGTATGTTCTTGCGCTCTTCAGTTCATGACCGATCTTGATATCCTGTTTGCTTCGGTCACAGAGAGTCACAGAGCCAGGTCCAGGTCAATGGTTCGCCGAAACAAACGGGGACTCCGAAAGTTTGGGTCGCAGGTAAAACAGATGAAGAGCAGGTAAAACATGGTAACACCCATTTTTGTTGCGAGGTTGACCTTCTCAGCCAGGCCCAGTTTCCGCAAATCAGATGAGCAAGCATTCGGCAGCCAGGTGGCTGCTAGCAGCCGTTGTTGTTTTTGTGGGTTGTTTATAGTTGATCCAAACGGTGCTTGAGCACCCTAGCACGAATTCTGGCCACATCGAGGAAAGAATGTCCTCTTGGAACCAATTGTGATCGCTTCTGGCACAGGTGCGTCCGGAGCTCAATGGCCTTCAAGGCCCTTGAGCTGTGGGGCGTTGGTGGTTTGTACAGCATGAGCTACCAGCAGAGACTTCAACCCTTGGGCGTTTGGGTAATCCCTGACCCGTGGTGGACCTTGAAACCTCTGGACCTAACGGGCTGAACCGACACTTGGGTACAGCCGGACCACATCGGCGTGTGGTGTGGTGAAGTGAGGCGAGCAAGTGGATATCAGTCAAAGCCACATGGCATACCACCAAACCCAGTTTTGAAGGAGAAAGGATGTTAATAATTTGATCCGTCATGCGGTCTTGAATATCAGGTTTCTATCATGTTTCTCAATGGAAGTAAGAATTGTCAAGAATCCTGTTAGCCACTTGACAAAAGCAAAGTCTCGTTTTGTTCCTGCACTTCCAAAGACCCAGTAAAACCTGGTCCTTTGCCTCATTCAGTAGTGTTTTTGCATGATCACCTCCAATGAGGTCTACGAGACCTGTAGGGTGTCCCTTGAGATATCTCCTCAGACCAGTGTCGATCCTCTTTGGGACAGTGACCAGGATTCGAAGCTACATTCCTAAGTTCCGGCTGGTCAAGTATACTATAACTTGGGATAACTTGGGTTCCAAAATGTTCCAAATATCAGATGCGATGATTCACACTTCATGTCACATCATGTACTATACTAGCTTCTTCAAAAGTGACCGAACTTGATCTCCTGCTTGGTGAAGCTCGTTCTTCGGTCACGCGGCCCTTTCTGTTCGGTACTCCAACAGGGTCACGGAACCACGAAGACGAAGCTGAGCAGATACGATCAATCAACTGCCGTGAGATCATACTTATAGGGCTCCAACTGCCCGCCCCCTCCAAAAACTCGCTTCGATGGGACGTCCGGGTGCGGGGCCAGGGGGGAAACACCACCCTTACCGTAGAGGAGATGGGCCTTTTGGTCGCCCACCGGCGAAGATGCCGTGTCCATGCCGGCGAACCCGCCGACTTTTAGAGAGCGAAATCAGGAGTCCTGGAAAGTGACGGGTCCCACGTTTCGCTTGGCGCGCTTGCGGTCATCCGAGCCCATCCACTTCCATGATTTCAGGGAGTCTTTGAAACAGGGTCATTCGCCGAATCTCAGACCGTTTGGTGACCGAATCAATCACGTCGACCATAAAAACAGATCAAAACAAAGGGTCGACGTCCCTCAGCGTTGGTCCCGCAGGCTTGATCACGACCTGGGATGTGCTGGAAGCACGTTGGTCCGTTCGGGGGCCCGGAGCCCGCCGTCTGAAAGACCGGATCCAAAGCCATCACAAAGCCACCCCGGAGTTCTGAAAGATGTGAACTGTGAGACGCCCTAAGAGGTATAGTCTATGTTGGCTTTTCGTAGGGAGAGGAGGTGTCCCTCATCGAGCAAAACACAGATGAACAAGCCTTGGATGGTTTGCGAGGCTGTCTCTATTGGGTCCACTCCGCTGTCATCGTTCCAATGTGCCAAGATGTTCCCAACCCCATCCAACCCCTTTCTCGGTGACCAGGTCCGAGGCTGATAGGCTGATCTCAATCAGGCTCGTGTGGATCAAGCAAGAGTCCGAACATCTCAATTCCGTTGACATCAAACAATCAGTCTTGTCAAATTAAAGCTTGGACTCCTGGGTGTCGCGAGGTAAAGTGCCCGGACCCAGAGCCATTCTACAGTGGATCGAAAGTTAGGTTCTACAGTAGGTCACACAGCTACTCAACTCGACCGCTTGAGTGAACACATTCACCATGCATCACCATGCCATAACCATATTGACTCTGAACTTAATGAATTGGATGCATGGGTGGGTGTGAGTTTTGTGATACTGATTGTTTGAGTTGATGAGGCCACCTGGGTGTGATGTATGTACTTGGAGTTGTTTGATTTTGAGACCGTTTTGGGTTCTATATATATACATTGTTATAAACATTATATATACAATAAACAAACAAACACACACACAAAACATATATATATATTATATTGTATCCTATTATATTGTATGTGTAATATATACATATGAACCTATATTCACTTGTTGTTTTCACTTCAAGAAGTGTATCCCAATCCTTGTCCTCGTGTACTTTTAGAAGGTATCAACCACCAGGCTTGACCAACGGCCAACCAGGTCCGCTTGCACGGTGAAAAGGCCGCGGCACAGGTGGGCCCTCGAGGTGTCGGGATTCCGACTCGGAGGAGACAGAAACTGAAGCATTCCAACAAAAATACCACCTCCCCCATATGGATTGTAAAACGTCACGGAATGTCAATGGATTTCACACGTTTTGGTGGTTCTTTATTGTCAATAAGAAGAGTTGCTTACATTAGTTGCGTTTCCTGATCAACTGGTCAGGAACAGCCTATGATGATGGCTTTTCTCTAGAAAGAATCGCTGTCCCAATCGCCCACTAGTGCCCCAAATCAGCCCGTTGACACGGCTACACCCATATGTTGTTTGCATCCCTTTGTCAGCCTTGGTAGCCCAGCGGAGATCAGGAGATCCCATATATCGCTCAAAGCCACAGAAGACATCCGAGAAACAGCCTGTGCACCTGTATGAGCCCTAAGAAAGTTGCAAGCACTACACTCAACCTCAACGCTGGACAGCTCAAAGTAAAGATGCACTTTGATGCTGTACCTCCTCAAAGCTCTTGGCGCATCATATTCCTAAGTGTCAGCTCGTCATGTAGCAGGTTTGATCGCCTCAGTCCTGGCGTGTAGTTACAATAGGTCAATAGGTGTGTATGGTTGTATTTGAAGGATGACAATCCATGTTTGCTGGACATACTACTTAATTAAATACAATCCCAGAAAACGATATGGTACAATTCAATGCGAGGCTTTGAAGCATGTTCAGCTTAGTTACAACAACACTAAATTCCAACACACAGTGCTTTTGGAAGTTTAAGAGTCCACTGACTTTGATTGATGCTTCGATTGTCTAACAAGACTGATGATCGCCATGGCCATGGGAAGTGCACTGACAGATGGCCAAGCTACAGTGAAAACAACACCCTCCCCCCCACGCACGACACACCCTTATCTAGACCCTGCATGGTAGGGGACACAGGGACACGCACTATCACTACGAAACACATTCTGTGGGGTGTGACGGTGTCGGTGCCTTGCGCCTCAGAACCTGGTGGGTGTCATCAAGAACTTCCGGGAAGAAAACCTGGAGATCTCTCCAGGCTTGGAAGTTGAGTGAGACGAAGAACCGAACTTCTTCAAAGTTACCAAACTTCATCTCCGCAGTTGAAAGGTCACAAACAGGCCTGTTTGACAGGTTTTCGGATGGGTCTCACGAGTTGCTCACGGAAGAATGAGATCATGGTTTTCATGGTGTGTCATCTATATTTCAGTCTGGTGGATGAATTGCCCAGGTGAATGTGGGGCGGTTCGCTCCGCCGATTTGGGCGGATGGATGGTATTTCACCACTGGCATTCTTGATTGCTTGGTCTATGATGGACTATTCCCCAATCAATTACTCAGTCCTAGAGTGTGGCCCATGACCAGTAACAGGCATAGTCACTTTGGAGATGTCGGCCTGGCACCCAAACCATCATCCACTGGGCCCTGCCAATGAAATACTGATATACTCAATTTGAGATATATGGTATTCATCTGCAGTTTGGGACTCCACGGTGCAGGTTCATGGGGCATACTCTCCCTGAAACTCACATGGAAGTGGCAAAACACCCTGTTTGTAGAGGATTTCATGGTCTTCCAGTCGAGGCCATTGTCCAAACACCATGTGAGTTCCAGTGTATCCCAGTCAGAGCGTCAAATCGTCGACTGGACTGTCAAGGGTATCAATGCCATTTGCCCCAGATACCTCCGAGTCCCAGAGTTCGGCGGAGCCATTTGCCAAGTGCGGAAGCTCAACGAAGGGAACGGGGAAACCCGTGCCGGGTTCGAAAAAGGATAGGGTGGGAACATGAGGGAAGATGATGGACTACCACATGTCCTGCTGGTGCACTTCACGATTTCGGAAGGTACCTAGCAACCGGACACACTCGCCTCTTCACCCTGCACCAGCTTACAATTGCAACCCTCACACCCCCTGCCAAACACCGCTAGACTGCCACTCCTGGCAAGTCGCCCGGACACACTCCTCATGTGACCACCGTCGTGCGTTCCTCAGGGGGAAAGGTTTGCCCTTGGGCAGCCTGGTGCGGATCCTCAAGCTCCAGAAGCGCCCGGAGCTCAACGACAAGCTTGCCCATGTGGTGGGCTGGGATGGCACCGAAGAGCGCTGGCAGGCGGGATGCATCGGGATGTGCATGGGATGTGCATGTACTCAGGTTGTTTGACTCAGGTGGAGTCTCATTAGGTAGAATCTTAATGAACACAAACCCTCTCTTCATATATGGAGTGATGAATCAAGAGTCTGCATTACTGTACTGCTATGCTTGCGATTGCTTCGGAGTGCTTAAGGGGCTCCGCCTGGATCTCCCACTGATTGGTTGTTGGATAGAGTTCCGTTTCCTTTAAGAACTGTTGCATGGTTGGGAAGATCGAAGTGTGGAGATGCACCAGCTGCAGAACCACCTACTGTAGAACCGAGCTTACAAATACAGACACCATATATGACTGGTGGGGTAATTACTGTTTTGGGCGACATGCTACGGCTGAACAGGGAGAACTGACGACCTCTTCTTCTGGACAGTAGTGTGCTGTCCTGCTGGGCAAATGCTGCACCAACTTCCCATTCTCACCACCACCCCGGGATGGAATGTTGAACACAACGTGAAGACCATCAACTGCCGAAGCAAAACATCGAATTCCTGAAAGTCCGCGTTGGGAGGAGGTTCTGCTGATGTTTCTCAAGCGGCCTTGGGGTGCTTCTTCCTCCACCCACACTAAAACCGCTACTCAATCAGGTTTTCAGGACCAGGTTTAACTGCTGGGTCAGACTGGATCTGTAGGGCTGTAGGGAGGATTTGAACGCCCAACTCCCTTGTCCTGTTGATGCCACACACAGCTGCAGTGGGCAGGTGCGGCTTTCGGATGGCACTGGCTTGCTGTTGAAGGCTGAGAAGTGGATGGAAGTGGATGGCAGGATGGCACCTGTTGATAGTGGAAAATGGTCTTGCAGAGGCCTGGTTTCCAAATACATGTAGGATGGTCGGAGATGCAGAGCAGCAAACTGAAGCAAGGCGTCTTCTGCTTCTCCCGTTTGGGCTCCGAACGCCTCATATCCTCAGGTTCGGTGGTATTCGACCCCCCTAGCACCCACCCCAACCATCTTCGAAACGGAGGTGGGGCAGGAGCCCTAGGGTCTTTACACCAAGGCGTCGGATCAAGTGTTTAAACATTGCCAGCAGATCTCCCTGCCCGAGGTTTCAAACACCATCATCTATCACATTAGATACGTGGCATGGGGTTTAGTGTGGGGATTCCACTCTTCCAGTTCAGGTCCATATACTTGCAAAATTCCCTACACCTCCAAGTGCTTCCTCAGAAGGTATTTGGACCCCACCCCAAACGCCTTCTCAGAAGGCACTTGGCCTAGGAATAGTCTAAGGTGTGTTCCGAACAAACCGCTCTCGCAACCTCAGACCGAACGAAAGTGTCCACCGACCGAACGATGAGGAAATGAGTCTGGAAAACCCGGCTGAGAGGGTGAGGACATCGTTTTCCAACCCTATACAAAGGTAGGGAACTAAGACACATTGCGCGTTTGCAGTAAAATCGTGCTGTGTTTTTCAGAAGCTCTTGGTCAATCCCCTCGCTTTTTTGCTGTCGAACCAGGCCTGCAACCTGGATCTAGTGAGGGGCCGCCCAGTGGACCTCAAATGGACAGGTGGCTTCAGGCATGAGACTTGCGTGAGATGTGTGTGAGGGTGGGAGGATTCTAGCTGCTATAGTCTTCTGGCATACCCCTACTCCCAAACATGTTTGTTTGCACCCTTCAATTCGAAGCAGCCCGTACCCAGGGAACAGGCTTTCTTGGAAGTGTAAGCCCACTGACGCTCCACTGAGTTGTCTCTTTTTGGTCCTTCAAATGGGATCCCCGATGGATCAAAGGGATCGAGACCGGCGACGGGATGGAGCTGGAGCTGAGACCAATGGGAGCTCCAAAGACCTCCGGGGAACCCGTGGAGCTGGGATGGGTAGAACTTGTGTGCTAAAAATCGTTGCTCCCTGTGGAGACCCATCAGTAGCATTTTCCTTCTTTTTCCGGTTTCAGAATGTTTCCTATATACATATATATTTACAGTATATATATATATATATTTGTTTTGTTACAACCTTTACTTGGGATGACTGAAGCAGATCTTTGAACCCACTGACTAGTACGTGTGCTTCGTGATTTGGGATCCACCAAGCACCTTTCAGCCCCTTCCTTCTGTGGCACTGTGTACGCCGATGCTGTTGCCTCCGTGGTCGAAGGGTCGGTGCCCAGGTCGATTGGGCCAGGCGCCCGAGTAGAGGTCGTTGGACTTCAGGCCGGTGAGGACCAGGAGAGGGTGGACTCCGCAGGAGCGAAGGAGGCCCGGCTTAGCGGCTTAGCCCCCAGTACACGGGTGCTCTTTGGCGCCTTTTTGCGCTGGTCAACTTGTTTGAGGCTGGTGAAACCTTTGCCAACATGAGGCAACAAGTGAACCCTCGAGGGACGAGCTGAAAGAAATGAGAGTGAGTGCTAGGAGCTGGAGCCGAGAATAGAGGCTGCCTTTCTTCAGGTAGTTAGTTGCAGAAATTGCAAGCACGGGGAGATCCCCTCACAAACCAGCCCTTGGTATTTGTATGTTTTACATGTTTTTGTTGGTGCCCTTTTTGGTGTTTCTTCTTGGGGAGATTGCACGTTCCGGTGGCAGGTGGTTCAAAAAGGTTTCTCGCTCAAAAAAGGCTTCTCGCTCATCACTCATCACGAGGTGATGTGACACATTCTGCGAAGCACCAACCCCTCCCCCGATGGTCAGCTATGGTCAGCTCACCCGCCCATTGGCTCCAAAAACCTACGGACCCAGGCGATAGCCTTGTAAACATGGTTCTTCTTTGGAGAGTGGTTTCGCCATGTGAAACAATGGTGGACTTCCTTCGGGCGAGATCTCGTCGACCCCACTCCAAGCTCTCATCAGATCACGGCGCTCCCCACGGGGGGTGTTGGGGCCCGAAGTCCAGTCCCGGCCCATTCCAGGCACGACCGGAGTTGAATGGTGAGCTGGGCGAGGTCATCGAGTGGGACAAGCTGGAAGAACGCTGGAAGGTGTGCTGGGCAGGGGTGCAGGGCAGGGGTGCTGGGCAGGGGTCCATGGGGTCCATGGAGATGGGCCAGTTGAATTTCATCCATTGCTGATCTCCTGAACAGCCTCAGTGTCTGAGGATGGGAGCTTTTAGAGGAAGAGATGAAATGACATGGCTAAAATATGTTGAAAGTACCCCAAGCAACCACTTCCCCCCGCATTTTGTGTTGAAGCAATCTCATACTAAGACCTAGTTTCAGGAATGCGATGATGTGAGCGTTGTTTTTTGGGGGGATTTGGTGTTCGTTGGTGTTGGTAAATAGGTTTGCCGGACATGATGGGACACGACTTGAATGGATTGAATGGAGGCAATATGATCTTTCAAACGATGGATTGTATCGGGCTTACCCCCACTGAAGCCTGCTTACTAGACTTGGGCACAGATTCAACTAGTGGCGCAATTGTATCCAAGTGCTGAACATGGAAGATGTTGATCATTAAAGCACCTTTTCCAGAGACTCCAAGCACCATGCCGAAGCAGACGGCTGCAACATTTTCAGTGGTGGTTTTGCAGGTGTTGTACTGATGTTGATTCGCACGGGACACCCGCACCGCAAAAAGAACCCGCCGGGTTGAACACTGAATATGTAAAGTGCTACGACTTCTGAGTGTGTTAAATGGCCTATGTGTCTACGTACGACTGCGAAAACTCTTCCGCAGGGCAAATACGTCGAATCGCCGACGCTCCGATCCGACGTCCGATCTCTTGGGTGGATCCGGGCGACGATGGCGCCCAGGATCCATGACGATGATCGATGGTTCATGATAAACTTGGTGTTTCGTGAGGTGATCAGTTGTGTTTTTTGGGGATGGGTTTTAACATGTTGGTTTCGCCGAAATGAGTTGGAAAGAAGAATAGCAGCCTCTTGAGGAAGTCATGGATCACCCCAATGTTTCAGCAGTTCTTTGCCTGGATGATAGGACCTGGGCTCAGAGTGAGTTGCCGAGGGTCCTGCGGGTTTGCGGGTTGAAACAAGATCGATGATAGACTCCCTGTTTGTGGTTGTGCCATGAGACGGTAGCCATCCTCCCGAAGTCAACGTCGACAGTTTCAGACTGTACTTCAGCAGCCATGCCATCCCCTCCGATACAGCAGCCATGGCCAGGTGCTCCTGGACGATGCCAGGGAATATGTTGAGCAAGTTTTGGTTTCTTCTCTTTGGGAATCCTGGAAGTGGAGGAGGCCATTCTGTATACAGTATATATATACACATTTATGTACATATTTTTATTTTCTGATATGTAACTAACATGTAAATAACAATTATATATAACTAAATATTCTATGTTTGGGCCAAGCCTAGTCTAGTAGTGGGAATGCGGTTCCTTGAAGTTAGATAATCTAGATCAAAAAGATAGACTTGCACATTGCTTCGGTGTTTTGTCCCACAATATCATGCGCAGCGTGTCCTCTTTTTGGGACGGAGCTTGTCATCCCTACCCTTTTCAGAACTCTTGGCAGTATTGAGATGCCACCCGCTTAGCCGCTCAGAATTTGACTCCAATTTCTTTTGAGGAGAAAGTTCCTATAGATCCTAGCTTCCTGCTTAACACTCCAAGGGATTCCTAGCTTCCTAGCTTCAATTCTGCTTTTCAGAGTCGCACCCCCCGGAGCCGACACGCCCAGGCTGTTTGTGGGGTTGCCCACAGCTCGCCCCGTGGGCTGTCGCACTCTCGCGGGTTCACCGAGAAAACAAACGGGGTCCGTCCCAAGGATGGCTCTGGGAAGTTGCTGAAAGAGTCCAATCTTCGGCTTGTGGGTCTCCAAGGAGACGCCGGATTGATGCTGGTATGGTGGTCATGTCAGGGACCACCGATTTCGGTGGATGAATGGAAGCTTAATGACAGAAACACATCACAAGTCCAGGTCTTAAGAAATGATCACATGGTTGGTAAAATGATGTAAACATGGGTTAAGACCCTCTTAACAGACGAGTCTTCCAAACTGGAATGGCCAAGTTTTGTGGGCCTTGCACGTGGTTAACTGGGGGGTTGGCTTGTGGATTGCAACTATAGATAAATATATAGAGAGCGGATTGCGCTGGGGGGTGGGTTTTAAATTCATAGGTTTTTTAATGATTTCTAGCTTATTGTTTGTTAATGTACAGATGTGAGGCATTTCCAGATGATTGGAAGCAGATGATGCAGTTGCAAGATGTGTTTCTACTTTCTTTTGTCAGAGCCAGCATGACAGTAAAGAAGATGATTTTTGGAAGAATGCATAAGGATACTACCACAGTCAAATCATCTGCTGCAGACAATGCAAGCAAGGAGTTGGCGCTAAGACATCTCATTTTTCCGCGCTAGTTCTGTTCCAAAATCTAGTTCTAGCAAGCATATGCTTTGCTTACCTTAGACACAGCTTTCTTGAACTTGTTCAAGTAGCTGGCCTTTTTTTCAGTTACAGCTTGGTTGTGCAATTTGGAAAAGTACAGCACCTTAAAAGTGTGGCGAATTGCACGTGCCTCATTCAAAATCCGTGCATAATTGCGAAACCAAGAGAAAACTTGTTCGCAAGCCGACGTATTTGTCTTCGCAAATCGCCGAGACAAACGCTTGACGTAGAGTGGATTGTACACGCAAGTCTTCTTGTGCCTGTGGGCGTGGAACTTGTCAAGGCTCCAATATTTGATTTGGGAGAGGGACTTCTTACTTGCATGAGTCGGTGCGAAGCCACAGACACGGTCCATGATGAATCCATTGACTTTCTGGTACAGAGGCAAGACTTTCTCCAACGACTTCTGGACCACTGGGTTGTTCTCCGGCTTGTCCATGGCAACCACACAAAGAATTCGTTGATCCTGCGGGTTGACTAGCATGAACCATCCATGCCCAAAGGGTTTCAAAGAACCGTCTTTCCGAGGTCGTCCTGCATGTGTGGTAGTTTCGCCACATTTGATGTGGACCTTCGAGTGACCATCTCCGACAAGTTCAGTCACTGATGCCCTCTTTTTGGGTGGGAAAGCAACCTTGTGCACATAGTCATCATACTTGCGGAGCGCAGCCTCTGAGATTTCATCTCCAATGACAATGTCTTTCTCGCACCCAATCAATGAGAGCTCCTGCAAAGCCAGCCAGTACATGACACAGTCTGCGTGCATTGCACGGAAGCGAACTTCACTGTGCTCATGGTCAAAAACTGATTTGTAAGCAGCCTCTATGGCTCGAGCGGCCAAGAAGCACTTTCGGCTCTTCTTTCATGTTGAACGGAGGTGGAAGTTCACTGTACTTCTCCTGCGCACACAGTCGGTAGAGAGTGTTGTCCAAAAAGTCCTGCGTCACATTGAGCTTGTGATTGACAATCACATCAGCATACTGTTCGACTTTGTGGCCCATACTGTCCATGTTGCGAAGAGGCAAGTCACCGATCGTCACATCGCCCACAGGACGATCAGACTTCAAAGGCCTGCGTTCGGGACCAATAAGCTTTTGGCCATTGACTTGGACTACTGCTTCGGCAAATGTGAGTTTCCCGTCTTGGTCTCCAAGGTCTCTGTTGAAACCATCCCCTGCACCAAGCTGAAGTGCCATGGTAGGTGACAATGAGCACAAAGAAGACGTCAGGAAGCGGATGAGAGCAAATCAGATTTGAGAGCAAAATCTAGCAGTGGAAGAATCAAATGACATGGAAGTGACATCAACTACTGCAGGGACATGCATGAAAAATACCTTCAATGACAGAAGCCAGCAAATGAAGATCTTTTGTGAAACATTGCTCAGAAGTTGCATATTCAATTCTGACGTTCCAAGGAGATGAGATGTAGAGGTTCAGAATGCAGCAGATAAGAGGATGACCTGTCAGGAGTTCCAGATGCGTTGATAAGTGCATTTCTCCCAAGGAGAAAACAACACTCAAGAAAATAGAGAAGTCTGCAGAGGACCAAAAAAACCAAAAAAACCAATTTTCTGAGACTCCTAGGGAAATAAAGAAGTCTGCAGAGGATCAAAAAA
>CAXAMN010017779.1:1214798-1256020 GCA_963970005.1 Durusdinium trenchii
TTTTTTTGGTTTTTTTGTTTTTTTTGGTCCTCTGCAGACTTCTCTATTTTCGTCGAAAGTCTCAGAAAATTGTTTCTTGTTTTTTTTGATCCTCTGCAGGCTTTTCATGTTCCTTAACTAGAAAATGATTGAAAAACCTATGAATTAAAAACCCACCCCCCATGACAATCCCTTCTGAATATATAAGTGCGCAGGCCGCATGCCCATGTAGTTTGGAGTGCACATGGCTCATGAGTCATTTTTCGGTGGGTATCATGGCAAAACAAACACTCGGGACATTTATTGGAAGGAAAGAGTCTTCGCGCCTGCGGGGTGTGTCGACTACTGGGTACCCCTGATTAGAGGGGAAGGGGTGGTCCATGAATCGCACTCCTGGTGGGCTTTGGTATACCCTTGGGCTCCTGCCCTACCTTCGTTTCGAAGATGGTTGGGGTGGGTACCAGGGGGATCGAATTCCACCGAACCTGAGGATATGGGGCGTTCGGAGCCCTAGGTATCATGCGCATGATTGAACGTTTGGAGTTGGACGGCACGTCTCACGACCCAGGTCCAACTCTCGTGGTGTGAGACTCTCACAGTTCGATCCCAACATGGACTTAGTTCGATCCCCGCCAACGGGCGAGGGGGCCGGGGTCTTCCTACTTTTAAGACACACCTGATGGTGGTAAAGCACATGGTGGAAACAGTTTATGACCTCGGTGAAGGTGAAAAACCTCCTCCGATGGAACTTCAACGAAACAATAAACAAGAAAAACGAGCACCGTGGAGAAGGTGGATACTCAATTGGAAACAAGGAGCGGTTACTCTTGAGGGATTCAACCCTGCATTATTTCGTTGGGTAACTGGATTGTTCTACCGTGTTTTGTGCAGCACCTGCACAGGATTTACATATCAACAGCGTGCCGTGCCTGGTTCCAGTAGACTCACAGTTACATGCGGACAATGGACCCCTGCAACGAATATGTTCCAATTCCGTTTGGCCTCCAGTCGTAGCTTCCAGGGTCGGGTCCAGTCATACCGAACCGGTTTGGAGGTACGACTGGAGCTCTACCAAGCAATGTGTTTGCTGGCTCCCATGTGATTGTCTCTCCTGCCGTGTTGATCCCAACGTGTTGATCCCAGGAGACACCTTCGTGGAACCGGAACCTCAAGACTCGGATGAGAGGCAGAGCGAAATCACATATATAAGAAAGACCAACCCTGGGGATCCAAGTACCTTCTCAGGTTCGGTACGACTGGAGCCTCCTGGCACCTACATAACCGTGTCTCCAATCATCTTCTGAGAAGGTACTTGGATCCCTAGGAAGACTGTTTCTTTGTTTCAACCTAAAAGAGGTGAGTCAGTGAGGCAGGACATGTAAAAAAATGAACAGCTTTCCGACACCTCAGTGTTTGGGTTGTACAAGTAGATTGTTTGGGGAGCAGTGGTTATGAAAATCCACTGAAACCCTTCTCAACCTATATATCTACTGTAGAGGTTTGACGTAAAAAAATCCTGGTCACGTCTAAGGACATTCAGCCAAAAATGTTCATCACAGTTGAGGATCCCTCAGTTGAATCGAACCCAATGCCAACGACTTCCTTTCACATACGTAGACTTACACCATTCTGTTCAACTGTCCGTCACATCCGCTTGACAACCCTAGGCCTCCAAGTACCTTCTGAGAAGGTGTTTGGGGTGGGTTTGGAGGGTCCAGATACCTTCTGAGGAGGTACTTGGAGGTGTAGGGCAAGGCTTTGGAGCCTTTTAATGCCGACAAAAGCACGTCCAAGCCATTGGACAGAGCAGCTCCATACGGTCTGCGTAGGGTCTCGGTGATGGAGGAGCTGCTGAAGCGGCTTCGGAGTCAACAAGCATCTTCAACGGACTGATGGTACAGCACCCTACGGCTCCTCCCCTACCTCCTGAGAAGATGGTTGGGGTGGGTGCCAGGGGGGTCTAACCACGGAACCTGAGGATATGGTACAGCAGCCCTAGGGTTTGAGGGGCCTATGTCCATGCGACAAGGGTCGGTTCTGGCCCCATGGCAGCAGAGATCCGGTCTTTGCTACATAGACCTTGCCGGAGAACGAGAACACCACCGTGGCTGCAGCTCGAGTGGGTGAACAAAACCACCCTACGAGACCAGAAACCTCTTCATGTTGCGAGAGATCTCGGCTGGTCAGAAGGAAGGAACGCCAATATCATGAAGGAACGCTAACAATATCACGTTCCAACCACCACAGGCTGGATGTGGCGCGACAGATGGAACAGTTGGAACACCGGAATTTCCACGACTGACGGCGTCGAGGAAAACACCTGGCCTCCAAGTGAGACCTGCACGGTGTGGAGAAAAACAGCCTTCTGAAATCGGGGCTGTTCGTTTCACTGCCATGTTCCTTAGATGGAGGGTACACCAACCAAGAGAGGTTGAGAGACCAGAACTGATTAGGACTCTGCATGGAAGTGGTACATATGGGATGGGCGATATATAGGGCCGTGGAAAAAATCACTCTCTTGGAATGTACACCATGGCTAGTCCATGGCTGTTTTGCGAGCAACGCGCATCGGCCGCGCCCTTTCCAACATCTCGGCGTAGAAGGATCTGCAGGTGTCCACTGTTGGACTCTTGAGCTTTAAGAACACTGTTTCGGAAACGAATGTTTGGTCTATAGAATCGCAAGCAGAAGGCACAATCGTTGCGCTCTTCATGTTGGTCTTCATGTTTCCTCCAAAAGGGGGCAAAGAAAGCCAGGACAGCGCAAGAAGGTCAAAGACATCGCAAGGCAAGATCCTGCAAGCGGTCTGGCCAGGTCTGTCATCCAACACAGCAACAACAATGAAAGAACATCCAAGAGGCTAAGATGGAGAAGGGCTATGATGAGATCGCTGACACAGGCTGACACACTTCAACAAATCCTCAGATCAACTGTGCAAACATCCCACCAAATGAAGCAAAGGGGGGCAAGTGTCCCGGGCATGCTTGGGCTTTGTTCTTGGGTTGCTTCATGCATTTCATGTTCCGTTAGTAGAATCTTCAGAAGCAGCAGTCTTCAGAAGAGGTAACATCACCCACACTGATGGTTAGCTTTGCCCTCTGGAGAGGACAGGCGAGTTATGGACTGCTACGGGCACAGAAATTCTCCACCAGCAGAGATAAGGACAACCAAAACACGTACCCTCCCAGCAACAATCATGGATGTGAAAGATGACCTGTGCTCGTCGAGAAAACCAGCCTTCCGTTCGGGGCCATGTTCCACTTCCATGTTCCTTGGATCAAGGGTTCAACCAAGAGAGGTTGAGAGACCAGAACTGGGGTCCTGTGGTGGTACATATGGGATGGGCGATATATAGGGCCGTGGAAAAATAACTCTCTTGGAATGTACACCATGGCTAGTCCCTGGCAGTTTTGCGAGCATCTCGCACCCGTGCTGAAGGTCTGAAAGTAGGGGTTCGGCACAAGGAATGCACCCCCCAAATTAATTTGTGAGAGCTCCTAACACCTGCGACTGGCAAGGAAACTGTACTGTACATGACTTGAACTGGGTCATGGCACCGGGAGTTTTTGACCGGTTTTTCCCTACCTGGGAGGTACTTCACTACATGGTGGACAGGACCAGGGCTCCAGGGCGGTCACCATTTATCCCCACGGGCTTCATGCACAGCAGGTTCCCATGAGGTATGACTGGACTGGCACCCACCCCAGTCCCACCTTCGAAACGAAGGTAGAAGGTACTTGGAGCCCTAGGGATTGTCCTTGCTCCATGGTTTTCGCCCTGGTCACGTCCTCAGGCCTTGGAAACCAGGGGATCGCGTACGAGTGACGGGGCTTCAGGCGCAGCGACCGAGTCCGGAATTTCGGACCAGTCTAAGGCGCCTCGGGTCCAAGGGGACGCTCCATAGTCGGGGGTTCAATCCGTCTACAGGGGTGACTTTGTAACCTCAAAAGCATAGTTTTTACGGGTCCGGATCCTTAGAGTGATGTTCTCAGCGGATCGTTCGGGTGATGTTCTCAGCCAGTGGTTTTCTCCAAGTAGTCAGAGCCGGGGCACATGTTCAGACAGATTTCACAATCCAACAAGCACAGTGCCAGTATATATACATTTGCACTACATAGACTACATAGTTTAATAGAGTGTTTGTTTCCCCCTATGCCTTCCACCAGCAGCTTTCCAGACTGGCGTCTCTTTCCGATCAATTCTGGAGCGCATTTGCGAATGTGTGAGGTCATAGAACACTCGCTGAGAAACCTTCGGGCAAAGCAGAAAGCAAGGAAGTCTCTCCTGGCATATTGGTGGTGTACACCAACAAACTTGCCCTTCCAAGGGCAGCCATCCAAAAACCACAGTTGCCTTCGCCCTTTACTCAACAAACATGGACACTGGATGGCCTGGTCCGCTGAAACCTGATGTTCTTCAAGAACTGTGCTTTTTCTCCCACCAAACCTTGTCATGGGAATCCCACGACCGCCGAACCTGTGCCAAAACAACCGCTCGATCAAAGTACGAAGGTGACTGGCGATGGGCTCAGAACGCCCGAGGCGCCGCGTCCGGTGAGGTTCAGACCGAGCTCAATGGTCTATGTGGACACATCTTGGAGTGGGACGCCTCCGAGCGATGGAAGGCGCTCCTGGAAGGAGAGCGGTGAGGAAGCTGACTGAGGAGAGGCTTCCAACTCTGGTAACTACCCTGGATCCTCCATAGTAGGGTTTCGGACCCTCAAATCTGCGCAATACTTCATGGGAATTCACGGATCAGACGTGATGGGCTCACTGCACTGAAACCACTCGCCCTCCTCCGCGGGGGATCAGATGCACCGCGGTGTAGGGAAAGGATTCGGTTTCCCAGACCCGAACCAAACCCTGGCCCTTCCCATTTAAGGACCCGGATTCTGAATTCCCTAAAGATCCAAGTACCTTCTCAGAAGATACTTGGATCCTCAAAACCTATATACATAAGAGTGTCTCCAATCACCTGAGAAGGTACGACTGGATTCCTAAAAATTTATACGGTGACACACTTAATATCACTTATATATCTTAATGATTCTTTGCGAAGACCGCCATGACATCGTGCGGGTCGGTCCCTCACGCGCGCCGCGGTTTCCGACCAATTGCGTTGCGCAGTTGGAGACTTTCTCAGCCGTTTGGTCTCCAAACTGGAGGGCTGATGGAGGGGCACGGGGTGTTCTCTACACGCTCCCTGAAAAGCACGGGCACTTGAAGGAACTGATATATATATATATATATATACGCTCCCTGAAAAACTGAAGTGGAAACTAGGCCCCTGGAAGAGAATGTTTCAATACAAACAAGTGGTTTTCTACTTCCATGGTCATGGTAGTGTTCCTTGGAGAGCATATGTTGATTCTCCAAAAGTCATGTCGTACCGTGCACTGATGCAGCTCTTCGGGTTCGAAGACGAAGCTCCTCAACTGAGGTTCTTTCGTCACCTTCGACCGAGTTCATTCATCACCCTACAGTTCCTGTAGACCTCCTATTACTGGTGCTTGTGATTTTACATATCAATACATATCATATATATATATACAGTAATATAATATTATCATATCATCTCTGAATATAACACTATACTCTAATGAGGTTCTACCCTGTGACCAGGTCTGACCTGGACCCCAAAGCTGGCAGCTCACCGGTGCCAGGTGCGTTTGGACAATGGCAGTGGCAAGATGCTGCGCACGGAGAACTTGGAGTCCGAAGGACCCGGGTCCTTCGCACGGCGGTTCGAGCGGCCGACAAGACGAGAGCCCGAGCGAAGAGCCGCCCCAGCGGAGAACTGGTGCTCATAGCCCGAGTATCCAGGCGGTACTGGTGTCGTAGGGAGAAGAAGAGCAGGCAGACTGGCCCTATAGCTCAGATGACATCTGAATTGTTGCTTTCCCCGGCAGCATCACGTTCGCAGGCCCAGAAGATGTCAGTCCGCCCGCAGGCTGAGATGGATTCAAGTTGTTGGGACTTTTTCGCTAGGACGGTGGAGGCCCTTGCGGCCGACTGGGCTACCCTTTGAGGAACACATCACATGGAAATGGATACATGGACCATCATGGACCCTGGATGTGTTTTTGTTCTTTTACAAACAGGACATGATGTCCACTTCTGGGATTTTGCTGACGACTTGTTGAGACTGATAAGATGGAAAGTCGAAGCAAGTTTCCAACACAAAATCCAAACTTACCCTTATATACACTTGTAAGTTGATGGTTTGATATGGGTTGCTTTAAGTGCAATTAGAACCGTGCAGGAACTACGGTTCTTTGTGTGTTGTTTTGCTGTTTACACATTCCGCTGCGACCAGAGGTGTTCTTGACTCAGCGGACAAACGGGAAGGATATGGAAGGATTGACCAAGGCGCCACGATGTTTTGAGGAGTCCACCCAAGACCGTTTCTTTGCTAAAATCCAACATTTTAACAACTCAGATTAATATATGTATATATGTGGGCGATTGTTTATTCCAAACTCCCGGCTTCTTCAATTTGTGACCTCCAAATGGAGTCCCCGTGCAAATGACCGAACCAACCAGGATTAAGATCGGTCAATATTGAAGAACCAGGCCGTTGATTGTTTCATCCGAAGTCAGTTAATATTGACCAACAAAGCAGGCCTTCCTGTCAACAGGTTGAGTTCAGAAAGTTCATGCATATTTTTTTTTGCAATGGAAGGGAGGGTTCTTCCAGCATGGCGCCGCAGTTGTGAAAAGCGCTTCTGCGGAGCGTGTGGACAGGTGCGGTTTGGGCGTGTTGCGAGTGTTGCATTCGCTGGGAGTTCATTCACATGCTGATGTTTGATTCAATGTTGTGCTTTTAGCAAAACATGCAGTGCATGTGTGTGTGTGTGATTGTGTGTGTGTTTGCTCTTTGCTGGATACCTGGATAATCCTGCATACATTGTTTTAACACTCAGACAAACAGGAGATAGACGTGCTATGAGCCGCCATGAAATGATTTCACAATCAATGGCTTTGGCAAAGTTGTGTTTTGAAGTGATGATGCCACATGAGGCCCCATGTATCAAAAATGGTTGTGCAGGACCCCTTTGTTTTCGCACCAACAGTTCCCTGAACGCTACATCAGCCTACTCCATCACAGCTGCTGATTCCATCACATCCGGACTAGAATCTTACAACGATTATGCGCGGAGTATATAAACACTGTGTTTTTGAGGACTCAATCAAAGCTCTCCCGATACTGAGAATAGCATTATGACGATGCGAAACGATCCATGACTGAGGCCATGACTGAGGCCCTATCAGACAATACCTCCCTAGGCCTCCAGTCGTTCCTTCTGAGAAGGTGGGACTGGGGTGGGTTTGGAAGGTCCATATAACAAATACATATCAAGACCTTCACATTTGGGCCTAGACTCCTTCGTTCAAACACCGCGTCGGCCCCCGGGGTAGCTGTTTGCTCCCACGGTCCGCGAACATCTCATCGGCTTCTCCACGTCGAGACCAGGCGCTTCAAGCCTCGTGATCGCGTGCGGGTGACCGGACTTCAGGCGACGCCATCGCTTCGTCGCGGCCTTCCTTTCGTCGCCATCGTTTCGTCGCGGGCGGTTTTCCACACGAGAACGGCGCGTCGCCGGCCCGCGGTGGGTCGGTCCGGCGGCGATCGGGTTCAGCGTCCGCTTCGGCTTCAGCGGGCCAGTGACGGAAATCGATCCTGCACGGGTAGTCTTGAGATGTTGTTAGTCAACTGATGTCTTTGGTTGGAATGTGACCGTCCGGTACCGTCCATGTTGAATTGGACTTCCGGACCAAACACATCCGTTGAGCGCTCAATGACCTCATTTTACTGCAGGTCTAGGGCGATCACCGATGTCCAGAAGCTCCATGTCGGGGTGCCGGAGGGCGTAGACCATCGTATACCCGGTACTTCCGTGTCTGGAAGACTCACGTCGACCCGGGTTCAAGGGGGACTCAACAACCACCTTTACATGGAACATGCAACGTGCAACGTGGTTCGCCTTCTAGTTCCATGCCCTATGGATCCACATACCTTCTCAGAAGGTAATTGGACCCAACAATGGCGCCTACATAAGACTGTCTCCCTGCTCACCGTACCTGAGGCCCGGTCTGTGGATCCGATGCTAAAATGTATTGGAAGACTAGGATTTTACTGGGTGTGCTTCGCCTTCTCCAGTCGAGGCCTGAGGCCGCCGATGGAGACCACCTCAAAAACCTCAACCCTGAAACCTCGCCGCTGCTTGGGGGTGAATTTGCGGCGCGCCAAGACACCAAGACACCAATTTGTGCCATGGTGTGCCTATTTCGATGTGGTGCCCAGTCCGGACTCGAGCGGAAGCTTCATCCTCAAGTGTTTGGCATGTTTCACCATGTTTCCTTCACTATAGGGGTTCACATGGGTCACTCAGCCGCTCATCGCCACGAACATCGCCAGACTCAGCCGGCTCTGAATGGTATCCTCGGCACCATCATCGCCTGGGACGGTGTACAGGAACGTTGGAAGGTCCACCCGACCGACCGGGGGGCTTTTGGTTTTGGGGAGGATGGTTTCGAGTTTTGAGGAGTTGTTATTTTTTCAACGTGCACACCTGTTTTGTTTGCATGTGTGTTTTTCTTTCCAAGGATTCAAGGGGATGACATAATCATACTCCCCTATGTTGATAGCTTAAGAGTCAGAACATTTCGGGCCACCAGTTTTGGTGACTCGTGAAATCATCAAAAGAACATAAAAGAACAAGCAAATGCATCTTGAGGACTATCACACAAGCCGTGGGGTGCAGGACCCCAGTCTGCAAGAGCAGACATGACCAGTTCTTCCCTGGACGAAGAATTGGTTAGGTGCCTGCTCGGTCTTCTTTCGCGATAGAAAGCTTGGCATTTCTGCAAGCACTCTTTTTGTCGTGGCCAGCGCTCCAACTTGTTTGCCACATGGATTATGGATGCCTGGATAACAAATCAACGACACAATAACCTGGCCCAAACTTGTGGATGCCTCACCTGACCCTAGGGCTCCAAGTACATTCTAAAAATACAATTGGAGTGGCTTAGAAGGTCCAAAGACCTTCTGAGGAGGTACTTGGAACCCTAGAGTGATTGTTTGTCGATGATGAGTGTTATGATGTCAATGTGGTTGATGATAGCTCAAGGAACTTTGTACATACCTTGCCGGAGAAGTTGGAACATTTTCAGCTCCAGGGGATTTGCTGGGACCGTTGCACCTACTGGGATGTCTACAAGAGTCCTTTTCTAGGAAACGGAGGGACGGAGGGTGTGACAAATAGCTTATATTATATATGTCGGGTGAAAACAGTTAGCAGTGGTTATGATTTCGGATGATGACTTGCATCTTCTTGGTGTTAGCATTGGACATCGATCAATGTGTTTTTGGTGGGCTTGACGGTCTTCGATGCATGAACACATGAAAGGCGAGGCAAGACCAACTCTATTAGCCTGGGCTAGCCCCCCAACTCTGACTGGAAGGAATTCTGTTCGTAGACTTCACTTGGACGAATTCCGAAAGCGGGCCACGCCATCCACTTAACCAGTTCCAGGGAGCGTCATCTTCAGCCAGGTGCACTTGGACGATGGCTCAGGGAAGCTGTTCCTTCCCGCGAACGTGGAGCCCTGCATGGAGCCGGCTCCCCCAGGCGCGAGCGGAGCGAGCGAGCTACGAAGCCGGGGGGCTGGATGAGGAGGGGGTAGGAGGCCCATTCAGATGAACATGACAATCCTACCCTAGGGATCCAAGTACCTCCTGAGAAGGTATGTGGATCCCTAGGGCTGGTTAGTTGATTCAAGTGCAAAACACCAGATCTATCAGCCATTTGGCGTAGAATCACTCTCAAGCGTTCGGGACCCGGTCAGCGTTCAGACGCTGACCGGGGAACAGACCGGGAACAGGCGGGGAACAGGCAATACAGCAGCTCAAAGCACCCACTATACCTTTAGGCACCAAGAGGGTTGGCTGAAGCTGGCACTGAAGCTGGCCTCGCATCTGACCGTTCGGTCACTTTGAAGCACCGGGGATGGGGCCTCTGGAGTCAAATACCAGTTTGGACCAGTTCGGAAGCGTTTGGACCATGGAAGTTCTGTGCTTTTCCTGGTCATGTCCATCGGTTGGCTTCGTCTTCGAAGCACAGGTGTGGAAGAAGTTGAAGCTCCAGACAGAAGAAGCTCAGGCCTGGACCAATGCCGCCTCCCAGCCTAACACCATATGACGCATGGGGCTGAAAGCTTCGTTTCGTGGGGTTGGACGAGGGCGTCGGAGACCTGGGTGTTGTTTCACTGACCTACGTTTTCGGTGCTTTGAGTGGTTGGTCCGACTCCCTTGGCTTGGCTTTGGTCCGACCCAGGGTGACCAGGGTCCTTTCGCGAGCGGATGGCTTTCGAGGGAAAAAGGGGCCCCCAGCAAGTGAGGGGATGTTCTGAGAGTGCTCTGAGGTACCCTTTGCCCAGCACATGAAGTGACAGGTACGTGTTCTGAGGCTTGTTCAAGCCAGTCTTCCTTGCACCTTGGGCCCCCCCGAAGCCGCAGGTCTGCAGGAGAGGCCAGAGGAGAGGCACCGGCACCGATGGTGTGCGGTCGACGGGGAAAGCACACTAAGGGAATACACCCGGCAAGAGACCCACATTGGAACCTGAATGAACCTGATGGCATGGACCAGACTGGAAGACCATGGAAGACCATTTTCCTCTGCAACCAAGTGGGTTTGGGGTTCCATGTGGGTCTCTTCGAGGCCTAGTATATGATTTTTGCATTACCCAGCTTACCTTTGAGCCGGACTCGATGAGCTCAGCTGCCAAGTAGTGCGAGGTCGTTGCCCAAGCTGCATGGTTTATAAGATTTGAGACAGGCTTTGTGGCGGGGTGTAGTCAGTTCCTTTTCATGGTTGGTTCTTCTTGTTTCAAACCAGCAAATGACGAACCCAACTAGCACTTCTGAAGTGATCAACATGCACATAACATGATAATTTGATATGTTTTTTTGATATATATATATATATATGCATACTGTCAGATACTGTCCACGTTTGAACTGCGCCTTACACCGACGCAACCCATTTGCACGCGCCTTGTGAAACTCAGAGGAACGACGCGATCTCCACGGAATATCCAATTCATGTCCATCTTGATCTCCCCAGAATACCTCAGCCACTACCTAAGCCACCCACAACGCTCACCGCAACGCTCACCGCAACTCCTTTACCCTCACGGCGACGCCTTGGACTAGGTCGTCGCCGAGCGCCGGCGTGTCACCGAGCGCCGGCGCGGTCGCCCCGCTGGAGCTGGGGCAACGCGTCAGAGTCGTGGACTTGAAGGCACGGCCAGACCTCAACGGTCGTTTGGGGCGCCCAGCAGAGAGTCCTCAGCAGTGAGCGGAGAGTGGCACGGCCAGAGCACCGCTTGGGAGATAACACAAAATGGTCCATTTAGAAGGACACACAGTGGAAAGTGATGGGGTGGGTGGCGTCACATCATGAGTTTCTGTGCTCAATGCATATATGAGACATGGATCACAATCACCATCAATCAGCAAATAGTTATACTTGTTCAGGTGGGTTGAAACCATGTTGAAACCATTAAAGCTGGTTGAACTGCTTTCGTCTTGGTCGACAACTCGTGCGGCTCTGAGGCCTGGGACGCATCGTGGAATGGAACGAAGCAGAGGAGCGATGGAAGGCCAGATGGGCTATAAAAGGATGCGATCAGCACGGTGGAGGCCAAGCTTCAAGTAGGTTGGAGGCCATTGCTACGAACGTAACAAGAAGCTATAGTAACTCATAAAAGGACCTTCTGGGGATGTTAATCATGTGGGTGTCGCTCAAAATGTGACCCTGCCAGCCCGCAGATGGTGTCAATCTTTCCGAATCTTTCCTTTATAAAGGAGGTGACATGGGCACCCTCTGGCTTGGAGAAGACAGGTGGTATTGTTTTCAATGGAAGGCCAGTGACGAAGTCTGTGGTTTCTGTGATCCATGATGATGAGCTTGGTCATGCTGAAGGTGTGTCCTAGACCGTCGCCCCTAGACACGAAGGGATTCAAGGGATGGGTTGAAACCTCCAAGCTAAACCCCCACTTTTGATGCAAAAGTTGCCTGAGTATTGAGGCGGGTATTGCATGGGATTGCGACCCACTTTTGGGTTGCGCCGGGGGGTCAGTCTCCACTCATTGAATACCGCGAGCCTCGTGCCCAGAGAACGCGAACAGAGATCGCGAGCGTGGCCCTAGGGATGGAAGGCCGCACCCACATAACAGTGTCTCCAACATTCTCAAAGGGTGGCAGTGGATCCCTAAGGTGGTGAAACACCGCAGATGTCGAGAGGTGATGTTGGACGACCAGATTGGGAAGTTGCTGAAATCGAGCAACCTCCTAGCAGTCAAGGAGCCACCGTGACCCAGCGAAACAGGAGGTCTTGCCTGGGTGGGTGGTTTCAAATAAAGAGGGGAGTAGTTTAATATGTTTGATGATATGTTTATTCCCTACACCTCCAAGTACCTCCTCAGAAGGTATTTGGACCCTCCTGGCACCCACCCCAGTCCCACCTTCTCAGAAGGTACTTGGAGGCCTAGGGATTATGTTCAACCTTAAACTTATATACTTGTGATTATGTTTCATCCACTTACTCACTGTGACTTATGTGTTTCGTTGGTGAGTTGAAGCCACCAAGCAGCATAGGTCTTGACTGCAGCGTGGGCCAGGGCCAAGAGGCCATATGAGGCCATGTGAGGCCATATGAGGCCATGAGGCAAGTGAGGTGGGATTCATTGTTCATGATCGTTCCATCCCCATATTAGAATTGAAGATGCTTTGGGCATGGTGAAGACAGGTTCGGTTTCTGCTGGGTCTTGTGTGTCCAATTGGGTAGTCAACAAAAGCAGGGAACCCTTGTTGGATGAAGTGACTTGATGTTCCCATCACTTCTGAGCTTGGGGGGGGCTGAGTGGTTTCTATGATTCTACACACACTTTTAAACCAGGGAACACGGATGAACAGCTATCATTTTCTGTGTCACTTTGGATGATCCATCTTAAGCTTTCAAAGTTGCTTCTCGTGGCCAAGACCTGCTCCCGGCAAACAGGGTGGCTCCAGTTTGTCCATGCTGCTGTCAGGTCGACGTTTGATCGTGAGCAGAAACCCGTTGACCTCGGACACGAGATTCAACTGGTTTGTTGAACTTCCAACAGGTGGTTTTTGGACACCCCTTAACCACAAAGAGGCTATTTATAGACACCTCTTGGAAGGTCCTGGATCTTGGGTTTGACGGGTTTGCCAACTTTTGACTCTGTTCAGCTTTGGAGGATGAGGTGAAAAGCTATCTAATGGATTGGTTTCCTTTTGGAGCTCTTTGCTGAACTGAGGATACACGAGCCCAGAAAGAGATACACACGGTAAATGGGAGACAAATGAATCCATATGATGAAACCCCATATATGTAAATATATTTAACAATAAATACTTGTTCTGCTGCTCATTCCAGATGGAAGTAGAAGTAGACATGACAAAGAAGTCGCCCTTCTTGAAGGATCTCTTCATCACAAAGGCCATACCCCTCCTTTGGACCCAACAGCAGCTCCTCTCTGCCGCATGGGCGCGTGAACAAGGGTGTTTTTTTACGATGTATCTTAGATAGCTTGACCAAACACATCCAAGCGCCCCATCCAACATACTTGCTGGATCGATCTCGGTGTTCCGAAGCCTTCATCCCACGGGTCCCGGACGAATCCGGGGGACGAATCCGGGTCGACTGGGAAGAGGAACCTTCGCGTTGAGGGCTTGCCTGTCTGCCATCTGAGAAGGTGTTAGAGGTGTATGCTTTGGGGAAATCCCGAAAAACCGAGGATCTGCAATTGGAAGGGCCAAGGTCCTAGAGATCCAAAGGGATCCACATACTCTTTATATAGGTGTTTGGACTCTCCAGGGGAGGCCAGAAGGTGGCCGTGGATCACCACATAGGGAGTGTACCGGGATGGATCCACTCAATCTGAAGCCCAGCCAGTCGTCCACCTACCCCAGCGGCCGCCTGTCCTTTCCTTTCCGCCCAAGGCAAGACTTCGTGGCGGGCGACCGCGTCCGAGTGAAGGACTTGAAGGACCCGTTGGGAGAAGAAGCAAAGACGGTATAACTTACAAAGAATCAAAGACCAATTGGTTGTTTGGTTGATGCTTCAATTGGTCTTTGCTTCATGAAACTTCTTACAAAGAAGCAATTCGACCAATTCGCAGACGCTTTAATTATAGATGGTTTCATATGGTTTCATATATATAGTTCATCGACCGCCCGTTCTGTCAGTTTCCATCTTATTGATTTACATATGGGGTAATTTGTCATCCAATTTTGTGATATAATGGGATGAATCGTTTTCCAAAACGATCAAAAGCTCTGGGGCATTCTCCGGACAGACTACCTTCGCTTCTGCAGTGCTGAACTGAGACTGACCCCATGAGACCCCTTATGTATGGAAGACCAACTCGGACCGACCTCCAGTTTTTTGACTGCTTGGATTTGGCTCGGAAAATCGATCAGTCTACGGGGCCATTAAAAAGTCCCTCACTATCTCCTTGTGAGCTAAAAGCACGAAGAACATGAGGTTTCACTGTTTGACTGGGCTGTTTGTGACTGGACCTGTGCGTTCCGCCGTGGTTTTTGGTTTCCTTTTTGGTACCCGACCGGTAGCCGTCCCTACCCTGAGGTGGGTTCCAGGAGCCCGTCTCTTCCGCTTTCGACCGTTCGGGTGGACGACTCGACGAGTCGGGTTGGTCGGCAGGTGGGGTGTATATGTCTTGCTTGAGGGATAGAGATGCTAGAGGAATCAAGGGATAGAAGGCCGACCTTGAAGCCTTGAAGCTTTGGCAAAAATTGGAAACATACATAGACCCTATAACCCTATATAACCTTCCAGGAGCAAAATAAAGAGTGGGTGACCATGGTTGACCTGCTTTTGTAGTGGCAAAATCTGTAACTAAACAATGCTTGTTCTGGATTTAGCCTATTGAATCATATAAGTGGGCTCCTATAGGCCTACAAACTGGTAGAGACTTGTGTCTCTCAGGGCACCTGGACCTCAGACTCGCACCCTCTCCAGGCACGGCCGGAGCTCAATGGCTCGCCTGGCTGGGTGGTGGACTGGGACAGTCAGGAGAAGCGTTGGAAGGCGCGAGAAGCGTTCGATCGTTCCTCGTCCGCAGATCCGCCGTCCGACCGACCGGGGGCGGGGGAAAAGACCGAATGGGAGTCACAGTCACACCGCGACCGCGCGAGTGGTGAGTCTTTTTTCCGGCTGGAGTGAGTGTGGAGCGCTCCCCTGACTTTTTGGGCGAGTCGAGATAGATAGCACATCGCACTGAAGATCGGATCTGGGCATGGAAGAGCAAGGCAAAAGGATGGAGGGCGGCGAATGCGGTCAGATTTGGGAGAATCATAGCCCAAAAACTATAATGAATATAATATACATTGACATCAGAAACCACACCAATGTAGGCAACTATGCCATACATGGAGTGTTTGGGTATAGACTTGTTCACATGATTGTAGTGGTTTCGATGGAATGTAGTGGGATCGGCCTCGACGCACCATCCCGACATTGACCGGATTTGCTTTCCGGTTCATCCGACACATGTGAAAAACTGCTGACCGACTGCCTACCCCAGACAAGTGGAGACACTTTGATTGCTTTCCAACATAACAATGAAGAGCTGGAAAAAAGGTGCAGTGCACGGGTTAACTATGGTTAACCTTGGTATTCCAGGCAGACTGATGGACTGAGACATGTGGAGCACATATCCACTACGCTGCCACTACGCTGGTCGATGGGGTGGGTGGAACCCCCACGGAGGCGAACGTGGGCGGGCGAGGGTCGCCATGTCTTCGGGTTGTGGAAGCTGTACATGTCAGCATAGAAACTCGATCCATGTAATGACCTTAAGCTCCTTCTCGTCCAAGGGTCTGAAGTCCTAAAGCAGCGCAGTGTTGCTTCCTTTGAATACCAAGATACGCTTGCAACATCAGCATACATCAGCAAGACACGGAGCAACACGACTTATGACCTGTAGATGCTTGAGCTATCCAAGTTGAACTTGAACATTCAAAACCTCAGGGTCCCTCTTCGCCCCCGCCTTGTGGGGAACCTCCAAAAAGCATGTGCCCAGGGCCCAGGTCTGGTCCGTTGACGCCTCAGAGACCACAAGAATACAGCTCGCGCTGGCTCGCAGGTGGTCATGGAGGATGGCACCGGAAAGCTTCTGAAGCCCGAGAACTTAGAGAAGCTCGTCGCGCATCAAAGGCCCGACGCTGCTATTGGCTGCTGTATATATTTATATAGCTGTACTACGCTGTACATGTGTATTTGTTGTGGATTGTGAGCCGGGAGAGCTTGTTTGTTGCCATTGTTTGGTTGCATGTTTGTGCGGTGGATTTGCTGCTTGTGTAGTGTTGATGCTGCGGTAAGTTGGTGGGCTTGATGTTTTGGAATGGTGGTAGGCTGCATGATAGATTGAAGCGTTTATTGTATCTACTATGATGTGCTCTACAAGAAACACACATAGAAAAATGGTCAAGACATGAAACACATCCAAATACATCACATATGGTTTTGCAGTCATCCGAAGAGACACTGATGGCGCGAGAACTAGGAAAACATGTATATACTTGAGGATGCGGGGGATCGCAGGGGCACAGAGTCGCAGACTCGAATGTCCCATGAAGGCCCTAGGCATCCACTGAAAACAAAGCAAACTGCAGTTCTTTATTCGTTTGTCGCATTCAACTCACTATGTACTCATGTTACTCACGGCTGCGAACATGCAATAACCCTTCTTTACGGTTTGGGTCCCACTCCTTTTCAGCGAAGTGATTGTAAAATGGCCGCTAGCCGCTCATGGTGCAAAAAAGCACATGAAAGGGAAGACGGCCGCAAGGACAACGAAACCCCAACCCCGGGTTGTCAACCATATCCCTAGGTGGAGAAGAAACCTTTTTGTGGCATAGCGTGGATCACCCTATGAACCAAAGAAAAGGCAAGCTACAGCAGGTCTGACCACTTGCTAGAAAGGGGAGGCATACCACATCAGGGGATGGCACATGACCCAGACACGCCATGGAACTGGCATATTGCAAGTATTTATCTATACATTATCTACATTGGGGTGGTTGACCTGGGGTCAATGGAGGCATCTATTCCAGCCTTATCCCTCAAAGAAAGGAGAGTTGGAAGTGAATCGCCACTCATTCTCCCAACTCTTCGATCCACATCTTTGTGTCCATTCCATCACACCTTCTCGATGGCCCTTCACTATTGCTTGGTTGATTCGAGGTAATACCGTAATACCAGTATTATATAACCCTCCAGATACCCTGGTTTATGAGTCATCGACCCTTTATAGGGTCGGACGTCACACGGAAGAGCTGAATCATCACGTGGACGTGATCATCCGAAGAGCTGAATCAGTCGGAGTTTTCAGGCTCAGCAGCTCCGTGTTGTTTTGTGCTGCCAGGGTGGATCTGGAGGAGGGCATGCGCGTGCGTGTGCTTGGCCTGCAGAAGCAGCCAGAGTTGAATGGCACGCCTGCGGGAATCGGCGGAGGGGCGGAGGGGATGGAGTTGTCACAAGACCATCCTTAGCGTGCTTTTAGGCCGTGGCCTCTCTGATTTTTGCTGGATTTACTGCTAAAGCCGTCATGGGATCTATATGAGTACTAAGAAGGAAGGATATCTGAATTATTTGCTACCCGCTCCGCCAGCATGAAATTGGGTGACCAGTTTTTTTTGCGCTGCTGTCTTCCGAATCGGATCCAAAGAGCAGCGCCAGCACAGCCTGATCCTGAAAACCTCAACTCCAGGCAACATAAGGTCAAACTGACCTGTAGGGTTTTCTCTCAAACTGTGGACGTCACTTGTTTTTGTTGCATTCATTGTTTGGAGGATCAATTGGAGAAAGTGATGATGCCGGGTGATGCCGGAGCGCACAAATTCAGCATTCCAGGAGCTTACTTGCTTTACTCAGACTGTGGGACATCCTTGGGTTGCTTTGAAGGTACTAAACCATGCAGGTAGGCTCTCTTTGTCCAAGGTCTTGTAAGTTTGTGGTCCAAAATTCAATTCACATCAACGCAAGCAAATCATCAGGTCTGGAGTCCAGATCAACCGAATGTAGACCATTGGTGAACAAAAAAAGAACTGCAGGCTTGGAGATGCAAAGCCATTTTGAATCTGATGAGGGTATTGACTAACGTCAAAATTAAGTATAGTTAGTTGGTAAGTCCTGGTCTAATGTAGACTGTTGATGAATCGACTTCCCCCGTGGATCCCAGTCTTCACCAGGTCCGGTTTTGGTGACACGTCACGTCCGTTCTTCGCACGGACCGCATCACTGCAGAAGCTGAAAGAGACATGGAGACCCTACCAGGGCCCCGGGGGAGCCAAACTCTCCAGGTTCCCCGTTGGGAGGTGACAAGACACTACTTCAACTCTCCAGGTTCCTTGGGGAAGTTGGTGAGCTTTGATGATGAGGAGGAGCGTTGGCAGGTGACACCGGATCGTTTCGCGTTGGGATCAGCGGACTGGGAGGGAGCCGAACTGGTTTTTGTGTGAATTGATTCACCAGTCATCCTGTCATCCAGTCATCCTGTCATGGCCTTTCGTGCGCCTTTTCGGCCAGACCTGGTCGCTCAAATTTGCTCCTCAGAGTGCTGGACAGAAAGACAGGGTCAGAAAAAAACATAGACATGAGAGAGAGAGAGAGAGGTATATAATATATATATATACAAGTAACACCATCGGGTGGTTCTCCAAAACAGCCTGAAGGAGGACACCCTTTCGACAGCTTCGAGGAATCTCTGGAGTGCAAGACTGCCAAAGTCATGTGAAGGTTTGCTTTGATGCTGTTGTCATGTCGTTTGGATCCTGGTCCCCATATTGACACTAAAAACCCAAGAGCGAGACGTCCGAGACCTGTGCACTGTTGTTTGATGGCTGTGACTTTGAATCATTCTTTATAAGGAATCCTTTTCTGAGTCAGATTCCATCAGCTGGCCCAAGAAACAGTCCCCAAGGACGCGGCAGGTTTTGGAAGGGTTGGTTGGCACCCACCCCCTTTGTTATCCCTTGTGCTTGATGCCCAGCTGTTCTAGAAATCACGCGCTGAAGCTGAAGAGCAACTCCACCCACGATTGGATCTTTCACCACACCCCTTCACCCTCTTGGACCCTCTTGTTTGTTTTCTTTTCTTTTCCGCAGGTTGTGATGGATGATGGCACTGGGAAATTGCTGAGGCAATGTGGGTGGGTTTAGATGTTGACTTGGTGTTGCTTATTTCGTTGCACTCCCTAAAATAAGTATTTGTGGAAGTGCAAAATGGCTTATTGGATGACCATTTTCCTCTACAAACAGGTGGTGCCATACACTTCCACTTTTTTTCAGTACCTATTCAGTCACCATTGCTGACCAGACTACCAGTACCGGGGTTCACACTCTTGGGGGGAAGCTGGTTCTGAGCAGGTTTTGGGGCTGTACTATAGCCATTGTGGTCGCCAGTTCCACGCTGGGTCGAATGGCAACCTGAGTCCGACTGTGATCCTCACAAGCCAGTGGGAAACACAGGGTTGATGGGATCGTCTTCAGCGGGGCCAACGTTCTGCCACGTGTTCTATTTCGATTTTCTCAATGCCAGCAGAAGCCATTGCTTCTCCTCAATCCTGGCCAGTCCTCGACGCTCAGGCCTCAGAATTTGCAACCAGCGCCCGATGCGCCGATGCCTGCGCCGGTGCCTGCGCCGGTGCCTGCGCCGGTGCCTGCGCCGGTGCCCGACGCGCCAGCACCAGCTCCAACTGCTCCATGCATGGCATCGCCGGAGTTGACGGCCACGCCTGGTGCGACGGCCCCTGCACGGGACGTCGCAGCCGAAGTGCCGCAGTTCAGCGGTGGACGTCTTGCCGAAGTCGCAGTGGAGGAGGACGACGCGCCAAAGGATCGAATTCTGCTGCTTGGAGCGAGGTTTGTGGGTTCGAAGCAGAGGCAGATAATCATTAACCCGTTTGGCCCTCCAGTCGTACCTTCGTTTCGAAGGTGGGACTCGGGGCCCGGGTGCCAGGAGGGTCCAGTCATACCTTCTAAGCAGGTACTTGGAGGTGTAGGGTAATGGATATGACTATGACATCTACAGGGAAGTGTCACTGATCCAGTAGACGTGCCCTCCTGAGACAAACTGAAAACTATAAGAAGCTGCGGGCATAGTAGACGAACGTGAGAGAACATCACCAGCATAGTCTAAGAGAAACCCAATGGAGGGAGCAGAATCAGGTGAATCTGCGCCTAACAACTACTCAAAGTACCCTTTTCAGCTCACTTCCGCTCACCATTCTTTTTGTTATCTATCTCTTCTCCGGCTATATCATGGATGTCCCCATGGAGGTTCCAAGATCAAGGAGAGATGTGTTCGGCATTCCTCCACAAAAGCTTTAAAAGGTGTTTGGTGTTTGGTTGATCACCATTCTTTAGCACCAAGTGGCCACTGGCCACAGGCCACTTGTTAGAGGCCGCCTTTGCGTCCGTCGGTTTTATGGGGCCCAGATAATTATTGTTGTGTCTCCCAAAAGTGAAAACAACATAAAACAACAAACAGAAAGAAATACCTTCGGGAATCCCTCAATATCATCTTCGCCCATGCTGTTGTTGAATTACAAAGTTTACACATTATACTGTATCATGTATCAATCATATAGTTAAATGATGTGAAATGTCTGTATACGACTGACATATATAAAGCCTTGTGCGCGTGTGCTTCACCTCGCTGGTTATCACCGGCTCTCCCTCACCGACGTCCTCGATCGACCCTTCACCTCCCAGGCTTTCACCGAACGATGAGGAGTCTCAAAGGACCGACCGGGCGAGCTCGCTCGGATTCCCTCGACTCCAAACCGCACCGATCGGCGAGAGCCGAGACGGTTGCGGGTGCTGACACCGGGTGTGGACATCCCGAATTACCACCAAGGGCCCCCCTATGATAGACGCCCCGTAGGGGGCCCATATATGGTCACTTGATGTTGGTTTTGGATCGGATGATGGAGGTTTGGGTTTGCTCTCGATGATGATCAATGTGACTGGTCTGCAAGATCCAAGTTGGAGGGTCCTAGTGGTTTCACGGTCTCTTTTGGGGCTTTGCATCGGGATTCGATCAATTCACTGGTTCCCAAGGCGCCTTGGGTCGTGTTGTTTGGTACCTCACGACCCAGCCGACGTCGGCACAGCCCGGTGGATCACGTGGGCGGCGACCGTCGATCGGTCCGAGGCATTCGGTGGCACCGGTGGTTCGAGCGAGACACGGTTTCATGGGCATCGATCGGGATGTCCCATGGCGCGTTTTTGAAGACTGACTATATGCAAAGGAGAGTTGATAGCGCGATTCCGCTTGAAGGACATAGATGGGCCATCTGATGGGCTAATCTCTTCATCAGAGATGATTCCCCCTGCAAGATTCTGCTATGCAGGATCTCCACTCTAAACAGAAGAGCGGGATATCCACTCAAGGCTTGATGAAAGTGCCAAAAGGACATGAAGGGCAAACGTGGTAAGCTGTTTGGTGCTTGAAAGCGTCGGGTTACTCTGATTTGGGGGCTGCAGACTTGCTGGCCAAAGGAGTCTTCACTGAAGAAGACACAAGTTCTTGGACAGATGAGTGAGAAAACACAACAACGATAACAACTTCCTCCATTTTCCATGCCCTTTTTAACACCTTTGTTTTCTTTTTCAGTCATTCTATACGGCGTCTTTGCCGTATCAACTTCCTCACCAAAAAACGATTAAGTTTTCATCATTGTTCTCCCTCGGATCCATATTGTTATTTTTGTTTTTTGCGTTTGTTTTTTTCCCGAGAGGATCAGCTCTCTTTTTCAGCGATCTATCCGACAGGAGCCTCCATCCTGGTTCTCGAGTCAGGTGTCAAGGCTTACAACAGCAATGGCACATCAACGGTCAGTACGGCACTGTAGTGGCTTCTGGGCAAGATGTTTTGAGTTTGATGAAATTCCCACCATGAGGGTGATATCCTGCTCGATATATCCTGATAGTTGCCGATCGGATGACAGGTGTTTTTTCCCTTCGGGTGAAGTCGATTTGGCGTTATTTGGTTGTTTCGATGTCCTGTTCAGCACGTCCAAGTGATACGACATGTTTCCAACAAACATACTTCTACTGTATTTAATATGTCTTGTACAATGATCATGTGTATATATTAAACCTGAAAGAGGGAGGCATGCTGCACGCTTCTTGTGGGTTTGGTGGCAGTTTTGGTTGAGCCTTTGCTGACACAGCTATATATGGAAGCTGAATGAAACTGACCAAATGATCTTCTGGAAGAAACTCACACTCTTTCAAACTGAGCCAGCTGGTATACCGAGGCAATCCCAGGCAAGTGCGCAGGAAAGTATAATATCTAGTGATATGCTTGTAAGCCACTATCTTTTTACATACTATATTTTTAAATACACTAGTCACTCTTTCCACTTTGGTTCTACCCCGCATGAAGAGCAGGATCTTGGTTGTTGAGAACTTTGTCATGTTCTTTGATTTCTTTGCATTCTCTTGGAGCCTGTAGGGACCTTTGGCAATGCAGTTCCCATATTAGCCAGGCAAGCAGAGGTTCTACGTTCGTGTGCTTTTGTTGAACAAACCTGGTGCCTGGTGCCTGGTGCAGGGCCTGCTCAATGGAAGATCATTTTCCTTTACAAATTGGTCAAATCCATCTCCATGGTCATTTGAGAACCGAAGAATACCAGCTCTTTGGCCCAGGCCCTACACATGTCCTGCTTCAAAATGGTTACATTTGAACAATGGTAGTTACAGTAATTCTGCGGCCGCTCTTTGGCTCTATGTTGAAAGTTGAAAGCCAATATCGAACATCAGCGTAAGAATTCTTTGACTTCAGAAGTTTTGCTACAATAACCTCAAGAACGAATCCCACAGTAAGTACTGCCAGCACCACCCAGTTCGGGTGGTTGCTGTTCCATCCAGGAACCATCCGAACTTGGTGGTGCAGGAGGTCCTTCCAGATAGGTCGCTACACATGTCCGGACTCTTACCTCCAGTTCGCTTCGGTGCGTGCAGCTGATGGCGAGAATGGAGGGTCCTACCTTCGACTCCGATGGGGTATACATCATGCAGCTGTCGGCTGACAGGGTTCCTCCTGTTCCTCCTGTGCTTTCTTTCACTGACATGTTGCTGGTACACCCGACGATCAACAGGTCTCCAGAATGGCTGAATCACGACGACCCAAAATTGGTGGCAGGTGTTGACCTGGCAGGTTTTGGGGTTGCTGGTACGAGTCCAGTATACTGACTTTCATTTGTTTTCCTCAGCCAGAATGAAGCGGCATATTCGAGGCTTGGGACCGTGCGGAACAGAGATGGCAGGCCACGGCGCACTTCGTATGGGGCGATTTCAGAACAGGCATTCCATAGATTGGTGGCTTGTGGGGATTGCGCCCCTTCCCTAAGAATCCGACCCCAGGCCCTCCGCAGGGGTCGGACCTTCTCCACCAAACCCAGGGGTGACCCGGTTCCACCTCTCAAAAGCCGTATTTTTTCAGGTCCAGAGTTCGGAGGTGGGGTTCTTCAAAGTGATCCATTAACCTGATCCATTCCAGCACCTTCAAAGGGATCAATGGAAGCCCTTACACCGAAGGTCCAGGTTGGACTTCTTTTGTTTTTTCTTGGTTGCTTCGGTCACCTTTCGGCTATAAGTTCGGTCACGACCTGATCCCAAAAAGGTCACGAATGAAGATCTAGGGAATGGTCTAGACCATGGCCTTGCCACCAATGGCTGAAATTGATGGGTGGCCTATTCTCTCAATAGAGGACTGGTACTCGACAGATGCTTTCATATTGGTTTCTGGGTAGTACAGAAAAGCGCCCGCGACTCGCAGCTGCAGCACTCTTCGCTTCCGACTCTTCGCGTCGATCCCATCGGATGCACATGTTGATCGGAAGAGTCCGGCAACAAATCCGCTTAGTCAGTTGTTGTGGGACGTCAGAGAAACACGAAGAGACATAGTGACGTACATGTCGACAGTGACGTACATAGAGAAACTCCCCGGTGAGTCATCGAAGTGGAGTGAAGAGCACCTTTAGTGGCATTTGGATTTCATGGTCATCCATGGTCGGCCATGTATGGCCATCCACTTTCATGTTGAGAAATCAGGGAGTTTCCACTGACTCCTTGCTTGGTCCCCGTCCTTTTTCCTCCTTCCACCTTTGGGCCAGGTGCGCCTGGACAGCGGCAGCGGTCACTCCCTCCAGGCGAAGAACCTGCAGCTGCAAGCCTCCTCGGTGGCCGCTGGTGCGCGCGTGGTGGTCAAAGGCCAGGAGATGCGGAAGGGGGGTCGGACATGGTCGCTGAAGTCTGAATTTCTTGGATCTCAGCGGGTCCTGGTAGGATCTGGTAAGGCTTGGGGCCCTCAATTGGGTGGGATGAACATGAACACATGGTTATAGACCTGTAGAGTCAAGGTACAATCAGGTATATAAAGATTTCACTAAAACTCCTACGTTTCCTTATTCCATATTATTCCAAAATGAACATCCAGAGGCACGTACAAAAGAGTTGACCCTTCTGAAGAGCGAAGCGGATGACCTTGGACTGTCATAGACTAGAGTCTATCGCGAGAGAGTCATTCACAATGCTAAGGGTCTCATTACATCCTCAAGAGGTTTTTGTCCACCATCCCCACCAAGTCAAGCGATGGTCGATGCGCTGTGTCCAGGTCTTCGGCCTCAGTAGTCGATGCAGTCAATGCAGTCAGCACCGCTACCTGCACCGCCGGGTCGGCACCTGCCACTTCCTCATGTCAAGCACCATGTCCGAGACTTCAGCCACCAGTCGGGTGCTGGTACTTCGGTATTGAATCCACACCGTCTAAAATCGATGACCGTCCAAAATGCCAAGCTCCCGGTGGAACACACAAGAAAACACCACGACACTTAGGTGGGACCTCGTTTGGTCCATCAACCATCCCATAGTGCAGCAACTGGTGTTTCAAGTTTCAGAACCAAAAAGATCATTAAACAAAAATCCTTTCAACATGGTTCACTCAGTTCACTCACCACATGACCCCAACAAGTCCTTCACTTCGCAGCTTGGTCACACCGACATCGGCCGCACCTGCCGCCCGCTCCTCGAGGCCTCCGCTCGCAGCCGGAGCTCAACGGCGCGGTGGGCACCGCCCGGCGGTGGGATGTCACCGAGGAGCGCTGGCAGGTGGCGACGGTGAGACCGGTGGTGGGACCGGGACGGTGGTGGGGTTCGGTTGGAAGGGACCATGGCGGTTTGGGGGAACTGTGAACTCTTACCCAGACACTCCAAGTGATATACAGCTGTATATACTGTATACCTTCACCAATCAGACCCGAGAAATTCGCAAACCAGGGTTTGCCCCCCAAACACGGGGTTTTGGTTCTTGGCACCCAGAAAGAGGCTGGACCAGTGAGACCAGTGACTATCAATCCACACCAAAAACAAAAACATTTCAGAGGGATACTAGAGGGTTCAACCCGCGTTATTTTTTCACGGGGAAATCACGGGTCCACCACGGTTTCGTCACGGGTTTGGCCAACGTTTCCCGGGTTTCCAGACTCAAAAGGACAGAGAATACATATATAAGATAGTGATAGAGAGCTGGTTTTGTGGAAGGCCGGTGATTCTGGACTTTGCCCTTCTGCATGGGTGAATATATGTGTGTTGTTTCTTTTTCCCCCTCGGGATCCCGGTTCCTGGACCGCAAATCCGAGATTGAGATCAATCGAGTCGTGAGGCTCGGGAGATGGATGGATGGAT
The DNA here is from genome assembly GCA_963970005.1 of Durusdinium trenchii. Taxonomy (NCBI): domain Eukaryota; class Dinophyceae; order Suessiales; family Symbiodiniaceae; genus Durusdinium; species Durusdinium trenchii. Next base: position 1,240,582 of record CAXAMN010017779.1, read on the forward strand.
GGATGGATGGATGGTTCGAGCTGCGTGTCATCTTCTTTCATCTCGAGACGAGAGTGGTGAAAAACACATCTCGTTGATTGGAATTGATTGGACCTGTCCAAAGCGACTCTTCATAAAGACTCCTTTGTAAAGCAAAGCTAAGTTTAAGAGGGTTTGGGGTGTCCAACACTATAGTTATCTATAGTTGGCTGGGTTTGTCGATTTTGAGAAAACCCTCCAAACAGCTCTTCAGTGCATACTATACTGTATGAGAATGAGAAGATATTGAAACAATAAGTAAAAAAACAACAACACATCCAAACCGCTCACTAGTACAGAGGGAGATCATTGCTGTATTAATATTTCAAGAAATGAACGGATACCCGTATTGGTCGGGCCACTTAGTCATGAAAGAGTTTGGATCAAACACATGCACTTACTGTGTCTTGCCTTGTAGCACCTCTTATTGTATAATCGAGCCCAAGTAGGTGGACGTCCTTTTGCCGGGATTCGCGTTTGGGCCCTCGGGGGCTGATGCGGCTTCCAAGGTGTTAATGGACGTTGGCGCCGAAAAAATGTTCAGGCACACTGAGAGGGTTGTGCATCAGAGGGGTGCATGGAGTCTGGGTGTAACGGAGGGGTGGGAGCACAGCTATAGGGCAAAGGCTGGGGCTGGGGAAAGAAGTTCTTAGCCACTTGGTAGATGTTGCTAGCATGTACCACTCCACCTCACCCTTGAGAACAAACTCGCGAAGCCTACTCATCAGAGCTGTTTTGACGGACCAGCTAGTAGATCCAAAGCAGACCGTCTGATCCCCTGACCCGTGCCAACGGAGCCCATGAGGCCGAACAACCTGGAGCTGGGACCGGTGTGGACTCTCAGGGGAAGATGGAGGTGGGACCCATGTGGTGCTCAACTGATCTCACCCTGAAGAGGCAGGCGGCAGCCTGTTGACACCACAAAATCTAGAAGCCGTCCTAGGACCAAACAGATGGTCCACGCTGGAGCTGACATGAAACTGACAATGTGGTGGCCAGAAGACTTCAAATTGTTGTTCAAGTTTTGATCATTTGACTGTGATCAAAGTGCTTAGCGCTTGCTGTGCTCTTGAGACCCAAACCTTGAATCCTTTGGCTTTGAAACACAAGTTAATCCTTTTTTTGCTGGTGCACTCATCTCCACCACGTGTGCATTTTGGATTTCCAAGATGCGCTGCACTGAGCGATTGTCCATCGACATGTGATTTTGATTTATGGATGGACACAGACAGATGATATAACGAAAGGACATACTTCATTGGGGTTCTTCTTATCTCATGTGACACATGTGACCTAGCCACGAACATTTTAAGTGACCCTAGCACATCGGTGCTCGACACCGATGGTCGCATCTACAGCGTTCATTCTCACCGCATGAGAATATGATCTGGATTGATTCATCAACCCGGAGCTCCACCCGAAGGTGTTTGGGGTCTACCGGGTCTAAATACCTTCTGGCGAGGCACTTGGAGGCCTAGGGGAAAGAGTTTAATCCTCACAAATCCTCAAATCCTCACTATTCTTGGCTGCAAGATCGGGCACCTTTGAAGTGGAAGCCTCTGGGAAAATTGAGACGCAGTCAAGTTGTACCCTCACATAATCACATACCGCTTGGCCGCTTGGATGCCCAAATAGACTGAATCGGATCGTTTTGACATGTTTTGACATAGCCATTTCGAGTTTGCCGTCGTTTGCACAGAACCTCAGAACCACAGAATCTATCAGAATCAGAATCTGACAAATCCTTTTTAAAACCAGATCAGTTGCGAAAATGAAGCTCCCCTACACCATGGCACCAGCTTAGATGACCGTTCTCCCAATTTCGCCGACTTCTCGCAGCGGAGCGAGTCCTGCTCACAGGAGGAGACGGGTCCAAGGCCTGGTAGCGTGGTGCGGAGCTGGGCTTGTGGGGAAGGGTCACAACTGTGGCTCAAAAGAGAAAAGCACTATGACAGAAAAAGAACAAAAAGGACACCTACTAGCGATGGCCTCCACCGCAGTTCTCCTTTGGGTCGTGGTTTCAGACATGTTTTCGTTTGTGAAGAACCTGAACTTGAGATGAGGGATCCCATTCTTTAGGTGAGTTGAAGCCACCAACCAGTCCTTTATCATCCCTTTTTTTCGAGGTGAAAGCCGCGCCTTCGATGGTGGGAGACTTTCGTCTCTCGATGTATCTCAAGTTTATAGTGTCACATCAACACACGTCTCAGACGACAGAAGAAGTGACCGCGTGACAGAAGGGGTGAAGAAGCAGTTCCTACCAGTCGAATCAAACTTGACTTGTCATGGTTTGCTCGCAGGGTCCAAAATGATGCATCCCAAGTCATCCTTGTTGCACCAAAATCGATCCAAAGAGTGGGGTGCCCAAGAACGATATGGGTACTCCAGAATCACAGATGAGCCACGCTGAAAACCTCCCCCCGCGTAAGCTAAAACTGCGGTCGCGTAAGCTCTGCGTAAGCTTTGGCGTAAGCCAGACATTTCCAGGTTATGTCATATCGATGCTGCGTAAGGAAAGCTTGCAATGGCGTAAGGTGGCGTAAGCAGCGGCGTAAGCAACACCCCCGCGTAAGCTGAAACTGCGGTCGCGTAAGCGCCGCGTAAGTTTTCGCGTAAGGCAGTTCTTACGACATAGGAATCTATCAAGGTTTTCAGCATGGCTCAGATGGTCTTCGGCTTTTGCAGTGGCGCGTCACTCGTGACGCGACATACGACGCGTATCATGACTCTTTGCGTCCCTCGGTGCGCTAGACCTTTGGACTCGCTCTCTGGCAAGCTGGGCTTTGCGCCGCCAGCGCGCAGCTACACCTTGCGCGCGGGCTGCCGGATCCAGGCGTCGCGGCTCGGAACCTTTCCGGCTGTTCCGTCGTGGCTCATGGTGAGACGGATTTCGACGTGACGTTCGGAATCACTCCAAGGGACCTCCGTTTTGTTTTTCAAGAGACAGCTTCTCAGCAGCTTATTTGTTTAAGAATGTCCTCTATGAAATGAGTAGGGTTGACCGAGTTGACCCTGCAGATCAGGGGTGATTCTTGTAAATTGTTCCTTTGGGAACACACCAGGTCACCAGGCCGCCGCTGCTTGTTCACTCAGAACTGCTAGAGAAACAGCTACGTCAACTGACTTGAAGCGGCAGGTCTTCGACTTGAAGCGGCAGACGGAGCTCAACGGCTCCATGGGAGTGGCCTTAGAGTCCGAGACTCGCTGCGGATCGACTCGCTGCGGAGTCCGAACGTGGGACGGGCACGTCTTCCGTCGCTGGAGGTTTGATCGGCTGCCGCCCAAGACGAGAGACCTATACAAGTGTTCATCCAAAGATTTGTTGGTGATTGGGCTAGAATATCTGACTTTGCAGCCGGGGACAGCCGGGGCGTGACAAGGACCATGGACCATGCGTATGGTGGTTCGGGGAGGCTCGCCCCCGTCGAGCCATCCATGACGACACAAAGGTTCGGCCATGATGATGGGAAGACAACCAACATACAACAACATCCCTACCCCTTTGACCATCAAAAATGGAGGGGGACCTCCAGAAATGTAACTTACATTTTCCAGAGGTCCCCCCTTGAATATGGTAGGGATAAAACAACAACCAAAGCGTGACACACCTTCGTGATGGGTCGAAAGGTCAAACATGGTAGCTGGCAGATCTTAGGAGAGGGAGGAGAGACTTCACCAAAGAAAAACATGAGACACAAGCTGGCACTCAGCACTACACAAGATGACATCATTTTTTCTTAACCAGGCTGCGGAAAAAGGTGTTTTGACCGGTGTTCATCGCGATGAGGTGGGTACAGCAGATTGAGCGCTGGAAGGCGAGAGTCATGGTCTTCAGTGCTCACGAGCCACAATGGGAGAAGTGGAGAAGTGGGAAAACCTCTCAGTGAAACGCACAAGAAGCCCCAAACACCAGGGTGTGAAGCTATGAACAAAATGAACTCCCATTGATTAGGCATGATATGGCACGATGGGTGAGTTTCTTTGTTTTCTTTTCGGGAACAGCTCGACAGATATGGTCAGGAGTCAGGATACTGTAAATCTGGCACCACCTTTTTTTCAGAGAAATCCGTATACAGTTTCCTTGGCAGAGAAATCCCCGTTTTCCTCACTGTTTTCACTTGTATGACCAACTCCAGTGCTTGTGCGGTCAAACAGGTCCCAACGTGTAGGTCACTGACCAAGTGCTTGTGCCATTCGACGGCCGGTGATCCCACCTCGTCGGGGGGTTCAAACGATGGCGGGACCACGGACCACGGTGGCGTAGGGACGACGGCAACGGGAGAAGAACACTGGACCCGAGTGTAAGATGCAAAGCGATACTGTAGAGGTTGTCAGATGATGGGTTTTAAGTGTTGTTTTTCAGACTCCATGTGCCTGGCATCGTCATAATCCCTAGGGCTCCAACCATATCCTCAGAAGGTGGTTAGACCCCCCTGGCACCCACCCCGACCATCTTCGAAACGGAGGTAGTGGGAGCCCTAGGGAATAGTTGTCCACATTGGGGTGGTTTCAGGAGTTTTGGGGGTCGATGTACGTTTCAGAAATCACGGTACAGTGCAAAGTTCTGTCGATGAACGACTTCTAGTGCCTTTCGGCTGACTCCTGCACCTATAGATTATATAATCTATAAATTTATATAAGATTTGTTATAAGTTATATATATTACAACTATATGGTCACGGCGTTTTCTTGTTCTCGTTTTAAGGCGCCTGATATGTGTTTTTTTTAATTCTGCTTCATGTGACAATTGAATTGGTCAATCACATGTCCAAAAGTGAGCAAAACCGTCTTTTCAGCGAGGCGAACGAAATCTTCAGGATTCTGACCTGTCAACGTCCGTACCATCAACGTCCGTCATGGGTACACTCGTAGCTTCAAACATGGGTTCACAACAAGTCGCAAGTGTCACCCTTCTTCTTAGACTTTCGATGAAGAAGGTGAAGTAAGAAGTTTGGGAGTTGCAGCCACTATCTATCTCCTGCTTGCAGCAACTCTGCTGAGCTTCTTTGGCAAGTCTTGCACTTCTGTAATCAAATGTGAACTCTTTTGTTTTGGGTTGAGAGTTGATGGCAAGAGATTCTGACTTCGCGGCCTTTGGCCGGCACAATGCATATATAGCATATATATAGCAAAGAACATGCAACAAAAGAACGCGCAAAAACTCTGGTGTTGTATTAAACTGTCTAGTGACCACCATACCTCTTGTTTTGTCACCATATCTCAGCAAGCCCTAAGAAGAAGAGTCCTCGCAAGAAGCCCAGGGCCCCACACTTCGATTTCACCAAAGGATCCACGGACGTTCCACTTCCACCAAACGGACTGACAGACGAAGACACAGGATGTACCAACGAGTCCTGCAGATCAAATCGATCAGAACACGTGAGAAACATTCAAATCGGAACAAACCCCTAGGCCTCCAGTCGTACCTGTTGAGAAGGTGGGACTGGGGTGGGTGCCAGGAGGGTCCAGTCATACCGAACCTGAGCAGGTACTTGGAGGTGTAGGGAAACATGATTACCCCCCAACCTCCCCATTTGCAAACATGCAACCATGAGCCGCACGAAGTTCTTCAGCCACGAAGTTCTTCAGGCGACTAAGCATACTGCCAGCAAATATATTCACAGCAAATACCTAGCACCCCTCCTTGGAGGTTGGTGAACATACCTGGCACCATGGAACAAGGTCGCTCAAGGATTGGACGGTAGAGGGAAGATTGTTACATCCAGGCCGTTTTGCCGAAAGTTCGCGAGAAAGCCCCGGTCACTCCCAAATGAATTCTCTGTCCGTTGCAGGTGGTCTTGGATGATGGGTCCTCCTTGTTGCTGCGGCCCCAGGGGGGTTGGCTAGTGGGAGGATCGATCACAGACATTTGAGAGACCCTTTCGTTGGAAAGTTCAGAATCAATACACTCCCTGGAATGATCATGCTTACCTGACATGCCATGGCCCCGAATTCTGTGACATGATATGAGCTGCCAAAACCTCCGATGAAGGCAGCATCACTACAGTGAAGACTAAGTAAGTAAAGTGAAGGAAACCTTCAGGAACGATAAGGTTCACAGGAAAAACAAAATTCAAACACGATAAGGTTTTAGTACATGTTGTGTGTCCACACCCTCAGGAGCGATGAAGTTCATAGAAAAAACGATAACGTTGGGAAGAGTACAACACATGTGACCACTTTTCCTTCTGCAATCTTCTACATATGGTCCTGGTCATCCATATCAGTCATATCATTCTTTTGGACCAGGATTTCTATATGTTTATATAACCCTAGCAGACTCTAACCACCCAAACCTGTTGAACTCCAACCATCCATGTCAAAACCTTCCCCATGTTGTGTCCTCTCCCAGTCAACCGGAGGCTCCGTCCGGCCCACCTCACTGCCGTGGGGAAGGGCTGGGACTCCGCCTCGGCACAGACCTGTGAGTGAGGCGACGAAGCGGTACGAACCGGTGCGTGGGGATAGAAACGGGGTTAGAAACTGGGACTAACTAACTGGGGTTAGTTCTTCGTATTTCTTTTGGGTCTTGGAATGGGTTAGAAACTGTTTAGATCATGTGTCCTGTTCTCAATGCAGACATTCTGTAAACACAAACAAACGAAAAATAGATAAAACACTGTTCGTAAACAATTGAACTTCAGACCATTCTCAAATCTGGCCTTCTTTTTCGGCCATGAAACTCTCTTAGGAAGATCTATGCATGGCAATATGGTGATACTTTTCGGGTCCGTGCTCAGCCAAGTCACCGGTATTCTTCGAGAACAAACGATGTTTGGTGAACGGATCGCAGCGCATGATGTTCGTTCATGAGCTTTCTCAGTGTAGATGTCTGAGGCAGAACTCTAAACCTGTCCATGGGGTAAATACCCACTGGCATTCATGAGTTTCATTTGGGAAAATCCAGACCTTTGGCATCCTTTGGTCCTTTGGCTTTCCAGACGGCTGCCAGGCTGAAGAGGGCCAAGCTTCTTTGCGTAGAAGCAGCGGGAGCACTGGAGCTGATCACAGCCGTTGTGTGTAGAGCCGGCGACAAGAGCCAGCCTTGTTGTTGGATCTGCCTTCTTGGGGGATGGGTTTTGCATGTGTTTTCCCACTGAAGATGGTATGCCACAATGTTGTATGCCACACATGGTTTCATGAGAGTCGATGGCATTGCCCACCTGGCAGGACGGAACAGGTGGAACCTTTGGTTCAAGGACTAAGGTCTAGGGATCGAGGCGGGAGTCAAGCACTGAAGGCAGTGGAGAAGACTCCCCTTCCGATCTTGGAGGTTGGAACACCCCCCGGGTCTTTCGCCTATTGGAACACCCAGGTCGTGGGATCTGAATAATGGTGAAGAAAGAAGTCGCCGACCGGGCGTTGAACCATCGACCTGGCGTTGGAACTGCAAAAACATCCACTGTGTTCCACAGTGGATGCGGATGCCGCGTGTCAGAACACCCCTTGGATGCCAAGTGCTTCTTTGGGAGGCTTGGAAGATGAGGACTTTTTCACAACTTGTATGAGCCATGTAAGCTAATTCCGGCATCGCCACCGTTTACAATTTGCAGTAGAAGTTTGTTGGGGTACTTCTACCAGTCAGTTCTGCTATCGACAATTCTTCAAATCGGCTGTCCAGATTCGATGCTCCTGACTGCACAGGTGAATAGCCTGTTGAAATTGGCAGCTGCCAAGCTTTTGTGGCTGGTTCCACACGGAACCCTGCCGGACAATCCAAGCAGAGCCAAACATTCTCAATCCCACAGAGCTCTCCCCTGGAGCTGTAGATCAAAAGCACAGAAGTCAGTCCCTTCCTAATCTGACTTTCTGCTTACTTTGAGCTTTCTTGAATTATGTTTGGAGAAAGAGTCCCACCACAGCATTGACGATCCTGAATGAAGCCATGTTCTGTAGCAACTAAGACTCAACTGCTGAGTTTTGCCCCAGACGTGGTAGCTTGAGCGACCACCAAACCATCCCAAGAGACCAAACTCACCACGAGGTGTAGCTCAAATAGACTGACCTCCCAGTGAGTTGACAGACCCCCGGAGGTTCACAACATCCACGTCGAAACTGTGACAAAGGATACACCAGGGCCACCGGTGTGTCAGGTGTAAAAAAGAACTTGCAGCATCTGGTTTCGAGAGTCGGCAGCGGGCAAAAACTTGCAGGTCTCCACTAGATCAGATCTATGATGATTTATGAGTCTGATCTATGTGACATGCATTTGGTGAGTTGATTCGAGTTTGTTCCTTGAGTCGCACAGAATCTGCGTAACCCGTTCGTTCTTCCCAGACATGCATGTTCGTTTAGTGGGTAGTAAACGTTCCGACTGATGCATAGCATACATGACTTGGACCGGTCTTCCTCAATGTCCATGTTTCGGTCTTGGCTTTGCCACTGCTTTCCGGTATGACCGGTCTCCCCAACGATGCCCACCATCCCTTGGGGGTCCGGAGCTCTTGAGATCGTGTCTTCTGTGGGTGAGCCGGTCTGACCAACTCCCGGCACTTGGTCCACGACATCGACGGTGGTACTGGGGTGAAGAACCGAAAGGCACCTTTTGGAGCAGAACCAACATCCAGACAGGGAACCCGACACGGAAGGACCAGCATGGATTCCGGGTGTCCATGAATAGTCCCTTATAAGGTGATTCGGGGTGTCCATCCACCCCTTGCGGGTCCAGGCCTTACTCCATGTTCGTTCTGCAACTTCAGTGGATTTCGCCCCGTTGGTTCACGCTTCTGTGGCTCAAGCGTTTGGGTTAAGCGGGAAGCGCGGCGGCTGATCGCGCGCGGCGCGCTGATCGCGCCGGTATTGCAGGCAGTTCGGGGCCTCAGGTTCACGTTGCGAGGGTTTTTCGGGCACCCACTGATGGTTTGCAATTCGGTGTTCTGGACTTTTTGTTGAGATCTGGAGCGATCTGGAGCACGGATGTTTGGATTCTTGGCTTTGGATTTGGAGGTTCACCTTGCACCATCCTAAACCGACTCTCAACAGGAAAACAGACCGAACTGTTGCTGTGGACTGGAGCACGGATCCTTGTCATGCCGAACTTGTGTCCACTGTAGCAGACGGATGTCACGTCTTTTTCAGGTGCACTGGAAGTAGAATTACACTCTGACTCACATGGAAGTGGGAAACCCCTTGTTGGTAGAGGAAGGACAGTATAGTCTTCCAAAGGACCATGCCATCCACATGACCATGTGATGTGTTCGTCAGAGGGTACATCGGGGCACTCACGCCGACGACACCGGTCGCCACCGGTCGCCACGTGTCGACATGCTTCGGCTGAGGCCCGGTGCCAACGCCGCGCCCGCCTCACCGTCAGTTCCATGCTGCTTGGTTGATGGACACGACGGTCAGAGCGAGACACAGAGGTGACCGAAGGGCGGACGAAGGAAACCGAGGGCTTCCGAAGACGGCGCTGAAAAGTGAGGCGCCTTTAAGCGGGAAGGATGTCCGCAGGATCTGGGGGAAACATCTGGAGTTCCACGAGTGAAACATCTGGAACCCACAGACTTCAGGCTTCAGGCATTTTTATGGCAGGTTTTTTGGAAGGTGGGTCCAACGAAAGCAAACCTTCCGCGGTTCCAGACAGACAGATCAATATATATATATATACGTATATATATATATATAGACATATATAGACACCGTTTCGCTTGCGTCTTATGAACACATTAATGCTTGGCCTCACTGTTTCCACGAAGACGGCCCCGCCAGGTCCCAAATCAGGTCCAAAAATGTCCAGATTGACAGGCGAAGCCTTGTGGTCAATTGTTCCTCGTGCTCAAGGGTTTGTCCCCTTTGATATAAATTTGTTTGTGGAAGAATCTGCACAGTATGACTGCGTGTAGTCTGGGTAGATATGTGTTCTTTTCAGTGACCTAAGATGACCTCAAAGTAGATCGAACAGATGTGTATTGATAGTTCTTCAAACTGAACATGACCTCAAATGGTTGACATCCAAGTAGATGTAGATTACCTCAAACTTTTATCCTTTAAACTCATGCATCCATGGGACCAGACGATACTGAACAGAAACAATAGGTATATTAATTGAGAGCGGGAGAGTGTACTTTATACATATATATATATATATATCGAGATCTAGTGCATTTTGAGTGTATTGCTTTATTCAACATCTGATTTTGCCTATTTTGTTGCCTCTTGAAATCATTGCAAGTGGGACACCATGGAGAGCTCCATCAGTCTCACACGCCCCGGCCGCCCTGGCCAAGGTCGATTTGCGCACCCCAGCGTTTGCAGGCAAAAGCGGGATCGACCGGGCGTGTGGGCGCAGAGCACATTGTTCCTTGAAGGTCTACGTGTTGATTGCCATGAACAGAGATGCCCATAGGGGAGGGATTGAGTGCAAAAGTTGGCAGTTGAGTAGCGAGCAGCACAAAACTGGGTACAATGGTGGTGCCTGTAACAAGAGTCCTTGTGTCTTTTGTGGCTGGGAGTCAGAAAGCCTGGTTTCAACCAGACAGCTTTGTTCTGTCAAACAAAGCGCTGGGGTTGGCTTGCCTGCTATATCAATGCAGGAAAAGGTCGGGTTGATCCATGAATGTATGGTGTTGTTGGCCATCATAACACACCCAGGAACAAAGTCTTTTATGGGTCAAACCAAGCGACCAAACATAATGGGTGAACATTTGCTGGAGAGCATTGCTCATGTTAAGCCATGTTTAGGACTTCATCCCACAGTAATTTCTCAGGGTCTAGTGTCTTTAAAATTCTTAAAGCATTAAACGTCAAAGCATTAAACGTCAAAGTGCCAATTACCTACTGAATGAGCATGGTGCCAAGGAACATGCAAGCCAGCTACAGCACAACATACTTTGGTCTTGATTCCCCCGTTCTCCGTCGCGGACCGTCAAAGTTTGCACGCCCTCAGGCGCCGTGCTTGACGGTGCCCACCTTGCCGGAGGCCGTGGCCGGACGAACGGACACAGCCGTGGCCACCCGACGTTCCCCATGGCGTCGCTATGCGGTGGAAGACATTGGAAGACCGTTGGCTGGCCCCGCCACCTACCTGCCTTCTCGCAAGCTTCCCTGTGGTGTTTGTAGATCCATCCCACGAACAAAGAGAGAGAGAGAGAGAGAGAGCGCGCCGTCCTTCAACTGGGGGGAACACAACTCATTGCCGAATATAACCCTATGCATGCGGGTGTTGTAGAAGCCAGCCAGAATTTGTTTTCTTTGGATCCATGTTGATATACATTCACAAAAGGAAGCTGGTAACAAGCATGTGGAGGCTGTATGCCCAGATTGTCACACAAGAAGGAGTTCATGTTCCGTTGCTGGAGCTGTCCTGGCAGTTCCATGTGGTAAACCCAAAACAGGTATGTATTTGCATGACTCCTTTTAAGCAGCGCGCATACTGTACTTCTTGGTGACAACTACTGTACTAGCCAGAACACTAGGCCCAGGCAGAAGCCATTGCGCAGATTTGATTTATCGGGCGTGCTACTTGTGTCAGTGCGTGAGTTATCGGGATCACTGATATCACTTCCACTATGTAAAGCTGTTTGACTCATGTTTTGATATAGGAATACTGCACTGACTCTTGACACTTGATGTTTAACACGCCCTCTACCACTGAGCTCGCAACCAAAGTTTCCTTTGAACCAACTATATTTTCCAACTGTGGTTCTGTTTATTCCAGGTGGTGTCCGTATCTTTCCTCCTCCAACAGAAGTATTGACACTACCAGGACAAAACTGTGCTACACTACATCTGGACCGTCTAACTAGTTCGTACCTGGCAGAAGTCGGCAGATTGAGCCGACAGTCGCAGGCGCTGCCCAGCGATGGACTTCATGGCTTCGTGGGGCTTACGCCGGGGGAGTCAGTGCGCCTTGCAAAACCGTAATTAGGATAGATAAGGATCTCTTGGGTTACACTATAGGTACATGAAAGGGATCACAACAAAAGAATGATCATGGTAAGGAGCCTCTTGTACCTTCTTGACGGTTCTTGATAGCAGGAACTGCCAAAAAGGACGCCAGAACACATTCCAGAACATGTCCCAGCCTTTATGCTAGATGACATGCGATGTTTGTTCCTGGATGTGAAAGGATCCGAAGAAGGGACCCTTTCTGCCCAACTGTCCGAGCCTGTGCGCTGCGCGCTGCGTCTAGTTCAGACGCGCCCAGGCCACAGCAGGCTCGTGCGGTGCAGAGCCTGCAGAGCGGATCGCCCAGGCAGACCGGCGTGGTGGTGCCTTCCGCGACGCTGGACCAAACAGGATCGACACCCGGGTTGTGAGACCTGGACACCTCACCACGCCTGGTGTACCAGAGTCTTCCAGTCTGGTCCATGCCAGGTTTCAATCTTCCCGGGTGATCCCGGGTGTAACTAGCATCATCCACTCCACGGTGACTGCTAATGGGTTTTGCCCCAAATCCAATGTTCATGAACGCTTGACTCACTGAAATGATTCCTAATGGATGTTGGAAATGGCCAAATCGATCCAAAGGGCATGAATTCTACGGGCCACTTGAAAGTTTGTGGGCGTGTGTAACCCGAATGCTGACCTTGATAGGAGCTAAGAACAGCAAAGGTGGAAAACGGCTGGGGCTGAACGAGTAGATCAAAGATGCCAGGCTTTGACCAGGCTTTGAGGTGGAGATTTTGACATCCAGAGGCCCACAGAACTTGAGGTTCACATGTTTGATGAAACCATGCTGAAACCCGTGCTTGTGTGAGTCTATGAAACCATTCCATCAAAATGGATCAAACTAGTTTGGTCATGTTTGGTCAATAAACATCAAGGAATCAAATTAGATAAACAGCATTACAAACAAATCAGCAAGCAATGGTTTGCCCCTTGGCCCCCCTAGGCGAAGGAACCTGGCACGTGGCCAGTATTGCAAGCCTTGCAGGCCATTCATGGACCCCAGATTGCCGAAGTGGCCCCTGGAACCACAATGGCAGGCCTGGTGGATACATGAGCAGTTCGGGCGCAGGATGGCGCAGGTAGTGGTAGATTCGATAATTTTGAGGCTTTAAGAACTGTTCATTTCGATTAGACATGCATCCACCTTCAATGTTTAATCTTGATCAGGAAGGTCCTTCGTTTCAAACTGCTTCAATCACCTGAAAGGGTCAGCAGTAGCTCAAGTTGGAAGAGCTGTAGCGATTGAGTGTAGATGTTTTTTTGTTGTAAAGGGTCACTGGATCAACAAAACATACAAAGCCACAGACAGGACTGTCTAAGTCGAGGAGTGAAGGGAAGTGGCTGGGTGGTGAATGTGGTGGTGGAGGGCTGCTGGATGGTAGGTTGACCTACAAGTAAGCACTTGTTCTCTATACATGAGGAGGGTGGAGAAAGGACGTCTTGTTGGACAGATTTCTACTTGGTAGTTACATCCAAGAATGACAGGGGATCATTTATGTTTATCTATACCTTCACACTATACGCACAAATACTATCAAATACCGTATATGAGCACTAATCATAATCCAACATGAAGGATTGTAAACAATTGTAGTTTCAGTCCAACATCCCATTGGCCCAAACTCGTTTGTCCATTTCACAGCCAGCTTTCTCATTATCGTGTAGTGGATCGTCTCACTTGAGTTTCTGCGCCCTGACCACAGTTGAATCGATAGAAGACGAGGTCTGGCGATCGAACGCCGAGGTCGGTGTTCATTCTGAATCTTCATCCATCATGGGTTGGAGATGCTTTTTCATGGAGACGTTCAGATTTCAAGCTACACAGCGGAAGTAGATGTGAAGTAGATCTTTCGACTGAGTTCAGAGCCTGGAACTGCACGCCTGAAGATAAAGACAAATATGATGGAACGTCACCGGGGTGGTAAAAGGAGTCGGCAAATGTCCTGAAAATTAGGGTTGTGTACAACATGTTGTCTCCAAGCCGCAGAGATGTTTTTTGTTGTTTCTGATACCCGGATTCGGGCTGGTCAAAGGCCCTCACTATGGACATGGTATAACACAATTTTTGTTGGCTCAAACATGAATGACTGTTACTGCTGCCCCGGTGAAGACTCACATTGATCCTCAAAACCACTGTTGGAAAACTGTCTTTCAGGGGTTCCTGTTAGTTCCTGTTAGCTTCAGGGGTTCCTGTTATTTAATAACAAAACAACACATAAGGGGCTTCGTAGATCTGAGTTTTCTCTCCCCATGAACTCACTCCATCCGATGTCGCTGACAGGCGTGCCACGACGCGGGGGGCCACGGTCAGCGAGCGAGCGAGGTGTCCGGGGAAGAAAGGATCCGCTGGGAGCCAAACCACTCCAGGGCCAAATCCGTTCTTGATTTGTTGGGAGTTTCTGTTCGTGACATGTTACATCCTAAGAAATATAAGAGACTTATAATTGATTTGTTTGATTGCATGGATGTGTTTTTGAATATACGAAGACCATTTCCAGCAGTGGCACATCGTGGGCATCTCTGCAGGATTTGCAGGTTCGATCTCTTCTTGCTGTTTGCAGGTGATCCTGATCTTCCATTCATCGCGTTGGAACGATTCCACTGGAGGGACGAATGGTTCTTCGGGGAGGACGCGAGGCTCGCGCGCCAGCTCGCCGTGTCTGAGCTCGGGTCTCCATAGAAAAGGACGCCCCAACCAGTGGACCTAGAGCTGGTAACCAGTGGTTCCAAAGGCCTTTAGCCTTTGACGCCACCGAAAAAAGACTCCCCAACAGACTCCTGAGTCGTTTCCCTGCAGAAGACAGGTGAACCTTGGCTTCCACCTGGCTCACCTGTTCTTGTCAATGTTTAGTGGAGAAACCAATCCCCTAAAAAAGTCAAAGGTTATCCACTGACTGGGTAGGCCAACACAAGGATCTGAGGTGAGGCCAAACGATTGCTTTCTTCATCTTCCTCGATGAACCAGTTTTACTCCTCTTCCTTTGCTTCATGAAGGCCCGAAGGGGGGTCACAAAATCCTCCAAATCCATAAGTGTAAATGGCATTGATGTCCTTTAGAGATTAGGACATCTGAAGACCAATCTCACAGAATTCCAACATATTCCAACCAAACCAAGGCGGCAGTGCCGTCCGCGGGCCGCTCCGCACCCTGCGCTCCCTGCGCGCCCTGCGCCGCGCAGCGGGCGGCATCCCCGCAGGTGGGGAGAGGACTCGACTTGACTCTGTGATGTTCATTGGTTTAAATCTTTTGGGATCTTTTAGTGATTGGTTGTTTTGTTTGTCATTTATTCCTCAACTGTCAGGTGAGGGTTGTTTCCCCACCTGCCAGGTGAGGGTTGTTAGATTTTATCAGTTGTTCTTCCTCCGCCTCCTTCCTTCCTCCTTCCTTCTTGCTTCCTTCCTCGCCAATCTTCATCGCCTCGCCAATCTTCATCGCCAATCTGCTTCGCCAATCTGCTTCGCCGATCTTGTCTGGCAGCTCCGGATCGCAGTGTGCACCCCTGGACCTCAACCGCAAGGATCCCCTCGCAGT
>CAXAMN010017779.1:1256030-1285744 GCA_963970005.1 Durusdinium trenchii
TGCACCGCTGGACCTCAACCGCAAGGATCCGATCGCAGTGTGCACCGAGGGACCTCAACCAGATAGTTTGCCAGACAAAATGCCAGATAGAATGCCAGGTAGATTGCCAGATAGAATGCTGCAAGAAGATATGCCAGATAGTGTGCCAAATAATGTGTCAGATAGATTGCTAGATACATTGCTAGATAGAATGCCAGAAAATATGCCAGATAAAATGCCAGATACAATGCCAACACATCCACAAACACACAATCACAAACACACAGCCACAAACACACAATCACAAACACAACCACAACCACAACACAGCACACAACCACAACCACAACACACAACCGCAGCACACAACCCGAGGACCCACAAGCAAAATCGAGAACTACAATACTCACGACCATGGCAACATGCTCCTCACTATGGCATCAAGTCAAATGATTGAAATGTCATGGTGGGGATCACTCGAAGTAAAGTAATTGATTTTAATGTTAGCTACTTCGCGTCCTCTCCTCCTCCTCCTTCTCCTCCTCAGCAACCGACGGCAAGGTTCCCCGCCAGACCTCAACCGCCAGCTCCGGACGACAGTGTTCCCCGCCGAACCTCAACCGCCAGTTCCGGACGGCAGAAGATGTTTATGCCAGATAGAACGCCAGAAAGAAGATATGCAGAAGATATGCCAGATAGAATGTCAGAAGATATGCCAGAAAGAGTATCAGCAAGAATGACAAAAGATATGCCAGAAAGAATGTCAGAAAACATGTCAAAGATATGCCAGAAAGAATGTCAGAAAAAATGTCAGAAGATAGGTCATAAAGAATGCCAACATAATGTTTCAATACATTTCGAACAATGTTAGATTGACATGTCATGGTGGGGATCACTCGAAGTGAAGTAGTTGTCTGGCTACTTTTTGTTTGGGTCTGAGTATTGTACTGATGTTGGCACCCACTTGGTGACCAATAGCTACTGCCTGTATATTGTACTCATTGTACTCATACTGTTGGACCAGTATCATGCGTCAGAATTTGGCCGACAACACAGATCCCACTGGTTTGTGCAGAGTCTGAGTCGGGGCAGAAGTCAATCATCGAGTTCAAACACAGGGCACCGTGAGTTCATTTGATCGGGTCTCAGCACCATATAGCGGAAATTACATATTCATTTTCAGGTTCGGTACGATTGGACTGTACCAATCAAAAGTACTGTGGTAGCTAGAACTTGATAGAGCCCTGGTTTGGAGCCAAAACATGTTTTTTCCCATGAAAACAGGTGAGTTCTAGGTATGTAATACATATATATTTATATATATATATGTGCATACAATATATTGCCTCTACACATCATCCATCACCCACACAAGGAGTCGATCTATCGGATCCGTGGTTCCATCGGCTCGCCGAAGGAATGGGGATTTTCGGCCAAAGGAGTGAGGAACTCACAAGAATGGAAGACTCGGAACTAACATGGAAGTGGATGAGAGCACCCGGTTTGGTATTCGGATTTCATGGTTTTCGTTCCACGTAACCATGTTCGTTTCAGTGAGTGTCATGAACACCAAACACTGCGGTATGTGAGTTTCTGACACACATGTTTTTGTCCCGTTCAGTGAAACCCGAACACTTCTGCATGCCTTTGGATGCTGACATTGTCTCATGCGCATGTGGTAAAACAACACGTTCACAATTGTTGATACGTTTGGTTTTATGATTCACCATATGTAATAACTGTTCATAAACTATTTGGACACAATGTTTCAATCTTCCAAACATGTCCCCTGTGGGGTTGATCTGGTCACACAGCGAGCCACACAGCAGGCCTTTTGCGGTGCCTCGCCATGTGCATCGCCGGTCAGCACCTGAGATGGCGGGAGGGGTAACGTTGCGCAAATGACCAGTTTGGGGAATGGATCCTGCATCTTTCCGCCGTTGTGCTGATGCTTTGTGATACCAATGTTGCTCTTGTTGTGCCTTTTTGTTGCGAGGTTGAGAGAAGGAAGCGGTGGGTCATTCGGATTTTGTAACCCAATGTCAATGAGATTCAGGTCCCACTGCTGGGACTGGGACATGAGGATGTGCATTTATTTGTGCGCAACAAGAGACACCTCACCCATGCGCTGTGCCACTATGATTCCTGTGCATGTCATCCAATCAAACGTTCTGAAACACATTTAAAATCGTTATATATTACCGTTTGCTGAGTAGTTTGCTGATGAAACATATTTGTTGTGCTGGATATCTCTAGATTTTAGACAGAACCCTTTTGATTCGCTTTCCTTGGTGTGTCATGATGTTGGCCATCGAAATCAATTCGGCACTGCCACTCTTCCGCCCACACTCCGCCGACACTCGTCGGACGGAGTGGTGTTTTGTGCGACTAAAGAGTCGATGAAAAAGCTGGTAAGTTGAAAACATGGACTGGAAGACTGACCGAACGGGTTCGGTCATACTCCGACTCCCCAAGGATTAAGAGTATTACGCTTTGTCTTCAAATCCCCAACATCCGGGAGCATCCGGGAAGATGCACATGAACTCTCAAGAATTGGACCAGACTGGAAGATGATTTTCCGAATACCAACCCGGGCGTGGTTTCAGGTTTCATGTGGCTCTCTTCCATGTGTCCAACACATTGAACCCAGAGCAACAAACACTACGACGGCGTGGCCAACATGAAGGAATGTCAATAACAGCACCCATTTGGGTGGAAAACCATTCATGGCTAGGTGATGATTTCGGATAAACTTTTATGTGCTGTGCAACCTTTACTTGGGATGATTTTTAACCCACTGACTCATTTGTTTCGTTGGTGGGTTGAAAGCACCTAACGGAGTCATCGCACCGGGACCCGCCCCGCCTCCCAAGGGTCGCATGCCTTCGCCGGTGGCAGGGGTCGCCCAGAGAAGTGACAGGCTTCCTTTGGCGGAGATCGTTTGGGCAAACTGTTTTTACTCGATCTTTCCGCCACGGTCCACTCCGTCCGGGTCGGAGCGTCCGAGGTTCTTGCAAGGAGTCAGCTTTAATTCAGGGGGGCAGCCGTTGTCAGACTGAGTGAAGACAGGTGAACAGACGGTTGATGGAAGTTTGGGATCCTCTTCTAGCACCTCCCGTCATTCTTCTCGTTTTCTGCAGGGTTCTTGGAAAAGGTAGCACCTCGGTCAGACCTGTTGGATGTTTTTTTGTCCGGATGGATGTGGATGTTTTGTTTGGTGAGGTGTATCATGGCTTGATCATGTGTTTTGTTCATCTGGTGTGTATTGTTTAATAGGAAAACCTCCCAAACAACCGTAGAAGAAGGAACAAAAAATCATGGGACCAGGGGGTCTCCCTATCTTTGTTTGCATCCATATTTCCAAGCCTGGCCACTTCATCCGAGGCTCGTCAGATGCCACAGACGCAGCCTTTTCAGCCACAGTCGCAGGCTATCCACGGTTTCTCAATTGACAGGACCCTCAAACTCAGTCAGCATAACTTCGATGCAACGAACTCCTAGGTTGAAGGTGTTTGCATTGATTTTAGAAGATTAATTACCTGGCAATCACTATCATGTGTTGGGGTCTTTTTCGGATGGTGTAAGACAACCTTTAGATGACATCTTGCGCACGTGAGCCACGTGTGATTTCTTGTAGTCTGTTAGGATCCGATAGCAGAACTGTGCGCTCACATGTGAACTCAACATGTTGTCCAGCCTTCACCTTCTCACAAGGCGATTGCCGATTGGTGCAGGCACCCCACCCCATGTGGTTAGGTGATTCTGAGTGAATCCGATCCCAAGAATGGCTGGATCCCTGGGGAAACACAGTTTGACACCGGTTTGTTTCGGGCAACGACCTACCGGTCGAACCGAACACCAAGTCACCTGTTCGTAAAGGAAAGTAGTCTTAACGTCTCGGGACCTTGCCATCCACTTCCATGTGATGTGGTCGTCAGAGTGTGATGGGACCATATGGGACCTTTGGGACCTTGGCATTCCAGGCACTGGCTGCGGACCGGGAGATCGGAACTCGGACCCACCAACCATGCCACGGCCACTCGTCGTCCGAGTGGTGGTGCGGCCAGACCAAGGACCCCATCCGGACCTCAAAGGGATTTAGTTAGTTACAGTTAGTTGATCTTTTGAGAGTTGTTGCAGACATCTACGGCATACTCTATCACCAACCCGAGGGATTTCTGAATGGTTACGTAGATGTTGATATCAATATCCCGCCGTTTCGGACGACACTTGTCAATGACCATGTGGCCAGTTTCAGCCAGGCAAGAGCGCTCTCGCCACAGGCATGGTGTCCTTGCATGCTTTGAACGGTCACCAAGATCAGACGTCTTGGCCCCAAAAAACACTGTATACCTTTCGGACCGCTAAACAGTGTTTCGGAATAGACGATCAGACTACAAGGAGAGTTACAGATCCCACACAATTTCAAGCTGCCAGCATGTTTCCTGCTTCATGACACGTCCACTATCGTGTCAAAAACAAGATTATCATATGGGCATAATGTCGTCCTGGACCAGATAGAATATGGAAAAAAGATCAATGGAACATCCAAAAGGGAAACTGGTCATGTTTTCGGATTGGTTCATATCTACTCCAGGATGCTTGATTCTGAAAGGATTCTGTGACAAACGGTGACGATCTGGAACCGTTCGTTGCCACCATTTGGTTCGGTGACCAGCTCGGTGCTGGATGGATCAATGTGTTGGATTCAAGTGAAAATCCTTTGAGGCGAGACTGTGAGGGAGAAGACTGATGTATGGAGACTGTGGTGGATTTGTTGGATGCTTTTTTCACATGGAATGGCGGAAGATTGGCAGGTGATCCTAGTAGTACGGCCACGAGCCCCGTTCGTAGCTTCTGCTTTTCGTCTCGCCGCCAGGTCCGTGTGCCTGGCAGTCCGCCGCAGGCCGGGGGCGGGGTGAAGGAGAGCGGGGTGAAGGAGAGCGGCCCAAGGAGAGCTCGATTTTGGAGTCCGTGGTTGAAACCGGCTTGAGGCTTGATGGCATCCGATTTTTTTACATATACCACCCCTTGACCACTCCCATCGAATTTCCCACATCCGAAAGGGATGGACTGGTTTCTGGGCTCAGATTCGGTGGATGGACAGAGATTAAAACATACCCTCCATCCAACAAACACAGAATTGGAACATGGCCCCGAAGGAAGACTCTTGGAGGGAGGGTCGTTCCGTTGTTCTTCTAAAGGTACCTGAACTATCGCCACTTTACCCTGAGCGGTTTGGCAATTATCGGTTTCGCTTTGTTTTGTTCAACCTGCCCTTGCACACAAGAAGCTGCGACAGGATGACGGGTTTGATCTTTATGAGTCGTCCTGCGTAATGCACAGAGGTGAGTGCTAACATGTGCTAACATTCAGAGGTGTTCCTCGCAAAGATCTATGTCAACCAAGTATGAACAGGATGCATTGTTGAGAAATCACATTTTCCAAGCGCTCTTGGATGATTGAGTGGTGTGCGCTTCAGACATGCCATACAGAATTCTTGACGACCAGAACTGGCATGGGATATTTCCAGTAGAGGCAGAAAGGGTTTAGATGAAGAGCCAGTTGCTGCCACTGGGACCTCACTTTGAAGCATCATGGAGCCATGATGTGGGAAGCCTTCCACAAGCCACTCAACTAGTATTAGTAGTTGTACATCCAACAATTCCAGTGGCCATCCAACATTGGCTGTTGCCAGTCTGATTCGAGGGGAAACCACGAGACTCCAGCGCACAAATCAAAACTATGAGGCTATTCACACCATTCAGCAACTGTGTGTATTAACCAGCAGTTGGCCAAACAAAGTCCAAGTATCTGCAGCCAAAACGAAGGCCAAGCGGTTTTTTACAGTGCACACAAGGATCAGCAAATGCTGCCTGAAGAGAGGACTTATTGTAAAGATTTGTTCAGTAAGAACACATAAGAACACTCAAGCTGCGTAGCTTTCACGGTTCACAAGTCCCTTTTCCGAACCAGCCTTTCAGACAATTGGCTGCGGGAGCCATAGACTGAGCTCAGTTTATATAGTTAGTTCTTTTCATTTTCGGTTAAGAGTAGCTCGTCTTTGCTGCACAGACACAGGGAAGGTGGCTTTACAATATGCACATATATGCGCAATCAAGCAGCAAGTGCCAAAAAGTATCTCTCAGTGTTAGCTCCAGACGCTTCCTCTACGGCTCAGAAACAGGTGCAGGTGTGGGTCAATGAAGTAAGCCACATCAAGCCACCGTTGCCACACCTTGGCTCCGCCACGGTGCCAGGCAGCGCCAGCCTTCGCTTTTGGCCAGCAGCTACAGCCCCCGCAATTGGCCTTCCGCCAGGCTGTGTCGAAGATTTGGTGATCAAAACCAACTTGCTGTACCACTAGCCTTCCAAGACCTGGTGGCATAGTGTAAAAATCTTAGTAAAACAATGGTTCTTTGGGATTCAGACCACTATATAAACAATGGTGGTTTGAATCCTAGCGGTACCATTCTGCCATTTTCTGCGTTTGCAAAGATATCAAAAGCGTGGACCTCACGGTGCATACCAGGCATTTATAATACCTCAAGAAAAACACCATTCGCAGTACATGTAAATGGATGGCACCACCTGTTTGGTCTTCGGATTTCATAGTCGGCGGCCATCCGCGTGGCCGATTCTTTCGACTGTAAAGCTTGCTCTCCTCGAGATGCGAAAAAGAGGCCGTTTCTCCCAAAGAACGGGTGTTGGGGAGTGGTGGAACGAAAGACGGTCGAACGTATAACACGATCCCATTGCACTAGACCGTCTATGTATTCTGGGGGTCGGACCATGTATTTTTTTTGAGGTCCGACTTCCATAGGTTTGCTATGGCTTGCTTGCAGTGATGAGTTGAGTGATGTTTCGACCTCGCCGAGGATCCATTGCATGTGGCGAGACTGATGGATCCAGGGTCGACGATCTGAGAAGTCCATCCCTCACGGGATGGTGGTTTCAGAATGTTTCAGATATGTTTATGTTCAACCTTTACATGATTGATCCCACTGACTATATTTTAAGTATACTTGTTTTGCTCAAGGCAGTTGAAACCAGCAACCAGTTCAGTTTTCGGTCATGACCTCTCTTCCTCGATGTGGGCGTGTCTCCGAAGTATAAAATGAATGGCTGGGCATAAGCCAGAACGGACCAGCCAGTGATTCCTGTTCTCTCCCATTCCTTCCCTAGGGATCCAGTCGTACCTTCTCAGAAGGTGATTGGAGGCACTGTTGTGTAGGTTTGGAGGGTCCAGTCGTACCTTCTGAGAAGGTCCGACTGGATCCCTATAGGGCTTCTTTTTGAACCGAAGAAACAGATCGAAAGGTACGGATGAATCATGACGCCGAAGCTCTGTTTGAGCCGAAGCTCTTCCAGCTCAAAGCACCGGATTTCCTCATATTCCCTCGAATCTACCTCCTGAGAAGATGGTTGGGGTGGGTGCCAGGGGGGTCTAACCACCTTCTGAGGATATGGTTGGAGCCCTAGGGCTACCCACCCAGACCCCCCAGATCGTCACGACCGGCCACGGAGGCTCCGGCGCCCTCGCCCAGCGGATCCCCGAACTTCCCCAGTTCGCCGCAGGTTCCACGTCGCGGAGTCGACCGCTGGGCTTGGTGAATCCATGGGGGTGAGAGGTAGTAGATGATGAGTCAGTGGGGAGGGACCTTGGGTTTCTCTACATAGATCACCTCCGATACCCCACCGATATGTGGAAGGACCTTGAGGTGCGAACATGGATCGATCGCGAGTTGGTTTGGTATGCGGTATGCGACTGGTTTGGGTTGCAACCTGTGGGATCCCACACAGGATCCTTCTTGTTTTGTTTTGTTTTATTTTTTTTTCTGTCATGGAAGTTGGTGTCACCTGGACTATCAAAGAGGCCAGTCCGACACAGTATTTGTGTTTTGTGGTTTGAGTGGATGAGAATATGATGCGCCTCGGGACAAGTGAAAACGGGGTCGGGGATATAAGAATGAATGTGTCAATCTTGCCATATGATGCACGTCATGGGTTTGCGTCTTCTTGACAAGCTGGACAGTGGAGACACGAACAGGAAGCCTTATAAGCCATTGTCTTCTTGGCTTACGAGGGTTTGGAACGATGGTGTGTTTAGTTTAAAGTTGTTTTGATAATGTTTAATAGCACCGCTGCACAAGGATTTGGAGTGTTTGGGACTTGTCTCTGAAATCGTCTGTAGTGATTAAGAGTGAATAATCAAATTCTGCAGTAATCGACTGTAATATAATGTATGATATAACGATATAGTCACTATTATTCAATGTGTTCAATGATCGTGACTATCGTCGTTAATATAGTGTTTGCAATGTTTGCAATTTGGTCCACCAACTGTTTGCTTGTGAATCGCATTGCACGGCAACCATCACCAGGCTGTCACCGCCGCCGGCTTTCGCCAGCCCAGCCCAACTCCAACATATATGCCAGGCGCGTTGAATGGATAGGCGGTCGTTGGATGGGCAAGCTGGGCCTAACATGAAGATGGACCAAAATCCACTGCACAGTAATCCGGTGATTGCGTGGATGGGTCAAGCCCTCGTATAGCCCTCATGATAGCGGATGATTCCACAAGTTGGGCTGGACATTCGGATGAACGTTCATTCATTTGAGACAACCACGGTGCTTACTTTGGAGCACGTAGTATATGTGCCCTCCTGGACTCGCAATGGGTTGCTGGTGTTACCAGGGATGCTGTGTGAAGGGGGTGCCCCTGCGGCCACTGGATGTGGGCTGCCTGACGACAACCACCCGCACCAGTGTCTCTCAGAGAGAGGGGCTTAAAGAAAGTATATATATATATATTCGACCCTATTTTTGGACCCTTTCATACATTGTTTAGTTCTTTTTGCTTGCTTTTTGCAGGCACTGTTGGATCAATGTTTCGACCCAAATAGAGTGGTATGCAGCACAATATACGATGTGCATGATCGAGACAAGACTTGACTTAGACATGAACGCAGCATGAAGTTGATGAAGAAAATCAAAGGAGCATCTATAATCACCTTATTTTTAGGACCCTTTGACAAATTGTGTATAAAGTTTTGTCATGTCTTACTTGCAACTTGCAAGATCGTTGGATATTTTGTTCGATCCCCTTGAATTTGTACATGTTTCAGGGGGTCCAAATTAAATCCCACAATGTTTGCACATGAACATAATGCGGACACCCTGAGAAATGTACTATTATTTTAGAGGGGCCGAAAGGTAGAGTGAATATGTACAATAATATTTACGATGTGCATGATTGACACAAAACTTAGAGATGAACACAGCACGCAGTGGATAAATACACACGCATATACAGTATGTATATATATAGAGAGAGAGAAGTGTCTATAATCATTCTTGTTTGGGACCATCTTATAAATTCTGTTGCATGTCTCTCTAATCACACTTTTTCTGGACTCTCTTGCAACATGTTTGCAAGCATTGTTGGGTGTATTTGTGGAACCCGTTGAAACTGTACAGTTATCCGGGTGTCGAAATTGTACTAATTTGCACACATGTTATAAACTTGACACTTGCAACCAGCTGATGCATATGATGCGATTATGAAAGACAGTAAGACATAGACTGTTCAGAGGAGTCGTTTGTTGGCATTGATGGACAAGGTGATGCACAATGTACAACAATGAAAAATATAGTCAGTCATAGATGGCATGTGAAAACCATATGTTTTTCCATGTCTTCTCCCACTCCCACTCCCAGACACACCTCATGATGCAGAACATGCAATTTTGTTCCCAAACGAAGATGCCCCCCTCCCCTGGCTAATATAATCATAGCAACTCACGCACTGTTAGAGCTTAAGGCCTCAGCACCTTCAGTACAGTCGGATTTTGTCCCGATCTTTTGAAGAGTAGAACAGCCCAAATGGACCAGGGCGTACCCTCCAGGTGCTCCAGGAGTGCAGCTCTCAAGTCAGCCGCAGCTTTCCAGCCACCCGAGCCACCTGCCGCCCGCGGCTGCGCCCGTGACGGCACCCCTCTCGGCGCCGGTGGTCACGGCATTGCCGCCGGTGACGGCGCCAGTGACGGCGCCGGTGACGGCGGTGCCACCTGTGACGGTGGCAGCGCAAGGGATGCTCGGAAGCCTGGACGATGGCTGCAGTTCGAGGAGGGAGTCGGATGGGACCAGACATGAAGGTTTGAAGTGTAAGTCTAAGTGAGTGCCACAAGCGCTAAGTGAACTATAGATACTATAGTCAATGGCACCAGCAATTAATTGTTCATTTGAAGTAGAAAAGCCAAGGCTTGGGTCGGCCAAGATCCATTAATAATAAGCCAGATCTCCGATGTGCGTTTTTGGGCATGTTGAGAAGATCATGCCGTTTTGTAGGCAGAGCAAACCACTAGAAACTACGTAATTAGGACCCCCACACTTCCCAGATGGGCCTTATGATCCACCTTGGAGCAAGCTTCTCTAAACGCTGGCATGTCACCACTGACATCGGACTTCCCACCTCTCAAGGGACCACAACTACACCTGTTCCTTCCATCACCCTCCACCCTAATACACCCTGAGGCCAATGACGCAATGCCAGGCGCATCCGGATAGGAAAAAGAAAAACAAGAAGACTTCATTTCTCCAGGGGATGGGGGGAATGTTTCTTACATATTCTACTTTGCATTGCGGCGGTTGTTTTCCGTGAACGTCGGAACAATGTAGTGTTGTAGCGAGGCTCCTGAAAGGGGTGAGGTTTGGAGATGTGTACCATAGTTTGTATGCTGTATTGGAATATGTATAACGTGCCAGGGCTCACGCTTTCCGGTGCAAAGCCAACATAAAACTCCCAGCCAGCAAATAAAATACATGGAACTGTTTCGTTACATTCTTTTCAATGCAGCATAGTTCCCTACAGTTGGGTCAATGTGGCAAGGGTCAATGTGGCAAATTGCATTTATTTGAACTATTTGTTGCATTCATCGACTGACTCCTTGGGTTTGAACTAAGCATCGATGATTCGCGGGTTGACCCGTCTAGGGTGACCTGACCAACCATTAGAGGTTTGTGAACTTATTTCGATGGGGAACACCACTAGCGAGGTTTGCACAATGAAGACTCCAACGAAGTCCTTTGCACCTGCGACAGCTGCAACAAATATCGCCCCAAAAACAACATGCGACTCTCAGAGGAATTTGATTGGGTCACAACAAGCAGGCGTTCTTAAGTTCTCAACCTACTCACTGAGAAATGATCTACGTCCTTTGGTATGTTAAGTTTCGGGCGCAGTTTGTTGACATGCTGGTGACATGCCCCAGATATATTCCTGCAAACATCCCTGTCTATCGTGTTTGTTCATGGGTTTGCTTGTGCGTGTGTGTTCCGAGCAATTAGTGGTTCACTATGGTACATTCATTGCCCAGTTCACCAAGCTGTTCTGTTCCCACCTTTTAGACTTATATGGGGAATGGAGACTGGCGATACTGGACTTGTTCAAGATGTCCCTTTAAGTTGCTCGGTTGCTACTGGTGAAGAGCAGAGGCAGAGAGACCAATTTTAAACACAAGCAGCATTGGCCCATTGGCACCCAAAACGTCGCCCTTTTCTCGAGAAGAGCGGCATTAACTTGTGCGCCTTTGAACTGAGGCAGAATGTGTTGCCCGATCGTTGATTCTCCGGTTCTTCGGTATTATGCGGTCCATACCCCGAACACAGAAACCAAGGACCCCTGATTCATCGAAACGGGTTCCATCGTCTTCCGTCGAGTCTCGTCCGCAGTGCGCGCAGCAGTGCGCACAGCAGTGCGCACAGCAGTGCATGGCACCCTGCTTTGCTGCTTGGGAGACTCCGGAGGATGGGCTGGTGTCGGGCCTGGTGGGAGGATCATGGAATATGAATGAATATGGGGATCGGGTCATAGGAGGGGATTCAGTCACTGTCGAATATGAGGAAATTCATTCATATAGATTCATATAGAGATGGGATGATAATATTGGATGCTTGAAACCAGCCCTTTGCACCGTCCAGGCTGGAATGCAGGTTTCATGCAAAAACCTTCTATTTATGCAGAATTGTTTGGGGTCGGCAGGGGCTAGATTCTACAGAGAATTTGCAAAATAGACAACACATATAATATCATTGGGTCAAGATTTGGACATATTATATGTTTTCCTAAGAGCAAGTCTTCTCGGCAAGGTGACATTCAATTTTATAGCAGATCATAGCAGATCTTTATATGCTTCAAATCTGGTCCCTATGGGCTTATAAAATGATAGACCTCAAGTGCGTATGTTGGTGCGCAGGTCACATTCGATGGGTTAGATTTCGACGTGGGAGTTGGCTAGAGGCTAAGATAGGGCAAGTGCCTCAAGGATTCGAGGTCTCCTAAACTGGAATATCGCTGGGCCCCAAGCAATACCTGTTCTGTGCTTCCAATATATACCTGTTATGTCACTTCTGGGCGGGACAGTCTTCATGGTGCCGTCAGGATCCAAAGTGCTATATCCCCCTCGCATGAACACCGTTGAAGACAGAGTCAATCAGGAACCCGACATCTGCCCGTGCTTGACCTAACGTGCGTGGTCTTGACCAATGTCGTTTGTAGCATGACGACAGCCAATGTCTCCGAACGGCAACGCAGGAGGTGCCACAGAACATGTCCGCCAGCGCCAGGACCATGGAACTCAGTGTTTGTGTGTGTTTTGTGCACATGAACAATACAATATTGGGTGTGTTTCACGAGACTGGCATGATGACAATACATGACCTCAGCATTCCTCGGCCAAGAATGAACTCGATGCTCCCTCGCAATATTCTACCCAGTGGATCCTTGGTTACCATCTAGTTGTTTTGTTGTATCTACGGCGAGTTTACAGTTTGGGGCAACGCCTCGTTACTACTCGTTACATATATACCTGGTGCCTGGACCACCTACCTAACCTTCGAACTCCTCGGACCGGCACCGGACCCACTGGGGGCAGTGAAGCCA
The DNA here is from genome assembly GCA_963970005.1 of Durusdinium trenchii. Lineage (NCBI taxonomy): Eukaryota > Dinophyceae > Suessiales > Symbiodiniaceae > Durusdinium > Durusdinium trenchii. Next base: position 1,268,953 of record CAXAMN010017779.1, read on the forward strand.
AACTAGTCCAACAGTGAATCCCGAACATGTATGGGACATCGAATCCAAGAGGTCAAGAACAGAAGTCTTTACTTACACATTTGGGAGCTTAAGTAGATTGAATATCATTGAATAGGTCATGTTCAGGTCACATCCCGATTCACGCGAGGACTCTGCCACAAGTGCCCCCACAGGCCTGGGCACCCCACCCGCAGGCCGGGCTCACGGGCTCTGTGCGACGCATGGCTCGCTACGTGGAGCTATGTGTGTCCTGTGTCGATCCGTCAAGACTGGGAAGAGAGAACATAAACTCCGTGTTTGGAGGATCAGTTAGCACAGTTAGAGGAACAGTCATAGTTGTCACAAGCTCTCATGTGAGTTTACAGAATTTGAAACAACAAAAACATGTTCAACAAACCACAGCTACTGCTATGCAGACTGATGGCTTTCAACCCCTAAGCAGAACTTGCCTTTGCTTCAGCAAGCATGGCTTGCACAGCGCAGCGCAAACCTTTTTGTGAGCTTTGATGGATCGACCCCAAGGAAGCCATGGCCGGGTCAAACCTTGGTGTCCGACCAAGACGGCAGAAATGTGTTGGACCTGCGGTCTTCAGATGTCTTCAGTGCACTGATGTGTGCCATATGTGTGCCCTTCCGAAACGCCCGAGTGCTTTAAGACGTTGGGGAAGGTAAAAGCCGCAGAGCCCGGTGCAAGTCTGGCGCAGACTTGTTCCTTTGGTCAAACAGCGTCCGCCGACACCGACCGACCGTGTTTGGACAGGTGTCACAACCGATGATGCAGGGCCCAGGAGTGGAGGCCGAGCGGGGGTTGATGGAGAAGATTCAGCCCAACAACTCACTGGATCCGTTCCACCAAAGCCCTCAGCCCTAAAGATCCACATCCGAAACAAAACAAGGGTTTTGAGGTACAAACCGAGTTATAGAGGGTTCGACCCCTTCTAAGGAGGGTCCAAGGATCCTTAGGGAGAGTGATTTGTTGGTGTTAAATCCGAGCAACAAATGTTTGGCCAATCCCAGTTTGCCACCCAGAGATTCTGAGGATTCGGGGGAGAGAGGTGGTGTTCGGATTTGGCCTTGCGAGAGGTGATCCTCCCTTAGCAAACCATGGTCTCGGTTGACATCCCTGAAAAAGAGGAATCTGCTTGTTTGACCCGGGGTCATTCGGGTCACGGGTACCATCCGGAGACCGTCTCAGACCGCTGCTGCTTGCCACCAGCGGGTCTCAGAGGTCTCCTCAACTGTTTCTCACAGGTCTTGGTACGTGTTTTGGGTCGCTGGAACGTGGAAGATGATGGTGTGCAAAACGGGCCCGGTTTTTGACTTGGTTTTGACTAGTTTTGTGTTCCGAAGACCTTCCATGTTGGTTGCAGGGAGAGTAAGTACAACGTCATGGATCGTTCACAAAGGTGCAATGAGCAGCAAATGAGTGTATATCAACCAGGAAGATGAGTTGTGGACATATGGTTTCCTTTTTTGGAGATAGCTGCCAAGACTTGTCTCCTCACCAAGCTCTGAGATTGAGTAAGCAAGCCAAGCCAAAGCGTTTCTTTAGGATGGGATCAGAGGCAACGACATTGGCATGAATTCTCAAAGAACTGTCTTTTTGCTCCATAAGTCCCAGGCCACAGACTTCAAAAATCGACCAACCACAAACCTGAGGTTTTGGCCATCCGAAGCTGACAAAAAGTGGTTGCTCCAATTTGGGGCGTGACTGAAAGGATTTGGGGCGTGGCAGTCAGACAGCTGGAGTCAGACAGGTGTCCGCCGGTGGACACCGGGCGTGCAGTCTGCACGTTTCTGCAGGTGATGCCACAACCGGGGATGATGCAAGGAAGTGTTGAGGCGCCAACTTCGCTTGGAAAGTGATGTTCCTGCACACTGGATAATCAAACAGATACTGTACATGGGTGTATTAGGAGACTCTCTGGAAGAAGGAAAACTAGACCAAAACCCATTGGTTGGGGTAACACGACTTGCAGACAGATGTCAATCGTTCGCCGCCCCGGAAGTCCCTTCCCGTCTATTAATTACGGGGGGGGGGTCTCCGAGGTCTCCCTCTCACATATAGATCATATTCACTCCTTGCTGTTGGATCCCTAGTGTTGTGCATGGATCCCTCTCTGTTTTGTCAGGACTTTGTCAGTGGTTTCTTGGACTTTCCCACCACATTTAAGTGGGAACCAACAAACGCGAGACTTACTTCTTTTCGTTGCTCATTTTTGCATTCAAGTGGCATGAAATTCACACGTTGGCCATTCCATTGGCCGTTTTTTCTCATTGGGCGGGGTTGAGGCGTCCCAGGTCAAAACGGGGATGTCTTTCCCATCCCAGGTCAGTGAACTAACCCCATGAGTTAACTATATATAGTGTTTGTCATATCAAAACATGATACTCACATGAGGTTTGGGCCAGGGCCATGGACCTGGGTCAGGTTTTGTGATGTTTTTGAGACTCGGCACTTCTGAGACACACTGAAGATCAAGGGAACCCCTCTGATGATCGTGATACTGAATGAACATGTTGGATCACTCATAAGTCATAAGGTTTATATATCTACAGCAGCGGTTTACCAATGAACTGGCGCATTGGAGAGGACAAACTGTATTTGTTTTCGATGTTTGTTTTTTTTTTCACGAGCTGATGACGCATACGATAGCTTGAGTAGAGCGTCAGCCTCTTTCTTTGAGCTCTTTGCGAGGACATTTGAGGGCTGATGGACCCCGGTGCTAGTTCCGTTTTGACTAAGAACTATTTCTACACTTGCAAGATTCAGTGCTCTAAACATGGTTCAACACTTTTCCCCAGTGTTATCTTTTGTTAAAGCAAAAAGGTTGCAAGCTTCTCCAAGTTGTTTTCAACATACTTCCAAGCTTTTCCTCGTGTTCAACACAAGTTCCGAGCTTCTCCAAACAGTTCCTTGATGGTGGACATTTGAGGGTCTCGTCCAGGCATACGTTTTCTGTTTTTTACCCAATGTTTCGCCCGCAAAGAAATCCAGTCGCAGATCATCACAGATGCGAACGACGCATCGATCCAACGACATCTTTCTGACGCATGTGAAACGACGCATCTGACGAGCTCATCTCAAGGTGAAAGTTTGTTGTTTTCCTAGGATCAAACAAGAAATCCTTACAAAGGGGTGTTTTTTGAGTCTGTAAGTGAGCGGATCATGGGCCTTTCCATCCTCCAAGTTCGGCATCCCGACATGGAAATGCTGGCCAATAAATATATTTTTCTCTACACACCTTCTGGAAATAGGCCTTAGGCTCACCTTGACCAAATGGCTAAACTCTTGGAGAGGGCGATGGAGAGACGGAGAGAGAGATACCCTAGCCTTCCGTTCGACCATTAAGAAAATGGTCGGCCTGGTGTTGTAGTGTAAAATATTTAGTAAACAAGGGTTCTTTAACTTCCGTTCGACCATTAAAACGGTGGGTGACGGGTCACGACCCCAAAAGGGTCACTTTCCAACTGCAAAAGAAGCTGGCCAATATATATATATATATAGTATACACTAAAGAAGACAAAGGCACATGATCACTGGCCCCCATGCAATGAATCAACGAATTTGTTTGGGACATTGGCCGGACGACATTGGCCCGACTGCACCGTCCATTGCGTCCACATCGGACATCCTTCCGCGGACATTCCAGGTCCCAGGACTCCCTCCGGAGCGGCTTCTCGAGGCACACGGGTTTGGGACCGAAAGTTGCATCATGCGAAGGATGGGCGAAGGGAGGATTTTTGAGTGCAAGCTGCATGTCGGCCACGTCTTATGTTTGTTGGCCATCCTATGTATTTGTTGGAACCTTTGGGAAGGAAAGGATGACTATCCAGAATGTGTTTTGACCGTGTTATATTGTGTATGTATATAAATATGTGTTTGTGGTTCCTGGTTCCTGATGTCTTGTTCGATGTTTCGTTTGTCAGGTTTTTGCCATTGTTTTTGCATGGTTTTGCTACAAGGTGACCCAACATCCCAGGTCATTCACTGCCGCACTCGCAGCAACAGACGAAGACCTTGCTGAACCGATTTTGAGAAGCTGCACATAGAGACCTGCTCAGTACAGAATCGAGAAAGACTCAATCGACAATGGCTATCCAATTTCAAAGTCCGGTATGACCAGTCGAACGGTTAGCCTTCTGGTGATCTCCAACAGAACTTCAGTGACATAGACTATAACTGCCTATAAGGTCACCAATAGTACCCCCCCCAGAAGACTATAGTACCCCCTCACGGTAAGCCTATTGGTGACCTCAAAAAGGAGGCGCGCCTGGGGTGCATAGTCCGCCAGGGCCAAGCACTGGGCCGTGCCATCCGGCTACCAGGCCTTTTTCCGCGGCCGCGCTCGGAAGTCATGACAGATTGGACTGGCGAAAAAGGGAAGGTGGTTCATCTAAATAGAAGGTTGTTCGGATGATGATCATACAAGACAACCGACTGGTCCTTGGGTATGATATTTACGTTCATGGCCATACACCACCAATTGATCTTTATAATACTACATTGGAAAATCAATCAATCATGACTGCCTGAACATGCTCATAGGCAACTAGCTTGTCAAGCCTGGGGCTAGCCAGGTCAAAACCTGGAACCTCAATCCCCTTCTAGCTTTGAAACCACTGGTCGTTTGGTTTGTTCATGTTCTGTTCGTGTACCGCTGGTCGTTGATCCGGGTCCCCCGGTGCGGTCTGTAGGACCCCACAAGACCATCGAATGCTGCTAATGGGATTGCTTTGCTTGCTTGCTATGGAATTAGGGAACCGCACTGAACATGACTTGGCCATACTTGGCCCATAGAATGAGTATGCCAGTGATCTGATGGAGTTTCAAAGGGGATAGCATATGTGTGTATTCAAGTCTCCACCCCTGCTCATGTAAATAGAACTGTAGTATGTGGGCGCTTAGAACCTTATGATGTGCTTGCGAAGCTGGACGCTTCGTGTCATTCGACACACAGACTGGCCCATGAACAAGCGAACTTCTGGACGGCGAAAGTCCGCGGTTCTTCTCCAAAAGTCTGTCGGTTTTCGTGTCGCGGGCCTGTGTGGCTGCGGTTGGGTCGTAATGGTTGGGTCGAAAACAGAGCCATTCCAGATGTGAGGAGCTCCAGGTTCAGCTCCTAACCGCTCCTTTCAGGTGCCAGCGAGTCACTGGATTGGCCTCAGTGACTCGATAAACAGTGTGAGGCGGGTGTTGAAAGGGAGTTTTTTTCATGGCTCAACCCATAGGCCTCCAGTCGTGCCTTCGTTTCGAAGGTGGGACTGGGAGCCCGGGTGCCAGGAGGGTCCAGTCAGACCTTCTGAGGAGGTACTTGGAGTAGGGAACAGAGGAGTGGGAGAAAGACCTTGGCAGAACTTTCTGTGGCCAAAAGGACACTTGCTCACATATATTACATATATAATATAGTATAGTATATTTATGATATTTTATACTATATACTATGTATATAGTATATAATATATGTATATAGTTCCATTGAGCTCCTCTTGTTCTCAACGTGGATTGTTTTCCGGAGTTTATAAAGGGTACATAAAGCCGACGAGAGACTCGCTCATTGGAGTTGTTGCGCAACACATTATTGCGTATCATACATTCATACCCAAAGGATCCATGTAAGCAAACATGGCCTACATGACTGGTGGTTTTGGGGTGGTGAATGGTGGTCATATTTGGAAATCTTTTGGGATATGTTACCCTATAACACATCCCAAAGACTTCGTCAGTAGATCGACCAGTGAAGACTGGTTTTGTATGCCCATGTCGTGTACATCCGTGTCAGGACTCGAATGGCTTAGTCTTCTCAAGTAGTGGTTGTGTATAATATATATATATAGCGTATATATAGTTATACATGAGCATAATTTAAAATATACTTTAATTAAATGCTATAGGAATCGGTCAACAACAGTCTTGTGGATTTGAGCCAAGAGTTCTAAGGAAGGTATATCTAGGAATGTGTCAAGAGTTGTTTGCATGGCTTAGGTCGTGGTTTGGAACGTAGGCTGTGTCAAGGAGCATTCTATACTTGCTCCCCTGCCTCCTTCGGCTCATTGTGGGCCTAATTATTCCACAACAGAGGCTCAAAGAAGCTGTGGGTTGTTGATGTTCACCTTGGACTGTTTATCTGTTATTCAGAAAGACTTGAGTGCAAATCTCTTCAGAGAAGGATTTTTGGCGACCACCTTTCAGGAAGGCCTAATTATTCCACAACAGAGGCTCAAAGAAGCTGTGGGATGTGGATGTTCACCTAGGACTGTTTATTAAAAAAAGAGTGCAAATCTCTTCAGAGAAGGATTTTGGGCGACCACCTTTCAGGAAGACATTCAGCATATTTGTTGGTGGTTTTCTATATATGGGCAGATGATGAAAGATGCTTAAGATCAACATGCTTTCATACTGTACAACTTCACCCTCTCAGCATCGGGCCTACCCCAATACCCCTTCTTCCGAGGCCAGTGGAAGCTGACATCTCCAGCATTCACGTGGCTCGGCCATTCTTGTTCTTTTCACAGAACATATAAAGCAGGAAAGTTGGTGAATTTGGGGAGCAAAAGGCAGCACCTTATGTTCTGCCAAACAAAGTGGTTGGTACGTTGGCGAAAAGATGTTCATTTGCATGTGTGTGTTTTGGTTATTATGACATGCTATGACATTTTGTTCAAACCATACCCTCAACATTCCGCCGTGTCTCCTGATAGCCACTGATGTCTTGCCTCATGAGTCTCCTGATGTCTACTGAGTCTTTTTGTTCAGCTTTCATACCTTTGAGATGTTGTGAGCTGTGACCTATGTATGGAGTGAGAAGCCTCAGTGTCAGCTGTTTAGCCTGATGACAGCTATTCGTGGGCTATTTAAAACAAGTTTCTGCTTCGTCAAACACGGTGGTCACCCGTTGGTCTTTGATTCTTCAGCTGTTTGAGAGCAGCTCCCTTGTATGTTCGCCTTGTCTTCACAGCTTCCTTCCCCGGAGCTGCTTCTTCCCCCGGCGGGACCCAGTTGCTATGACCTAGGTCCTATCTCCTCAGCCGGACAAGGAGGAAAGTAATCAGCAGGACCGGGTCCATCGAGGAAAGTAATCATCGTGTGAAAAAGATCAACGAGAATTCGATCGTATCGATCGTGGACCGTTTGGATGTTTGTGTCGCGTGGACTCTGAATCAAGGCGTCATGCCGACAGAGTTACCAGATCCACAAATCCCTGGCCCCAGGGCTCCAGTCGTGCCTTCTGAGAAGGTGTTTGGGGTGGGTTTAGAGGGTCCAAATACCTTCCGAGGAGGTATTTGCAGCCCTAGGGTGAGTTTGTTTGCTGAATCTCTTGCTGTGGCTTCATCCTCTAGCTTTGCCATAGCATGACTATAAGATACTATAAGAGTTCCTTCGAAAGTGTTTGGATTTTTTTGCTGACCCTCAAAATCACGACTGGGACACCAGATAGGCCAACCTATATTAACCTAAACCTATGGACCTCCAGGCCTCCATATGATATGAGAACTCATCCTGCCAGGTTCCTGTGCATAGGTCGAGCACAAAGAAAACACATATCAGGCCAAGGAGGTATATGGAGGACAATTCCACCAGCTATGCTATGTGATCAATTGGTCTAACCAATTCTATATTCAGAGTCCATACCTAGTGATTTCGTGGAATAGTCCTCCATGTACCTCCGTGCTTTGACCATGGTTTTCTTCATCTATATCTCAGACACACAACGATAGTACTGCATCTTGGCCACCCCATTTTCACCTCACCACCCACCCCTGGCCATCTGTTCCGGGGGTCCGTGGTAGATCGTGCCACCGGGCCGGGTCAAGCCCCTGACTCATGTGGAAGGGAAGAATCCCAATGACCAATGAATAGACAATGTCTTAGACACGAGATATGTCAGGTAAGGTAAGTTCAAACAGTCAAACCGGCTTGTGAAAAACAGCTTGTTGTTGGTTTGGACGTGTGCTGGTGCTTGATGTCGACTCACCTGAAAGACTTGTTGGGATGCATGATCATTCATGATCATTCCAGATAAAATCCAATAGTTCAAGACAGTTGTGGAGTGTCCTGAACATCTGAGGGGATTTCCCACTGTGCGGTCTTGAGTTAAAACCATCTACCAGCTCATCTCTTGCGTCATCCCAACATGCCCATTGCCCACCACCGCCAGGACATCTTGGAGCATTGCCGAGACACCGCGTCTAGCTGACCTGTTGGGACAGCAGAACTTCGATTTGTCACACTTCGATTTGTCGCAGTCAAGTTGGTCAGACTGATGCGACGATGGGCACGGGAACGAGGGAAGCTTTGCCCTCAGAGATGTTCTTGGATGAAGGCCACCCCAAATTCCATGCACGAAGCTCGCAGCAGTTGAAGAAGACGCACCACTGACGAGCTTCTCCTGACTCGATCGTAGAGGGTTGCCTGACTCGAGTCGGCCCTCGAGTCTCTCCATTCTCAGGATTCCTAGGGCTCCGTGCGCTGTGTGGCTCCTTGCGCTCAGTTCGACCTATGGTCCGCATCAGAACCCATGGGACCATCAAGCTCTAGTATTCCGGAATGGCATTTGGAACTAGAGAATGGCAACTGCAAACATAAGAATCTAGCCTCTAGTAACACCTGTGTTTTAAATACATATAGTATATAGTATATCGAACCAGTCTTGCCAGATCTTGAAGTCTTCTTTTTGGAACCACTCTGGAACCGCATGGCCCTGCCACAGTTTCCACTGGTGCTCTCAGGACTCCACACCCCCCGCTTCCTTCTTCCACCTTCCGCTCCACCGGGCGCTCCCCACACTGGGTCTTCCGTGCTCCGCTCGCCAGGAAGCTAGTGAAGCAACTGGCCAGCGTGCTCAAAGGATTGGAAGCCGATGTGGAAAGCTGCCCGGACCGACTGCGCTCGCGCTCGCGATGCCATCCGAATGCGAACCTTGCGTGCCATCCGGCGGGGGATGGGCGGTGCCATGGGTGTGGTGTCCGTTGTTTCAGACCCGTGCTGGTTCGGGAGAGGAGACGCGAGGTCGGTTCTGGGCGGTGGTTTCAATATGTTTATGTTTGCATATTATCTTTACTCACTTGAACCACCAACCATTGTTTTTGATCCAAAGCGGTAAAACGTGTGTTGAAGTTGGTAAAACGTGTGATCTATTTTGGATGGGAAGGCGAAGGTGAAGGAGTGGACCGATCAAATTGAATATCACCAAGTCTATCAGTCGACAGGGACAGGTGTGTCTAATTCATTTAGGAGTTGGGACGCGGACTGTGAAGATGGTTGTGACCCGGACACTCCTGTCCGTTCACCTGGACCCTCCAGTCCGTATGGGACGCAATCCTTTGGAAAAGGGGCTCTCCTGAGCTCAGTTCCATCAAAATTCCATGCGGTTCATCAATTCAAGGGACTCGGACTCTTACTCAGTGGTTTTTCAATGTTTTTTTCAGAGTATTGCCCAAGCACCACTTCAGATTGGTCACTCTTACTTGGAAGACAGTAAGCATAAGATGTGGAACTTGGACATCTTGACGTGGCATCTACTTGGCAGCCGCGATTCTCCTTACAGGCCCCATCCTCGTGACTTTGTGTGGCACAGCCATGTGGGTCCTCGTGCATTCCTTGGCTTCCACAGTTTCATCGGATTTTAGGACTCAGGTTCAAGCAGGTTTCCGTCCCAGCTTGGCTTTCTCATGTTTTCAACCTCGCCCCACGAGCCGAGAAGAAAAACACCAATAGCTCAAACCGTGATGATCACAATCGTCAGCTGTTTTTTCCCCAGGTTTGAGGCGTGAGAATGTGAGTCTCCGAAAGACGGTGCTGGCCGCAGTGCCACAAGGGTTGCTTGGCCGCAAAGGAGCTGCATAGGCATCCACTCACTGGGTCAACAGACCGAGAGTGCCCGGCTTTGGGCCAACCCCTTGTATGTGCAAGATCATATACCTGGACCTTCAAGGGGTGTCCTGTTTGGAGGTCCTGTCTGTGGTGTAAGGGCTTCCATTGGTGACCCCTTTGAAGGTGCTGGTATAAATATAACTCTTTCTGGTATAATTACATCGTTCTTGGAGTTTTTGTTTAAGCTTGGGCAGTTTATTCGAGTTTTCTCAGTGTGGGTTGCCGAGCGCATCGGAGCCGCAGATGGTCACTTGCTATACTTTAGGGGGGCCTAAGGGGTATTCGTTCCCCTTGGCACACTCCCTGCCAAACAGTCTGGTTCCGGACCCGTGCACACTTAGTTTCCTGCAGCATGCACTTGTTCAACAGTTTGCTGCTTTTTCTTGGCTGGATTGGCTCAGCAAGCTGAAACCAGGAGGGGATTTCTTCAGCGACACCCGACACCAAGCCTCGCCTCAGCTCAGGGAATGGCATGAGCCCTGGAGGCACTCACCGCTTCGCGGCGATTCGGTGCTTTCGCAAGAGAAACGGGCTGCTTCTAAGATTTTGGAGAACACTTGCTTGACACTGCGGTCAGTGCAGTCCAGGCAGGTTCCCAAATTATATCAATTGGCTGATCGAAGGAGTACGGGGCTACCTATGACCCACTGCGAACTCGTTGGCACTTCATTGTATACACATCGCCCACATCGCCAAAGAAATGGACAAGTGTGGAGCGTCTCGTGTTTTTGTGTAGACTCAGAATCTTTGGTTTTACAGTTGTGTGGTTGCCCAGTTCAAGCACGGCAAGCTTTGCTGAAACATATCAATGCTAGCCCAATTCACAAGAAACCTTCTAAAAGCCTCAGACGATCGATCCAAGAGTGACCAAACTGGGGGGAATCTGTGACCAGTCATGGGAATGTGCGATTCTTGTACAACCATTGGTCACCCAAAGTCTCACTTGGAGTCCCACCGGGCGCGAGCAGGCCTACGGTGCCTGAACCGGAGGAAGCTCAGGAACCGGAGAAAGTGGAGAAAGCCGAAGGCCCCAGCAGGAGCGTTCCCAGTAGAATTCCGGGCGGCAGAGCTGTTGACTGCTGCAAGAAAGCATTACCCTCCCTGAAACAATCATCGAAGTGAATATTATATATATATATATCATCATGTTATGAGGACATTGTTTGTTGTTGTTTGTGTTGGGGTATTAGATTTGCTCAAACTTTCAACACCAACCGATTGCCGTTTTCGCACCGTACACAAATCCTGCAGTGGGCTAAAAAGCCATAGTGCTCACATGCTGAAACCCTATGGATCCACATACCTTCTGAGAAGGTGAGCAGGGAGACGTACCGGACCTTCTGAGGGTCGGTGGCAGTGGATCGCTAGGGAAGAACATGGAGGATACTCCTGCAAAGCCCTTGGAGCACAGGCCTTTCACGCCTAGCTCCCGGAAAGGTTCGTGAAGATCCGACCGAATGGGGTTCGGTGAAGTGATGATTTGATCGAACATTGCTGGATGGCTGGTGTTCAAAATTTGGACCAACATTTCAGAATCCAACAGACCTTACTATTTACCTTACCTTATGATCCTTATGTCAGACAGTAGATTACTTAAAACAGACATGAACCTACGGACCTGTGATTGCGAGGATGTATCCGTTTGAAATCAGCTCTTGGATGTGCAGCTGAAGGGGCCTGATGTCGGAGACCTTTTTTCAGCCCGTTTCAGCTTTGGGGCTTTGCATCCACAACACTAGACCCCAAAACTCTCCAAAACCTATCCAGGCATAGCATAGCGGTTCACCCGTTAAGACTCCGAGTCTTTGCTTCTGCAGTCTGCGCTGCTGGACCAAGCAGACTCAACCGGCCGAGACGCGCGAGGTCACATCCGCCAATCCTCTGCAAACGAGGCCGAGGAGAAACGAGGAGAAACGGCGGGTCCACAGGTGTTTGGGACGGGTGCCAGGGTCGGGGCGTGTACAGATGTTGTTTCTTTGCTTCTTTCCTGCAAACTAAGATGAGATGATGGAGGATCAAAATTCCATTATAGCTTTAGTGTTGCGTAAACCAGGACCCACAAGGAGTGCTTAATGATGTTAATGGACACCCCTTAACCTCTAAGGGGCTATCAATAGAAGCCCTTAACCAGGCCTGGAAGATGACGTTTTGGAGTGGTGAGTCTTTTGGGGATTTTAGCGGTTACCGTACCCAACATCCGAAGTCTCGCAGATCGCCCGGCGCGATCGGAACGTGCGTGCGATCGGACCGCGGGTGCCGTCGGTCTCATAGCACTGGACGGGACGGAACCAGTGCAGGTTGGCGCGGACGTCACGTGCGCTTGTTGGTGCGAAGGAGCCAGATCAGGTGATGAGTTGTGCTGGGTGCATGTGCTGGAATGCCCAATGGCAAGGACTTCAAGTGTCATTGGAAACCAGGATCCAAAGTGCTTCTTCCAGATGGCTTCTCACGAGAACCCTGAGGTAGCCAGAAATTGTTGGGGTCTTCGACCTTGGCAAAGCGGCAAGGTTCACAAGTGCTTGGCATGCATTTCTGGTCGATATCCATGTCAGACCGAAAGGCAGTCAACTGCCCGACTCTATAGAGGAGGAAGCCAAAACGATCTCCTTGAGAGGCACGAACCCGGCTCTCCGTCTTCGGTGCCAAAGGAAAGGAAGCCAGCAAAACGTGATGTGACAAGCAAATCCGTTCCATTGCATCTTGCAGAGCTAGGCCAGCGACTTGAGGACGACTCTGGTGACTTGTGAGGCAAGAGCATGTAGGAGCAGCTGAGTTCAAAGTCATAGCCCTGAAGTCACAATTTGTGTCATAATTCTGCTAAGTGTTAAGGATCCTTTTCAGATTAAACTATAGGATCCAGGATCGACGCTCATGGACCCTCCAATATAAAAGGGGTCGGACCCGAATCCGGAGGGGTCTGGGTGACTCTCACCAATCCCGATCGGTTTGGTTCGGGACCGGTCCTTGGTCCATTTGGGAGCGTTTGGGAAGGTCATCTTCTTCCATCCCATCACCTCATGCCGCTGCAGGTCCACGCCTCCGCCCTCCGCGCGCATTGCCATGCCGCCCCTGGTGATGCAGCCACCGGAGCGGCCGGTGGCGCCGGTGGCGCAGGTGGCGCAGGTGGCGCAAGTGGCCCAGCTGGCGCAGCCCGCAGTGACGCAGCCTGCAGTGGTGCAGCCCGCTGTGGCGCAGTTCGCAACGCAGCCACAAGAGCGGATGCTGGGAGCCTTAATGGAGGGATGGGTTTGCATTTTGAAGGCGCTAGGTGCGAGGGTGGGCTCGTGCAAGGTGAGTTGGATGCGGCAAGTCGATGTTGTTTGAGCGCGGCAGTGATGAGGACCTTGGACACTGGGCGCGCTGCCAGTTTTGTGCGCTTGGAGGAGTGTGAAAGAACCTCCAAGATAGGAAAGGGGTGGTGAGGTGGGAGAGAAACCTGACACCTGGAAGACTTCTGTGGGCTGGTGTGACGACCAGAAGCGTTTGTGCAGTAGTTCGATGATGTTCGTTGTATAGTGCTAAGTTAGTTGCTAAGGTATACCCCAGATGGGTTTCACTTTCTTTCACTCCACATTCTTTGTTCAATCAATCATCGACCTTATTGGCCTTTCAGTTTGGGCTTTTCTTGACCTTCCATGACTCGACTCCAGGGTGGTCTCCGTCTCCGATGGGAACAATCGGGTCTACCCGATAGCGGTCTCTTTTGAGCCCGGACCGTCGATGCAGCTGCGAAACCAATGCGGGCAGCGAGCTACAAAGCACAACACAAGAGCAACAACAACGGGAGCAAGGACCAATAACATCCAAATAACCATATCATCAGTCGGCCTGCGCTACCAAGGCTCCCGGCCACGCAACTGGCGCAAGGACGTGTCCCAAGCTGCGGCCGCGTCCTGTGCTGCGGCCGGTCGATTTGTTTCATGTGACCTGAGTAGCCCGACAGTTCACAGCGGCACACGTCAACAAAGTAGTTATTGATTGACGTTCCCATCAGTTCAATCAATCACAGACACAGCAAGATATAACATGATATAACTATATATACTATAATATATGTTATATTATATATATTCATGATGTTGTTTATCCTCAACCAAATTATAACTGATTGATGATTGAGAAGGTTACCGAGACCATCCGAGGACGTCAACCTGCCTGATTCGGTCAGGAACACTGAGATCGGTGAAAAGTAGATATCATGGCCATGGCATGTGAACGCCCAGTGGGACCAAGAGCCATTGTGTGGTCTGAGAGTGATTGTGTGATTCCAACATGTTTACCCAAAGAATATATTGTATAGCATGCAGTGGTTTTACCTCCACGATACCTGCACGAACAGAAGCAGAGTCAGGGAACAGATGCAGAGGCAAGCAGGCGTTCAACCTGTTTGTTTCAACTATCGTCAAGCGCACATTCTCTTTGAATAGCTGAGTTGGTGACGTCCAAAGCAGCCTTCTACAGATGGTACTATTTTCCTGTAGCCACGCCCTGTCACATGGCACGTAGACTGTAGACGTGCGGTGACGTGCATTTGGTAGCTGACGGTGGGTAGGACTGAGATGTCGACCCACCTTGTGTGGAACGTTAAGAATACCCACCTGGTCTGGGCATGTGTATTGTTATGGTATTGCAAGATCGGCAGTTTGTAGTCAGCAGTTTTGTGTCATTGCGACTTCAAGTTGAATTTTCACATGTCAGGGTTGTATTGAGTGCAGCTGTCGACTGTCGTTTGAGAATGGCACTTTCTGGGTCAGCACTGTCAGCCTCTTCCAGAGGAAGTCGAAACAAATAAAACATCCCCAACGGCACCGCCGCCACCGCCTGCACATGAGTTTCTTCAGTTCCCAGACACTCTATGCACGGCTTCTGTTTGTTTCATGTGCTTTTCCTGGGATCTCTCTTGATCTCATCTCCAGACATCCGGAGTCCCAGACAAGCAGGACGCGTCGAAGCTCCTGCTCCTGCTCCCGTCCCTGTGCCTGAACCTGTGCCAATCGCGCCCACCGTGCCCGTGGCCCTCGCGCCGGTGGCACAGCCGCCGGCACAGCCGGTGCCGGCACAGCCGGCGACGGCGCCGAAGGTGGGGCAGTTGCGGTAAACACGTAAGACTTGATACCTGTGGTTGGGTTTAACGATGTTTTAATTGTTTTTTTTTCTAGAGATGCCCAGTCTTGATGGTCAGAGTGGAAAGCAGGTGCGAGGATGGATCACCGGAGAATTCATTGGAAGGGAATATGTGCGTGATATGCACATCTTCCAGGGCGTAAATTATAGAGAGCTCGACGTTATGCGGGTGTGGTTTTTACGTGCTTTTGTGGTGTTTTTCTTAGATTTTGTCATGTTTAGTCAGAGTTTCCATGGTTATAGTCTAGATATGTTCTTGTGCTCCTGTTTCCTAAACAAAACCAACTTTTCTTGTTTAAAAAACCTCTGGATCCAACTCTACCCTTCCTTGCCCATAAGCATTCTCATTGTTTCAAAGGTAGCACTTTTTGGGCTTCTCCCTCCACATTCTTTATGAAATGGGCTTCTCCCTCCACATTCTTTATGAAATGGAGAGAAGATCACTATCTTGAAACACAATGTGCCCACCACGCCCAACAAAAGTTGAGAAACTTGCTTAGTAGTACTGGACCTGGATGACTGATTGGAATTGGGTTTTGCATGGCCTTCTTGACGTCCATACCCATAATAAGCCTCATCCTCATTCTCAGGGTCACTTGGGAGCTCACATCCTATCCCACAAGTTCGATTGGACCAATCCTGCTCATCTCCACTGCTCTCACCCAATGGCTCTTCAGATCTATGCTCCATATCCCCCCATCTATGACGAAATCTTCCAAAGAATCTTATGAAGCCCATGGAATGATCCAGCCTTAGATACACTGAGGGTCTGAATTGGCTGTGTGGCCACTACTCATTCCCAAGGCTACCTTCTCTTCACCCTAACCTTCTTGCCCACACATAGACATACATGAAGTCAGGTTGTGCCAAACCTGGCATGCTCAGCATGCTCCCAATATTCACCCAACATTGCCAAGGACATTCTCGCGATGCCACCCAAGCTCAAAACCTCATTGGACCTCACCAACACCCACCCAAAAGTAAACCAATAGAATGTGCAACAAAATTGCCCTACCAATAGCATGAATCATAAGGAGCAACCAATGTTGTACCCAAATGGTTCTGATCTTCCATTGGGCCACCTAATCATGCACAAACCCATTTGCACCAGGCATTCCATGGACCCCATCCCCATCATTGATTGCCCAGCAAGTTTCCCTCTCACATGGTGCCCATGTGTTCTTGGAGGACAATCAAACCCAATCGAAGCACCATCCATATTGTGCTGCTGTCTAGAGCATTTGCTCAATGGCTTGTATGGCAAAACAATTTGCTCAAAGTCAGGATCCCAATCTCTCGTGCCCAGGTGTTGCATCTACGCAACCGCCTTTGGTCTCAAATGAAATTGCACGCATACAGCCACAAGCCCAATGCCAGCTGTTTGATGCACCCAATGCTTCATCTCATCTCATCTCATCTCATTTCATCCACATTGGAAGTTCCATTTTCCTATGCTCTCTAGCTATATGCCCATCTCTCTCTTTCATTGGATATCTTAAGCCATCAAATCAAGACAATCTTCCACACTCCATCATTGAGACCATACAGTATAGGTATCCACCCTCACCACATAGAGCCTACAGTATATACAAGTGCTTGCAGGAGCAGACAGTTGTGTCTTCAAACAGACGAGAGGAATATAAGAAGTTGTGGTGGAATTGCTACTCTTACACAGGTAGCTATAATGAAATCAATAATTTTGACTATCTCTAGCACCTGGGCCACTTCCAGCTCGTGGAATTGACAATGAGCCCTCAATCTCCAGCAAGTGGGGCCTGGGCCTGGGCTTCTCTA